>CM033471.1:261460508-261881447 GCA_019447015.1 Hymenochirus boettgeri | reverse complement strand
TTCGATCCTAGTCTCTGTTAGTATGCCCATATAGTCATAGTTCTGTACTAGTGGCCCCATATAGCATATAGTATCTGTACTAGTGGCCCCATATAGATCATAGTATATGAACTAGTGGCCCCATATAGTATCATATTATCTGTACTAGCGGCCCCATATAGTATCATAGTATCTGTACTGTAGCCACATATAGTATCATAATATCTGTACTAGTGGCCCCGATATGCGGATGACATTTTTATTTGGGAAGGAGAATATTCTACACTATAAGAGTTAAGAGAAATTAGACTTAGAATAGGAGAACATTAGAGATGTTACTATGATGGGAGTAATAATAAGAGATACAACACCAGTTTGTAACCAGTTCTGGGATAAAAAAAAACACAAGGCAGGCAGAATTACCATTGCAATGGAATGGCTAGTCATAGAAGTTGTAGAAAAAGGGCTAAGAGTTGGTGATTATGCTAAAAAAAACTTGCAAACTGAGATCTATTGGATTGACAAGCACCTAAAGGGTTAAATGGAGAGAACTGGACCTGCTTCCTGTAGACTAAAAGATGGATTGAAGGTTCTTTACTGGGACATATCATTGTTACATTGAGACTATGTAGCTTTTTCTAGTAGCACTTTCTTCTTTCATTCTTTTGCCTTCAGCTTTCTGATGAAGTGGCGCCATCTTTTGGATATTCTCGAGAATACAGCATTCTTTTTAAAATTAATTCCCATTCATTTTCAAGTTGTGAATTGGCTTGAAATAAGAAGGCAGGTTAGCTCATGGGCTGTGTGTTTCTTAAAGGAGCACTTTAGACTGCTGAGCCCATATTGCATATGCAATACAGATACAGTTAGAAACTTTATATTTTACTAGAAACAGAAATCATTCAGAATGCCCGTAAAAGTTGCGGGAAAGCTGCCAGAATGGTTATAATTGGAAAATAAACTGAGGTTAACAAGCAGCTTTCTAAGTCTTTAGGGATTTCCATATTTGGTGTGTAGAGACATCTGTATAGATCAGGGTCCGGGGACTGACTCTTTAAAGATGCATATGGTGTGAGTTGTACTGGCAACAAAATGAAAACCTTTCTAGTTACACAGTCTATTCCTTACATATATGTAAATGCATTATTCCTAGAGAAGTTTATTTGTTCTGGGAGAAAAGCTTTAACATTAGGATTTAAAAAAATGATGTTTTAGTTCTCCTTAAATGTTCTATTCCCGGAACAACATAAGGGACGGCAAAGAAAGTCGCGAAGCCCACGGATTGCAAAATATTGTACATGTACATTTGCAGCAACACAGAAAAGTGGCATTTATCTTGACAAAACCTTCTTGTAAGGAATCACAGGGCATCAAGACTGCCCTTGGCATCACGGGCAAGCTCCTCAGCCATTATGGTGCCTTAAAGCACAGAAAAAAGGAAAAATAGGTCAAGACACAGAAAACAAAAGCTTGGAGTGGAATTGAAGCCGCTATAACATTTCGTCTTTGTTTGCTAATACTGCTGTACCTGTCATTTCAAACCAAACAGGGGATGCCTGAAAAACACGAGACATTATTTGTAATCTTGCAACACTAGTGATCATCGGAGTTATCACAAGGAATCCAAATCCTCATGTGGCATTTTTATTTTCAGATAATTGCTAATTATGTTAGAATCTCCATGTGTTTACCAAACTTTGCAGTTATGTTACCCGTCAGCGAGGGCCAGTATAGAACTGAATTTGATAAAAAATTTTCTCCAATAATTTATTAGTCACAGCATCTTTATAAAAGCCAAAATACTCAATGAAATGTTCATTTAGGCTGAGGCCACACTACAACGCACTAAATAGTGCACGCAGTCGCGAGTGTTATCGCACGTGATTGCATTTGCGATTTCTGTGCGTTGTTGCATGTTCGCGTTTGCGCATGCATTTTTTGTCGTTTAACATTATAAAAATGCATGCATTTGCGTAAAAAAAGGTACATGAAAAACGCTAACGGATGCGCAAATGTTGCATTTCCGCAGTTTCCATTTTAACCAAAAGCGTGTGCAAAATGCAGGCGCAAACGTGCTTGTTAGTGTGGCCTAGCCCTTAAGAAGCCATTTTTTTCTGACACAGAAAGATACATGGAACCGTGGCACGGCCATCTGAAAGTATGGCATATTACAATGGTCTGATATTATGTTAAGGATCTGGGCAGATAATGTGAGACACCTGAAGGGAACCATGTTACCCTCTAATGCTCTAGTTCCAAAGGGAGAGAATTTTCATTCATTAATACTTGTTATTCTGGGCCTGTTATGGTTACACAATTACCTGACTGGAGAAAAATATAATTACAAACAAATTCCTACCCGATTGCATAGCCAGCAGCATTTATAAAGGAACGCTCTGCTATGTCCTGATATATCTCACATTCCTGTTCTAGGTACATGAAGTGTCCAGCCTTTACTATACGTGATGTGCTCGCAAAGGCAAGTGTAACAATAGCACAATGATCTCTATTTAAATAACTACAGAGCAAGGTCAAGATCTAAGTGTTTTTTGCTTAAAAAAAAAAAATTAGGGAATAGTGATTAGTATAATCCAAATGGGCTTTAAAGGGCAAGTCCAGCCCCAAAATGAAAACTTACATACAGGTAATCAACACCCTAAAACCCTAAACGGTATAGTTTGAAAATCTGAAATATATAAGTCTAACCTGAAATCCCACACAATGTCCTGTTTTCCCTGTTTCTGCTTCCTGGTTCTTCCAGTTAGTAACTGTCAGTTATGGATTTGACAGTTGACATCACAGCCAATGACTGAATGTTTATCCCGTCTGCCTCTTCTGAGCATGCCCAGGCTCAGTACAGGCTCAGTACAGGTTTCTAAATTGCTCAGTTTCCATGAGGCATCCAGGAGCATAGCAGGCAACAGTAATGAATTCATAGGACAAAAGTATGATATCAACATATTTTAAAGAGGCCATTCTTTTAAAAGATGTTTTATGGGGTGGGAGTGGTCCTTTAAATACTGTAAATACATTACATAATTGGATTGCCCGTGTGTCTTTCTATGTAATATATAACCAATGGTATGCAGTAAACCTTCAGTAAAGAAATCCCTGCAGTTCCCGCCTCCTCTCTAGCTCAGTGACCTCAGACATGCTTAATGAGATTTTACCGAGTAAGAGAGATTAATTCTCCAATCACTACTAATCTCCCTTTGCTAAAGAAGAGAGTTTGTGTAGGCTAAAGCCCCACTACAATGCACTGCAGTGCGTGTTTAAGATTCTGGTGCTTTGTCGCTCATTGTTCCGCATTTGCGCATGTGATTTTGCTATTTTGAATTATAGAAAGGCATGGTTTTGAGCAAAAAAAAAGTGGTGATCGCAAAATGGAAACAGATCTGCAATTGCATGCGCAATGGAAATCGCGAGAATTTTTGCATTCTCGTGATTTCCATTCTAACCAAAATCGCAATTGCAAGCAAAAAAAAAACTGTTAGTGTGGCCTAGCCCTAAATCTTAAAGATTTCAAATCAAAGGTATTATTTGGTTAGAAGGGATTTAAAATGATACCTTGTTCAGAATATCTCAGCAAATATGTTTAATGGTGGCCCTTATCGATACACAGTATAAATAATCTATGGTCACTTTTAGGCTAGAGAAACGTACATTTATCATTCACAGAACGGCAAGTGGATGCTATAAAGTCCGTGTTTCCAATTGACTTATATCTTCAGCAACTAAAGGAATCTTCTGATTGGTTTCTGCAGATTAAGAGTGTGGTCAAAATTATACATACCAATTGAATCAGGGGCGTAACTGTAGGGGCTCAGCCCCCCCCACGCTAGATTTGAGGCCGGGACCCCTGACCCACCCCCTCCTCAGAGGTCCACGGTCAGCTGTTTAAAAGACTGGACCGAACTTCCAGTTTGGTTTGGTCTTTTTAAACTGCTGATCGTGCGTAAGTTTCCTCATATAGCATTCAGCTGTTAAAAAACAGCTAAGCGCTGTTGTTGGGCACTACTTTACTTTAGACATTTATTACATAGACATACCCTCCAACAGTACTCCTTAAAGGGTATGTCCACCCCTTTGAAGAAATGTAATGTGTTATACCGGACCCCCCAAAACCTCAGTTACGTTTGCTTAAACTTGTCAAAAATGCTCCTAAAGTGAGAAATTATATTTACAAGTCCACGATCCACCGCCGCGTGACTGATGGCTTTACCAGGAAGTAAAAGGAAGAGGGAGCAGCGTTGGTGGATCGTGGACTTGTAAGTATAATTTCTCACTCTGGGAGCAGGGGCCCAGGCCCCCCCCCCCCCCGTGTGAGATTGGAGGCCGGGCCCCTGACCCCCCCCCTTCCTCCACAGAGGTCCACGATCAGCTGTTTAAAAAGGACCGGACGCGAACTTCTGGTTCGGTTCATCCGTTCATGTCTTTCCAAACAGCTGACGGTTGCGTATGTTTCCTTCATACGTACGATCATCTGACTTAAAAGCAGTTGATTGCAAATCGGTTTTTGCGTGCCCTTTTATCCCCCCCCATGTGCGTTAGGTACTCCACTGTCTGGGAGCATATTTTTAAACAAAATGTGACTTAGGGTTGGGGGTTCCTGCAAAACACATTCATTTTTTTAAAGGGGTGGACATACTTTTAAGGATGAGGCCACACTATACCAGATGGTATCAGACGGGAAATCGCCATGCGTGTGATTTCCCCATGTGATTCCACAAAAAAAATGGTGGATTACGTTGTTACTCAGCTCTGATTAGCGGATCGCATCTAGTGTGGCCAGACTGGTGGCCAACATTAGCGTGTTCTTTTTAAATGTGATCGGAGTGATAGCGTGTTTAAAAAGTGACAGTGTGGCCGAAGCCCTTAATAGTCACACTATAAACCTAATGAAATATTCTCTTTAGCACTGACCCATTTGGGAGAAAGTGCTGCACTGCCTCACTCGATGCACTTTTTAAAGCATATTTAATTAACTTAGACCAACCTACTGCTCTTTAGCTCTTTCTGACTACAATTCCCAGCACCCCCCACAAACCTTTGGTCACACAAGATGGAAATTGCATGGCAGAAAATTATAATGTTAACTGTTACAAAGTCCAGTAGTGTCTATTAGTTCTTACCATGGAACAATAAATTGTCCTTATCAGTCTTATTCCGTGTGTAAAGAAACAGACTTTATTCTGCTAAATGTTAATTAAAAGAATCACTATGTTGTCATTCAAGTTTCGTGAAAAAAAAAAAAAAAAAAAAAAAAAAAAAAAAGATATCCTGCGTGTGATTGGTGATCTTCTTGATTGCGTTACCAAATTGCGCGGGAGGGAAGGGAGGCTGATGGCAGGAAGTGGATGTCTCATGGATCTTCAGAAGTTCGAAAGCGATAATTCCCGTAACTGCCTGCTATACTCCCCGGTACCCGAGTCGTGCCGGAAGGAGGATTGCTGTTTAGGGATCGATGAAGCCGGCAGGGGTCCGGTACTGGGTGAGAGGATGAGCAAATGGCTTTTTAAGTGACAGTAGCAATGTAGCAGGTTCCCTGTAACTAACACATGGTTGCGAGTGATATAAACTCCCTAATGTATGGCTCAAAGCCTTACCATGCTTGTTACTATTTTTAACCTAGTATACCCTAGCATGGGCTTACCCGGGCTTCCACACTAAACACCTATAAATCCCGTGAAAGGCTGGGCAATATTGACATTGGTTGTACTGTAGAGATACAGCACATGTAATAAACTGGTACTTGCAACAGTGCAAATAATCGGACTTTTAAGAAATAAAATTTTTCCATCCCAATGACCTTAACTGCCCATTCAGCATTTTGTCTGTATATAATAAATGCTTCCGAAAAACTATGACTTCCTGTTTGCAGGACCCCTAGTAGAGGACCGTTATGGTCTTGCTTGACCTAACACCTGGGTTGATTCAGTTGCCCAGTAGAGATATGAGCATGTTTAACCCACCCAACAGCCAATCGGGTGGTAGAAATTACTGTTAGGAAATTCCAAGGAAGTGGTGCATTCGGGAAGAAGGACCGTTACAGAACCAGAAATGACAGCTCACTAATGTCAACAGCAGGGAAAAGCAAGGGATATAAATTCAACTGATTTTTTAAAATGGATGAGAATAGGTAGATAGAATAATGGTATGCAATATATTAAACCAACAGGGAGATTCAATAAAAGTCTTATAGTTTAAAATGGTGCAATTTTGCCCCAACCAATCAGATGTTAGATTTTAAATGTTAAATAATATCTGATTGGTTGGGGCAAAATTAGCACCATTTTAAATGATAAGAACTTTTATGAATAACCCTGAAAGAGTTTTAAAACAATAATATTTTCACTGAACTTCCCTTAATACGAAGAGGGTAACATTTTCATGTGACACGCTTCCCACCCCAATTGTGTTTGTGATCCGTTAGCTAGTGAGAATCGATTAGCCAGTGCATTGCAATGTGGGTGGCCATGTTGTGATCACCATATTGTGTGCGAAGCGCATGAATTTATGCGATAACAGATATTGCTTAAATCAAAGTGCACATGCCCAATAGTGTGGCTACAGCCTAACTGATATAATTCAACAGACAGTCCACAGGGGCATCATGGTTTTTTTTGCAGAGAAAGCTCAAAATATTTGTTTTCTTTAAGTAAATGTAGAAATAAACTAGCAATAAGTACTTTATGTGTGCATAAAGAATCAGTATTAGGTAATGAAATGGAGTTTACTAATCCAATTTAAGTCAATTAAAAATGACCTGCAGCTTTGTGCCTAGGAAGAGGTTCCATCTGATCTTGTGATAATCTGTTGCTAATATATATATAAAACAAATGAGAGGAAAGGAAGATGGCAGGTATTGGTTTAAATTTTTACTTGCATTTTTAAAAGGTACATAACATTTTAATCCGAAATCTAGAAATAAAGGAAGCACGTGGATTAAAAAAACAGTTGTAAGTGAGTCATTAGGCTAAAAAATATGTTCTTATTTGAAAACCCATCACAGTTGATTAAAGGGCATGTCCACACGTTTTTACAGTTTTGTGTAGTGTAGGGCTCCCTCCCCCAGCCTCAACTGCCATAGTAATTTTGCAGAAACTCCCCCGATCTATACTTACATTACCTCTCTCCTCCGACGTTCAGTCTCCGGCCCTTGCTTGCATGAAACTGCAAGCAGGGGGCCGGAATGGCAGCTGCTTTCGTGATTGGCTGAGAGGCAGCCAATCATGGACGCGGTTTCGGCTATCCAGAACGTCAGAGGAGAGAGGTAATGTAAGTAGAGATCGGGGGAGTTTCTGCAAAAAATACTATGGTATTTGGGGCTGGGGGAGGGAGCCCTACACTAGAGCAAATGGGTTTGTGCTAGGTGGACGGAGAGGGAAAATGGAAGGGAGGGAGGCATGGAGGGCTGCAGTGCACAATACATTTTTCTCCCAGAGGGGAGACAGGAGGCCTATATGGACTCTGCCAGACTCTCTGCCAGACCTGGTGGTCAGTTTTCTTGACTTTGGAGGGACATTAAAGGAGAACCATTTGGAGCTGGGATGTAAGGTAAGGATTTTTAACACAACAGAGTGGGGCCAGTAGTGGGTTAAATTATAGTTTTGGTGGTGGACATGCCCTTTAAAGCTCTAAATTTTGTTTTTCTAAGTGATTATTAAATACAAGTCATACCCAGTAATTTAAATACAAAGTAAAGCCATAAGAGACAAGATCTGCTTGTTAAGTTCCACATTTCAAGGACCATATGATCCACAAGGCTATTGTTAATGAAATGTTTTTTGCTACAAAATAAACAAAATTGTGTATTAAAAAATGGGATATGTTGCATTTTGTCATGCTCCTGGCAACTAGTCTTTTCTGCCAAAATTCTGTCTGTTTGACCTTGGAAAGAAGAAACCGTGGGAAAATGTATCTATTGACAAGATGTAAAATTCAATCAGAAATACACAGGTGAAATCTGTAAAATCATCCACAACTTATACCCTTCACTAACAGGGAGCTACAGATGAAGTTAAAAGATCAGGCAATGTGGCAATAAGAAAAGCTCCAGATCCAAAAATAAGTCAAACAAACAAAAAATATGTGACTCGATTTAAATCGGATGTCATAGGGGTGGGTTACCGTTTGCTCAATCAGAGCAAACGCAGTCTCCAAAAAGGGTGATCACATGCATTCCAAAAGCAGATGCAGTGCATGGAATTTGGCCACCCACATTGGCATGCACTGTGCTGCGATTCTCATTAGCTAAAGGATCACAAGATGATTAGTTAGATTGTGAGAAATTGCAATGGCATCTCCATTCCAGAAACTGACTTGGCATGTAGTCGGTATATTATGTAAACAAGGAATAACACAAAAGGCAAAGCAAAGATAGTTAAACTTTTATTGAAAATTCAAAGTCCAGCAGCTTTAAAGGTGAACTGAAGTCTCCATACAAGTGTCAGGTGTCTAAAGAAGCTCTTTATAACTCAAACAAGCCAATAATTATGTCTCGGTCAGAAGTTATAGGCTTTAAAGTTACACTCAGTCAGGATGACTGAAAGGAAGTGTGTGTGATAGTCATATGATGTGCTGTGTGGAAGCCCCCCCAAAAAGAAAATAAAACCCAACATTATTTGAAGCTATTTAAAGATAGTTACAGTAGTAGGCTACAACTGGGCATGCTCAGTGCCAATGGCAGGTGGGACAGGGCAATGGTGCTTTGATGTCACAGCTCACAGTGCTTGTTGTAAACACCACCCTTAAATTGTGCATAGATTGTAGCTAGAAACATGATCCTGGAGTCGTTTTAAAAGTATGCTGTTATTTAAAATAAGGGCATTGTATGGAGACCACAGTTACCCTTTAACTTACGTATATACAACTAAGGGGGAGACACAAATCACTGAAGCCAATCATAAAATTAAACTAACGTACCAGTTTACCAATGTCAGAGTGGCCCCATATAGAATCATAGTATCTGTACTAGTGGCCCCATATAAAATCATAGTATCTGTACTAGTTATGGCCCCTTATGTATCATAGTTCTGTACTAGTGGCCCCATATAGAATCATAGTACTGTTACTAGTGGCCCCTTATAGTATCATAGTATCTGTACTAGTGGTCCCATATAGTATCATAGTATCTGTACTAGCGGCCTCATATAGTATCATAGTATCTGTCCTATTGGCCCCATATAAATCATAGTATCTGTAATAGTGGCCCATAACTATCATAGTATCTGTACAGTGGCCCCATATAGAACCATAGTATCTTTATTAGTTTCCCCTATATACTATCACAGTATCTATACTAGCGGCCCCATGAAGTATCATAGTACCTGTACTAGTGGCCCCATTAAGTATCATAGATCTGTACTAGTGGCCCCATATAGAATAATAATATCTGTACTAGTGGCCCCATATACTATCATAGTATCTGTACTAGTGGCCCCATATACTATCATAGTATCTGTACTAGTGGCCCCATATAGAATCAGAATCATAGTATCTGTATTAGTTTCCCCATATATACTATCACAGTATCTGTACTAGTGGCCACACAAAGTATCATAGTATCTGTACTAGTGGCCCCATGAAGTATCATACTATCTGTACTAGTGGCCCCATTTAGTATCATAATATCTGTACTATGGGCCCCATTTAGTATCATAGTATCTGTACAAGTGGTCCCATATACTATCATAGTATCTGTACCAGTGGTCCCATATACTATCATAGATCTGTACCAGGGGCCCCCATATAGTATCATAGTATCTGTAATTGTGGCCCCATATTATATCATAGTATCTGTACTAGTGGCCCCAGGAAGTATCATAGTATCTGTACTAGTGTCCCCATGAAGTATCATATTATCTGTGGCCCCATATACTATCATAGTATCTGTACCAGTGGTCCCATATACCATCATAGTATCTGTACCAGTGGTCCCATATACCATCATAGTATCTGTACCAGTCGTCCCATATACTATCATAGTAGCTGTACTAGGGGCCCCAAATAGTATCATAGTATCTGTAATTGTGGCCCCATATAGTATCATAGTATCTGTACGAGTGGCCCCATTAAGTGTCATAGTATCTGTACTAGTGGCCCCATGAAATATCATAGTATCTGTACTAGTGGCCCCATGAAGTATCATAGTATCTGTAATAGTGGCCCAATATAGTATCATAGAATCTGTACTAGTGGCCCCATGAAGTATCATAGTATCTGTACTAGTGGCCCCATTTAGTATCATAATATCTGTACTAGTGGCCCCATATAGAATCATAGTATCTGTACTAGTTGCCCTATATACTATCATAGTATCTGTAATAGTACCCCATATAGAGTCATAGTATCTGTACTAGTGGCCCCATATAGAATCATAGTATCTGTATTAGTGGCCCCATATAGTATCATAGTATCTGTACTAGTGGCCCCATATAGAATCAAAGTATCTGTACTAGTGGCCCCATATAAAATCATAGTATCTGTACTAGTGGCCCCATATAGTATCATGTATCTGTACTAGTGGCCCCATATAGTATCATAGTATCTGTACTATTGGCCCCATATAGAATCATAGTATCTGTACTAGTGGCCCCATATAGTATCATAGTATCTGTACTATTGGCCCCATATAGAATCATAGTATCTGTACTAGTGGCCCCATATACTATCATAGTATCTGTACTAGTGGCCCCATATAGAACCATAGTATCTGTATTAGTTTCCCCTATATACTATCACAGTATCTATACTAGTGGCCCCATGAAGTATCATAGTACCTGTACTAGTGGCCCCATTTAGTATCATAGATCTGTACTAGTGGCCCCATATAGAATAATAGTATCTGTACTAGTGGCCCCATATACTATCATAGTATCTGTACTAGTGGCCCCATATACTATCATAGTATCTGTACTAGTGGCCCCATAATCATAGTATCTGTATTAGTTCCCCCTATATACTATCACAGTATCTATACTAGTGGCCCCACGAAGTTGCATAGTATCTGTACCAGTGGCCCCATGAAGTATCATATTACCTGTACTAGTGGCCCCATTTAGTATCATAGTATATGTACTAGTGGCCCCATATAGTATCATAGTATCTGTACTAGTGGCCCCATATAGTATCATAGTATCTGTACTAGTGGCCCCATTAGTATCATAGTATCTGTACGATGGCCCCATATAGTATCATAGTCTGTACTATGGCCCCATATAAATCATAGTATCTGTACTAGTGGCCCCATATAGAATCATAGTATCTGTACTAGTGACCACATATAGTATCATAGTATCTGTACTAGGGGCCCCATATAGTATCATAGTATCTGTACTAGTGGCCCCATATAGAATCATAGTATCTGTACTAGTGACCCATAGTATCATAGTATCTGTACTAGGGGCCCCATATGTATCATAGTATCTGTATTATTGGCGCCATATAGAATCATAGTATCTGTACTAGTAGCCCCCTATACTATCATAGAATCTGTACTGTCCCCATATAGAATCATAATATCTGTATAGTTTCCCCCTTTTACTAACACTTATCTATACTAGCGGCCCATAAGAATCATAGTATCTGTATAGTGCCTAGGCCCCATATGAGTCTAGTATCTGTACTAGTGGCCCCATATAGAATCATAGTCCTGTATTAGTGGCCCCATAGAGTATATAGTATCTGTACTAGTGGCCCATATAGAATCATAGTATCTGTACTAGTGGCCCCATATAAAATCATAGTATCTGTACTAGTGGCCCCATATAGTATCATAGTATCTGTACTAGCAGCTCCATATAGTATTCTAGTATCTGTACTATTGGCCCCATATAAAATCATAGTATCTGTACTAGTGGCCCCATATACTATCATAGTATCTGTACTAGTGGCCCCATATAGAACCATAGTATCTGTATTAGTTTCCCCTATTACTATCACGTATCTATACTAGGGCCCCACGAAGTATCATAGTACCTGTACTAGTGGCCCCATTTAGTATCATAGATCTGTACTAGTGGCCCCATATAGAATAATAGTATCTGTACTAGTGGCCCCATATACTATCATAGTATCTGTACTAGTGGCCCCATATACTCTCATAGTATCTGTACTAGTGGCCCCATATAGAATCATAGTATCTGTATTAGTTCCCCCTATATACTATCACAGTATCTATACTAGTGGCCCCACAAAGTTACATAGTATCTGTACTAGTGGCCCCATGAAGTATCATAGTACCTGTACTAGTGGCCCCCATTTAGTATCATAGTATCTGTACTAGGCCCCATATAGTATCATAGTATCTTACTAGGGCCCATATAGCATCATATATCTGTATAGTGGCCCCATATAGCATCATGTATCGAACTAGTGGCCCCATATAGTATCATATTTGATCTTACTCGCCGCCATATAGTATCATAGTATCTGTACTTGTAGCCACATATAGTAACATAATATCTGTACTAGTGGCCCCGATATGCGGATGACATTTTATTTGGAAGGAGAACTATCTACACTAAAGAGTATAGAGAAATTAACTTAGAATAGGAGAACATAGAGATGTTACTATGATGTGGTAATAAGAGATACAACACCCAGTTTGTAACCAGTTCTGGGTAAAAAAAAAACCAGGCAGCAGAATTACCATGCAATGGATGGCTAGTCATGAGAAGTTGTAGAAAAAGGGCTAAGAGTTGGTGATTATGCTAAAAAAAACCTTGCCAAACTGAGATCTATTGGATTGACAAGCACCTAAAGGGTTAAATGGAGACTAACTGGACTGCTTCCTGTAGACTAAAGATGGATTGAAGGTTCTTTACTGGGACATATCATTGTTACATTGAGACTATGTAGCTTTTTCTGTAGCACTTTTCTTCTTTCATTCTTTCTGCTTCAGCTTTCTGATGAAGTGGCGCCATCTTTTGGATATTCTCGAGAATACAGCATTAAATTCTTGTTTAAAATTAATTCCCATTCATTTTCAAGTGTGAATTGGCTTGAATAAGAAGGCAGGTTAAGCTCATGGGCTGTGTGTTTCTTAAAGGAGCACTTAGACTGCTGAGCCCATATTGCATATGCAATACAGATACAGTTAGAAACTTTATATTTACTAGAAACAGAATCATTCAGAATTGCCCGTAAAATAGTTGCGGAAAGCTGCCAGCAATGGTTATAATTGGAAAATAACATGCAGGTTAACAAGCAGCTTTCAAGTCTTTAGGGATTTCCATATTTGGTGTAGAGGACATCTGTATGATCAGGGTCGGGGACATGACTCTTTAAAGACTGCATATGGGTGAGTTGTACTGGCAACAAAATGAAAACCTTCTTAGTTACACAGTCTATTCCTTACATATATGTAAATGTCTATTCCAGAGAAGTTTATTTGTCTGGGGAGAAAACTTTAACATTAGGATTTAAAAAAATGATGTTTAGTTCTCCTTTAAATGTTCTATTCCCGGAACACAATAAGGGACGCAAAGAAAGTCGCGAAGCCCACTGGATTGCCAAAATATTGTACTGTACATTTGCAGCAACACAGAAAAGTGGCTTTATCTTGACAAAACCTTCTTGTAAGGAATCACAGGGCATCAAGACTGCACCCTTGGCATCATGGGCAAGCCCTCAGCCATTATGGTGCCTTAAGCACAGAAAAAAGGATAAATAGGTCAAGACACAGAAACAAACACTGGAGTGGAAATTGAAGCCGCTATAACATTTCTGTCTTTGTTTTTGCTAATACTGCTGTACCTGTCCATTTCAAACCAAACAGGGGGATGCCTGAAAACACGAGACATTATTTGTAACTTTCGCAACCTAGTGATCATCGGAGTATCACAAGGAATCCAACTCCTCATGTGGCATTTTTATTTTCAGATAATTTGCTAATTAATTTAGAATCTCCATGTGTTTACCAACTGTTTGCAGTTATGTTACCGTAGCAGAGGGCAGTATAGAACTGAATTGAAAAAAATTTTCTCCAATAATTTATTAGTCAAGCATCTTTATAAAAGCCAAAAACTCAATGAAATGTTATCTTAGGCTGAGGCCACACTACACGCACTAAATAGTGCCACGCAGTCGCGAGTGTTATCGCACGTGATTGCATTTGCGATTTCTGTGCGTTGTTGCATGTTCGCGTTTGCGCATGCATTTTTTGTCGTTTAACATTATAAAAATGCATGCATTTGCGTAAAAAAGGTACATGCAAAAACGCTAACGGATGCGCAAATGTTGCATTTCCGCAGTTTCCATTTTAACCAAAACCGCGTGGTGCAAAATGCAGGCGCAAACGTGTTCTTGTTAGTGTGGCTAGCCCTTAAGAAGCCCATTTTTTTCTGACACAGAAAGATCATGGAACCGTGGCACGGCCATCTGAAAGTATGGCATATTACATGTGTCTGATATTTATGTTACAGGATCTGGGCAGATAATGTGAGACACCTGAAGGGAACCATGTTACCCTCTAATGCTCTAGTTCCAAAGGGAGAGAATTTTCATTCATTTAATACTTGTTATTCGGGCCTGTTATGGTTACACAATTACCTGATGAGAAATATAATTACAACAAATTCCTACCGCATTGCATAGCCAGCAGCATTTATAAGGAACTTCGCTACTGTCCTGATATATCTCACTTCCTGTCTATGTACATGAAGTGTCCAGCCTTTACATAGTGATGTGCTACTGCAAAGGCAAGTGTAACAATAGCACAATGATCTCTATTTAAATAACTACAGAGCAAGGTCAAGATCTAAGTGTTTTTTGCTTAAAAAAAAAATTAGGTAATATTGATTAGTATAATCCAAATGGGCTTTAAAGGGCAAGTCCAGCCCCAAAATGAAACTTACATACAGGTAAATCACCCCTAACCCTAAACGGTAATATTGAAATCTGAAATATAAAGTCTAACCTGAAATCCACACACAATGTCCTGTTTTCCCTGTTTCTGCTTCCTGGTTCTTCCAGTTAGTAACGTTGTCAGTTATGGATTTGACAGTTGACATCACAGCCAATGACTGAATGTTTATCCCGTCTGCCTCTTCTGAGCATGCCCAGGCTCAGTACAGGCTCAGTACGGTTTCAATTGCTCAGTTTCCATGAGGCATCCAGGAGCATAGGCAGGCATACAGTATGAATTCATAGGCACAAAGTATGATAATCAACATATTTTAAAGAGGCCATTTTTTTAAAAGATGTTCTTATGTGGGTGGAGTGGTCCTTTAAATACTGTAAATAATTTACATAAATTGGATTGCCCTGTGTGTCTTTCTATGTAATAATAACCAATGGTATGCAGTAAAACCTTTCAGTAAAGAAATCCCTGCAGTTTCCCGCCTCCTCTCCTAGCTCAGTGACCTCAGACATGCTTAATGAAGATTACCGAGTAAGAGAGATTAATTCTCCAATCACCTACTAATCTCCCTTTGCTAAAGAAGAGAGTTTTGTAGGCTAAAGCCCCACTACAATGCACTGCAGTGCGTGTTTAAGATTATGGTGCTTTGTCGCTCATTGTTCCGCATTTGCGCATGTGATTTGCTATTTTGAATTATAGAAAGGCATGGTTTTGAGCAAAAAAAATGGTGATCGCAAAATGGAAACAGATCTGCAATTGCATGCGCATTGGAAATCGCGAGAATTTTTGCATTCTCGTGATTTCCATTCTAACCAAATCGCAATGCAAGCAAAAAAACTTGTTAGTGTGGCCTAGCCCTAAATCTTAAAGATTCCAAATCAAAGGTATTATTTGTTAGAAGGGATTTAAAATGATACCTTGTTCAGAATATCTCAGCAAATATGTTTATGGTGGCCCTTTATCGATACCAGTATAAATATCTATGGTCACTTTTAGGCTAGAGAACGCACATTTATCATTCACAGAACGGCAACGTGATGCTATAAGTCGTGTTTTCCATTTGACTTATTATCTTCGCAACTAAAGGAATCTTCTGATTGGTTTCTGCAGATTAAGAGTGTGGTCAAAATTATACATACCATATTGATCAGGGGCGTAACCTGTAGGGGCTCAGCCACCCCCCACGCTAGATTGGAGGCCGGACCCCTGACCCCCCCCCTCCTCAGCGTCCATCGGCAACTGTTTAAAAGACTGGACCCGAACTTCAGTTTGGTTCTGGTCTTTTAACTGCTGATCGTGCGTAAGTTTCCTTCATATAGCATTCAGCTGTTAAAAACAGCTAAGCGCTGTGTTTGGAGCACTACTTTACGTTAGACATTATTACATAGACATACCCTCCAACAGTACTCCTTAAAGGGTATGTCCACCCTTTGAAAGAAATGTAATGGTTATACACGACCCCCCAAAAACCTCAGTTACGTTTGCTTAAACTGTCAAATATGCTCCTAAAGTGAGAAATTATATTTACAAGTCCACGATCCACCGCCGCGTGACTGATGGCTTTACCAGGAAGTAAAAGGGAGCAGCGTTGGTGGATCGTGACTTGTAAGTATAATTTCTCACTCTGGGAGCAGGGGCCCAGGCCCCCCCCCCCGTGAGATTGGAGGCCGGCCCCTGACCCACCCCCCTTCCTCCACGAGGTCCACGATCAGCTGTTTAAAAGACGGACGCGAACTTCTGGTTCGGTTCATCCGTTTCATGTCTTCCAAACAGCTGACGGGCGTATGTTTCCTTCATAAGCTACGATCATCTGACTTAAAAGCATTTGATTGCAAATGGTTTTTGCGTGCCCTTTTATCCCCCCCCATGTGCGTTAGTTACTCCACTGTCTGGAGCATATTTTTTAAACAAAATGGATTGACAGGGTTTGGGGGTTTCCTGCAAAACACATTCATTTTTTTAAAGGGGTGGACATACTTTTAAGGATGAGGCCACAATATACCAGATGGTATCAACGGAAATCGCTGCGTGTGATTTCCCCATGTGATTCACAAAAAAATGGTTGATTACGTGTACTCAGCTCTGATTAGCGGATCGCATCTAGTGTGGCCAGACTGGTTGGCCAACATTAGCGTGTTTTTTTAACATGTGATCGGATAAGCGTGTTAAAAAGTGACAGTGTGGCCGAACCCTTAATAGTCACACACTATAAACCTAATGAAATATTCTCTTTAGCACTGACCCCATTTGGGAAGTTGCTGCACTGCTCTCACTCGATGCACTTTTTAAATCATATTTAATTAACTTAGACCAACCTATCTGCCCTTTAGCTCTTTCTGACTACAATTCCCAGCACCCCCCACAACTTGGTCACACAAGATGAATTGCTGGCAGAAAAATTATAATGTTAACTGTTACAAAGTCCAGTAGTGTCTATTAGTTCTTACCATGGAACAATAAATTGTCCTTATCAGTCTTATTCCTGGTAAAGAAACAGACTTTATTCTGCTAAATGTTAATTAAAAGAATCACTATGTTGTCATTCAAGTTTCGTGAAAAAAAAAAAAAAAAAAAAAAGATATCCTGCGTGTGATGGCTGATCTTCTGATTGCGTTACCAAAATTGCGCGGGAAGGGAGGCTGATGCGAAGTGGATGTCTCATGGATCTTCAGAAGTTCGAAAGCGCATAATTCCCGTAAATGCCTGCTATTCTCCCCGGTACCCGAGTCGTGCCGGAAGGAGGATTGCTGTTTAGGGATCGATGAAGCCGGCAGGGGTCCGGTACTGGGTGAGAGACTGAGCAAATGGCTTTAAAGTGACAGTAGCAATGTAGCAGGTTCCCTGTAACTAACACATGGTGCAGTGATAAAACTCCTAATGTAGGCTCAAAGCCTTACCATGCTTGTTACTATTTTAACCTAGTATAACCCTAGCATGGGCTTTACCCAGGGCTTCCACCTTAAACACCTATAATCCCGTGAAAGGCTGGTCAATATTGACATTGGTTGACTGTAGAGATAACAGCAATGTTAATAAACTGGTACTGCAACAGTGCAAATACATCGACTTTTAAGAAATAAATATTTTTCTTCCATCCAATGACCTTAACTGCCCATTCAGCATTTGTCTGTATATAAATAAATGCTTCCGAATTACCTGACTTCCTGTTGCAGGACCCCCTAGTAGAGACCGTTATGGTCTTGCTTTGACTAACACTGTGGTGATTCAGTTGCCCAGTAGAGATATGAGCATGTTTAACCCCCCAACAGCCAATCGGTAGAAATTACTGTTAGGAACATTCCAAGGAGTGGTGCATTCTGGGAAGAAGGACCGTTACAGAACCAGAAATGACAGCTCACTAATGTCAACAGCAGGGAAAAGCAAGGGATATAAATTAACGATTTTTTAAAATGGATGAGAATAGGTAGAATAACTAGGTATGCAATAATATAAACCAACAGGGAGATTCAATAAAAGTTCTTATAGTTTAAAATGGTGCTAATTTTGCCCAACCAATCAGATGTTAGATTTTAAATGTTTAAATAATATCTGATTGGTTGGGGCAAAATTAGCACCATTTTAAATGATAAGAACTGTTTATGAATAACCTGAAAGAGTTTTAAAACAATAATATTTTCCACTGAACTTCCCTTAATAACGAAGAGGTAACATTTTCATGCTGACACGCTTCCCAACACCCTCCAATGTGTTTTGTGATCGTTAGCTAGTGAGAATCGTATGCCAGTGCATTGCAATTGGGTGGCCATTGTGTGATCACCATATGTGTGCGAAGCGCATGAATCTATGCGATATAACAGAATATTGCTAAAATCAAAGTGCACATGCCCTAATAGTGTGGCTACAGCCTAACTGATATAATTCAACAGACAGTCCACAGGGGCATCATTTTTTTTTTGCAGAAAAGCTCAAAATATTTGTTTTCTTAAGTAAATGTAGAAATAAACTAGCAATAAGTACTTTATGTTGCATAAAGAATTCAGTATTAGGTAATGAAATGGAGATTTACTAATCCATTAAAGTCATTAAAAATGACCTGCAGCTTTGTGCCTAGGAAGAGGTTCCATCTGATCTTGTGATAATCTTTTGCTAAATATATATAAACAAATGAGAGGAAAGGAAGATGGCAGGTATTGTTTAATTTTACTTGCATTTTTAAAAGGTACATAACATTTTAATCCGAAATCTAGAAATAAAGGAAGCACGTGGATTAAAAAACAGTGTAAGTGAGTCATGGCTAAAATAATGTTCTTATTTGAAACCCCACACAGTTGATTAAAGGGCATGTCCCACACTTTTTACAGCTTTTGCTGTAGTGTAGGGCTCCCTCCCCCGCCTCAACTGCCATAGTAATTTTGCAGAAACTCCCCCGATTATACTTACATTACCTCTCTCCTCCGACGTTCAGTCCCGGCCCTCTGCTTGCATGAAACTGCAAGCAGGGGGCCGGAATGGCAGCTCTTCGTGATTGGCTGAGAGGAGCCAATCATGGACGCGGTTTCTCGGCTATCCAGAACGTCAGAGGAGAGAGGTAATGTAAGTAGAGATCGGGGGAGTTTCTGCAAAAAATACTATGGTATTGGGGCTGGGGAGGGAGCCCTACACTAGAGCAAATGGGTTTTGTGCTAGGTGGACGGAGAGGAAAATGGAAGTGGAGGGAGGCATGGAGGGCTGCAGTCACAATACATTTTTCTCCCAGAGGGGAGACAGGAGGCCTATATGGACTATGCCAGACTCTCTGCCAGACCTGGTGGTCAGTTTTCTTGACTTTGGGAGGACATTAAAGGAGAACCATTTGGAGCTGGGATGTAAGGTAAGGATTTTTAAACACTACAGGTGGGGCCAGTAGTGGGTTAAATTATAGTTTTGGTGGTGGACATGCCTTTAAAGCTCTAAATTTTGTTTTTCTAAGTGATTATAAATACAATTCATACTCCAGTAATTTAAATACAAAAGTAAAGCCATAAGAGACAAGATCTGCTTGTTAAGTTCCACATTTCAAGACCATATCCACAAGGCATTGTTAATGAAATGTTTATTTTTGCTACAAATAAACAAAACTTGTGTATAAAAAATGGGATATGTTGCATTTTGTCATGCTTCTGGCAACTAGTCTTTCTGCCAAAATTCTGCTGTTTTGATTTGAAAGAAGAAACCGTGGGAAAACTGCTGTATCTCATCGACAAAGATGTAAAATTCAATCAGAAATACACAGGTGAAATCTGTAAAATCATCCACACTATATTTAACCCTTCACTAACAGGGAGTACAGGAATGTTAATGATCAGGCAATGTGCAATAAGAACTGCAGTCTAAGATCTCCAAAATATAGTCAAACACAATAAAAATATGTGACTCGTTTAAATCGGATGTATAGGGTGGGGGTTACCGTTTGCTCAATCAGAGCAAACGCAGTCTCCAAAAAGGGTGATCACATGCATTCCAAAAGCACGATTGCAGTGCATGGAATTTGGCACCCACATTGGAATGCACTGTGCTGCGATTCTCATAGCTAAAGGATCCACAAGCATGATAGTTAGCATGTGAGGAAATGCAATGGCATCTCCTATTCCAGAAAACTGACTTGGCAGTGTAGTACGGTATATTATGTAACAAGTAAATAACACACAAAGGCAAAGCAAAGATAAGTTAAACTTTTATTGAAAATCAATGTCCAGCAGCTTTAAAGGTGAACTGAAGTCTCCATACAAGTGTCGGTGTCAAAGAAGCTCTCTTATAACTTTCAAAACAGCCAATAATATGTCTCGGGTCAGAGTTATAGGCTTTTAAAGTTACACTCAGTCAGGATGAAACAAGGAAGTGTGTGATAGTCATATGATGTGCTGTGTAGGAAGCCCCCCAAAAAAGAAAATAAACCAACATTATTGAGCTATTTAAAGATACGTTACGTAGTAGGCTACAACTGGGCATGCTCGTGCCATGGCAGGTGGGACAGGGCAATGGTGCTTTTTGATTCACAGCTCACAGTGCTTGTTGTAAACACCACCCTTTAAATTGTGCATAGATTGTTAGCTAGAAACATGATCCTGGAGTCGTTTTTAAAGGTATGCTGTTATTTAAAATAAAGGGCATTTGTATGGAGACCACAGTTACCCTTTAACTTACGTATATACATAACTAAGGGGGAGACACAAATCACTGAAGCCAATCATAAAATTAAACTAACGTACCAGTTTACCAAATGTCAGTGTGACCTGTGTTGGCTGGAAAAAAAAAAGGTATCAATTATCCACTTTCAAATTCTTTTCAGTGACTTCCATATGGTGTGGAAACACTCTGTATAGAAATAATGTGCACAGAGACAGGAATAGTGGGGTCAGAGCGTGCCAAATAGGTGTACATGCCCCAAGGCACTTTAAAGAGAGGGCTGTGAGTTGTAACTTGGCAACAGCAACAGCATGGAAGTCTTGGTTACAGAATCTACTTCTTACATGTACGTAAAGCAACACTGTATAGCTGTTCATTTTCAAATTAGTAATAAGTTCTCCTTGCAATTGCAAGCATAATAATCGGACACAAAAGTCAGCAATTCAGAGTGATATTTCAACTTGCACAAGAGGTGTCATGCCAAATATCGACCAATGTGGTCTAGCCCAATTGCAATCCACTTTTTTTTTTGTTAGCTGTAATCCCCCCAAATTATTACAAATAGCTGTTTTGTGTTTCATTATTCCTCGTGATCTTGCAGTACTGTAAAGATTTATAGGAGGTGTAGCTCCAAAAAGACATTTTTGTAATGCAATACTGAAATATTATGTTTTTCACTTACCGTTTCACTATCTTGGCCCTATGGTTTATGGAATCTGCTACTGCCCGGTTTCTCGAAAAAGGACCTTGAGGATCTTAAGGTGGCAGGTGAGTTGTACAAGCTTGTTTTTAATTAAGGTGACCTATAAATTAACTTTTATGTTAGTCTTAGTCTCATGAAGCCTAGCATATTTTGTGCACTACAAATTTAAGTATGTTGGATGTGGCAGCAGTGTGTTCCAGCTTATTGATTTAAATCTCTTATCTTTAAAGCACATCTCTGCCTACAATTTTGTAAAAAATATGTTATAGGCCATCCCTGCCCATCCACAACTGCTATATTAGATTCTAAGAAATGATGCAGAACTATACTACAGCTCCTCAATCCAGCTCTGATTGGCTCCCTGCTTGTCGGAACTACAAGCAGGGGCTGGACTGGCAGCCGCAGGAGCAAAGGGCTGTAACTAGAGTTCCGATTCTGGGAATGAATGGCATGTAACATAATAAATCTTTTTACGCAAGTGGGACAGACCAGGGAAGGGATTGGGAGGGAGGCAGAACCTTTGACTTTGGACAGGAAAACAGCTCCTACTAGTTTTGGATTTTGGGACAAGCACTGCAGGAGAACATAAGGAAACAGAGTAAGGTAAGGAAAACATTTTTTTTAAACACACAGTGGGGCCAGTAGTGGGTTCAATTTTAGTTTGGGGGGTGGACAAACTAAAATAAACCTTAAGTGTGTTATTTTACATCTTCAGTAATTCCAGGAAGCCAAATGTTGTACTGGCGCAAAGAGTTCTGTTGATTGGTCAACGCAGCACTTACTGTCAATATTTTCTGCTTTGTCTTTGCAGACCCAAGACACTTATGAAGCTGAAAGGGAAAATTGTTTGAGAAAGTAAACGCCACTTCAGATTCATTGGCTGGGCTTATTTAACATACTCCTCACCCATGTGATTTCTACCAGTATGCAACAGAGGTAAAATTTAATAAAATTATCTTTCCAAAACTCTATTTGCTTAATTCTATTAACAGGCTTTCAAATGTACGACGCCGTCCGGTTTTCCGCGAATGTTTAGCTATTCCTTTCCCATAGCACTCTTCCTGTCTGTTCTCAGTTGGGGCACTTCATTGATATCCGTGGTGATGTCAGTTTTCTGAACTATTTTCTTGTCATTGTATATCGTTATTTACTGTAGGTTGGAGTTTCTGAAATGACTATGTGTCTAAAGCTTTAATGTTGGTCCCTGAGTGCTGCGGGTATAAAGCCTGCATTGTATGTGAATAGGAAATACCGAATGATTAAAATAAAGGTTGAATGTAATTGCCATGTGGAAAACTACAATCCCTGTACACAATAAATATTGTTCACATCTTTGACATTTATTGGTTCCATCCTATAATACGGGGATACTGACTTGTTCTCTCGTGGCCACATGATTCCCACTACGTTCCTGGGAAACGAGATTTATTAGTGTGTGTATATAAACAAACGGTAAGCACAGAAAAATAATTCAGTATCAAACTCAGTGATTGTCCTTATTTATCAAAAATTGTCTGTCGACCATGAGGTGTATATCTGTTAAATATGCGTTATCAGTTAGGTGACAAAAATTTATTAAATATATCTATCCTGGTGGTAACTGGGACCTCACTTCAGCCTCATACACAATGTGATTGCGGGGCCAACCCCACGAAGCATCATATGTATGCACTGCCATTTCGTCCGAAACATCGTGCTGTGACATGGGACACTTGCTGTTCTGTTGAAGATGGCAACATCCCGTCGAACAGCCATTTCACCCAACAAAGTTGACCCATACACGGACATGATTATTGTCCGAAACGGCCCGTGCTACCGTGCGTTGGCCCCCTCAATTGCACGTGTGTACAAGCCTAAGTCTGCAAGTCAACAAAATGAAATGTTATCCCGTACATATCATAGTAACATATAATTAAAGACATACGTCCTCATGTCCAAACTTTTTAAACCCTCCTGTTTAAACCCTTACCTAACAGTTTGATCTGGAGGAAGGCAAAACAATACCCCAGCTAAGAAGGGGGGGGGGGAAATCCTTCCTGAATCCACACGGCAATGTTAAAATATCACTGGAATCAACCAAACTACAGTATATGTATTAATTACAATAATTCTATCTTATATATAGTATCCCTGACCAACCAGAACTACAGTATATGTATTAATACAGTAATTTTTCAATATTTATATATCCTGTACCACCAGAACTACAGTATATGTATTATACATTGTATAATTAATGTAATGTAATCCCTTAACACGCTGGACTGTGATATGCTAATTGGGATTTTACAGGGTACTAATTGCCACAATTCTTGTACAAGTCATTCGAATGAGAAAGCGTCGGATGACTAGCAAAACGTCTTCAAGAAACTACATTTCAAAGTCATTGATCTAATTATCACAACAATATTATTACAGTACTTCAATAATTACTATTATAGTATCCCTGTACGCAACCGAACTAAAAGTATATGTATAATACCAGTAATTCTCAATATTATATAGTATCCCTGTCCAACAAGATCTACAGTATATTATTAATACCACCGTTATCTCAATATTATATAGTATACCCCATACAACCAAACACAGAACCAAATCCAATACCAAAACTATCAGCAATACACACCATAAGACAAACTAAACATCCAACCAGCCACCCATCGAACACAACCAAAAGCAAATACAAAAAAAATAACAAACCAACGTATATGTATGAAACCGTTAATTTCATATTATATAGTCCCTGTACAACCAAGGCTATATATATGTATTAATACCAGTAGTCTCATATTATATAGTATCCCTGTACTCACCAGATACAGTAATATGCATTATATACTAGTAATCTCAATATATTTAGTATCCCCAGTACCAACCAGAACACATTATATGTATTAATACCAGTAAGTTCAATTTAATATAAGTATCCCTGTTACGCAACCAGTAACTACAGTATATGTACATTAAATACCAGTAATTCTCATATTTTTGTTCCCTGTACCAACCAGAAACTACAGTATATGTATTAATACAGTTAATTACTCAATATATTTAGTATCCTGTACAACCAGAAATACATATATGATTAATACCAGTAATTTCATATTATATAGTATCCCCGTACCAACCAGAAACTTAGCAGTATATGATATTAATACAGTAATTCTCATTTAATATAGTATCCCTTGTACCAACCAGAACTAACAGTAGTGTATTAAATACCAGTAATCTCAATATTATATAGTATTCCCCATACCAACCAGAACATACAGTATACTGTATAATACATATAATTTTATATATATTAATATTCCCCATACCCAACCAGAACTTTACAATATGTCTTAATCCAGTACTTCTCAATATTATATAGTATCCCCGTACCAACCGAGCTACAGTATTGTAACCAAAAATTGTTAAAAGAAAACCAGTATTTCTCAATATTATATAGTATCCCCTTAGCGCACCAGAACTCATTATATGTATTATATACCATTAATTCGCAATATTATAAGTATTCCCTTACCCAATCAAACTACAGTACATGTATTAATACCAGTAATCTCATATATATATTAGCCTCTGTACAACCAGGATACAGTAATAGTAATTAACCAGTAATTCTCATATTAATAGAGTAGTTCCCTTACCAATCAGAACTACAGTACATGTATTAATACCAGTAATTCTTAAATTATATAGTATCCTTTACCACCAGAACTACAGTATATGTATTAATACATTAATCTCATATTCTATATTATTCCCTACCAATCAAAACTACCGTAACATGTATTACTACCAGTAATTCTCAATATTATATATATCCCTGTACCAACCAGAACTACAGTATATGTATTAATGACGTGTTCCATTAATTTTTCAATATTTTTTAGTTTTTAGAACGTATCCAGATCCAGCCCATTTTAAAGCTATTCACTAACTTGCCATTACCACATCTTGCCTGAATACAGTTCCACATTTCACCGTTCTCAATGTAGAGAAACCTTTCCAACCTAAGATGAAACTTCTTTCTTCCAATCTTAACGATGTCCATGGTGCCCTGTGATAATGACCCATTTAGTAAACAATGCACTCAGAGAGTTTATTGTATGAGCCATAAATTATTTGTATAAGGTTATCATATCCCCACTCAAACGTCACTTCTCTAATATAAACCCCCTAACTTGTCTAATCTGCCTGCACAGCACGAAGCCCCTCTATTCCTCTTTATTATTTTTTTTGCCCCTTCTGAACTGCTTCATTTCATTTCCAGGATGTCCCTTTTGTTATGGGATCCAAACTGCACCACATATTCAAATGAGGCCCTTACCATAGCAGATAAAGATAAAGAATAGAGATCCCTTAACCAGAGTTATTTATGGTGGTAGGTGGGCACAAGGATTGTTAACCCCCAAATGCAATCACCTTACATTATCAACATTGAAGCTCATCTGCCATTCTGCTGCGCCATTCCGGTATTGTGGGGGAGCCCTGCTACATACTGAATAATTTTCTTAAAAGATTGAGAGGCTCCTACCCATTTCATCAGGAGTACCCTGGGTTTCACCATTTATTTTCTTATTCATTAACCTCACTTTATATGTATTAATAGGATTGTTGGTGTTTTTTTTTTAATCTGTAATTTTTTGGTAGCTATTAATGTCCACCCTTCCAACATATCCCCTCCATGAATGCTGGGGAGCTGTGTAGTTTTGCCAGAAAAAAAAAACAGGCTTAGTTGGAGTCCTCCCTCTCCTTTGGGAAAAAAATTGTGTCTGGGGGTTGGGCCTGCCATTAAATATTTGGCTGGATAATCAGTAATGGATATATTTAGACAAATTTCCTACTAGCTTCCTGCAGTTGTTTTTTTTTTAGAACATAAACAAGTGTAGTTGTAGCAAATCTACTGTTTTGGGGAATTGATTTTTTTTTTTCCTAGGCAAACTACAATCTGAATGTCTTTGTCCCAAACGATACAAGCTATTGGCCTTATCCATACCATTAGATGCTGGAGTTCAACTACAGAGGTTGGTGCGGATACAGTGCTTCTTGGCGTCATTCGGGGGGGGGGGTTTTTTTTTTTGTTGGTGGTAAAAATACAGTCTTTTAACTGCCCTATCGATCCCAAGGTTGTTGTTGAGACCGTGGGCGCCATCAGAGAAGTATCAGAGAAACGGAAGAAGAGAATTCCAGGAATAGAAGTAACTGTGAGAACCCAAGGCTGATTCTCTCTTTCCTATAGTCAGTGCTGCATATTTTGTGCAAAAGTAAGTGAAGCGTTTAGGGCAGGAAGAGGATTCTCAGCAATTATTGGTTATTGTGCAGGAACCCAAACCTTTGTCTCAGAAAGATAGAAGAAAATATAGAATGGACACTATGGCAATATATTTGTTAATGGCCAAAGTGAATTTTATTTTTTGGCTAAAAAAAAAAATTGTCCTCCCCAAAAATGGCTGCTTGTTGCATTTAATGACCCAACACTTCACAAGTGGCCAACACCTTACATTGCTTGACATATGGAACGCCGCTGTAACTGCTAGGAAACTTGCTACTAAATAATGAATCTTGTTCTTGTGTCAAAGGGAACAACAAGTTTCTAAGGGTGCAGTGGGAATATATATATTCCGACAGTATAATATAGCACAAAAAAAAATTTAGATTGCACCAGAGAAATCACTAAACTAAAGGAAAATGCACCTTGTGAATTCTCTGAATACAAGCCAAAAATAAAGATATCATTGCACTTCAACAGAGCTGACTGCTCATTCCTTGTGGGTTTTACAGCAGCAATGAAACATAGCTTCACTTACAATTCAGATCATTTCAATACCTTCATTTTATAATACCCGCAAATGGGTCTATACTCTTCATATGATTCTCAATTCTGCACATTCAAACAGAAACAACCATAACCAAAATACTTACATTTCAAATCACCAAAACATTTATAGCAACAGGCAAATGAAAGCAGTTGTATGTATATATTTGGGTTGAATAAAGACATACCTCCATCCGTTCACACCACTCACAATACCCAAACTTCCTGTCTACCTTGCCTAGCCCCTATTTACAGTATAAGTAGCACAAGTCCAAAATGCAATCACTTTAACGTTTATCAACATTGATCTCATCTGCCCTTAGCAGCCCATGTGAACAACTATCTAGAAGATCACCTGCAATGATGACAACCTCTAAGTGTTTTAATGGTCGACAAAGTTTTTTGTGACCTCAGAGAACACTGACACCTTGCCTGGACATATCCACCTTCAAATCATTATAAATATTTAAATAGAAGTGTCTTCAACACAGACCCTGTGGCACTCCACTTAGCACTTAGTCCATATTGATGAAGCCCCATTAACAACTACGCTCTGCATCCTATCCATTAACCAACGTTCTATCCATGTGCCAACCCACAACAGACCTTAGCTTTTTACAATTAGTCGCCTATGGGGGACTGTATCAAAAGCCTTTGCAAAAATCCAAGTATAACTATACTAGTATATTCTAGTATAGTATTGTTGAGGTTGAATAAAGACATATGTCCTCCAGTCAACCCATCTAGCAAGACCTCATTTTTTGCCTACCTGTTGATCCAGATGAAGCAAAAAAAACCCCCCACACTTTTTAAGGGGGGAAAACTTCCTTCCTGACTCCAAGTGGCATCGGAACTTTCCCTGACAACTCTACTTTATGTATCAACTACCATAACTTGCAACATTCCTTGTTTGAGAAACGCATCCAGCTTTTTTTGGAACTGACGTCATGAACCTACATACCAACGTCCACTTGGAAGACAGTTCCATAGCTTTACCGTTCTCACAGTGAACAACCCTTTCCGAACTTGAAGCCTAACCGTTTTTCTTCAATTCTTAAGGATGTCCACGTGTCCTCTCTGACATGTTTCTATTGGTGACTGCCCCATATAGTTTATTGTATGGGCCCGTTAATGTATTTATATCAACAGTAATCATATCCCCCCGCAGCGCCTTTTCTCTCCACGTACATAAGTACAGATACTATGATACTAAATGGGGCCACTAGTACAGATACTATTATTCTATATGGGGCCACTAGTAACCAGAGCTATATTGTATTAATACAGTAGTTCTCAATATTATTAGTACCCTGTACCAACCAGAACTACAGTATATGATTAATACTAGTAATTCTCAATATTATTTAGTATCCCCGTACCAACCAGAACTACAGTATATGTATTAATACAGTAATTCTCAATATTATATAGTATCCCTGTACCAACCAGAACTACAGTATATGATTAATACCAGTAATTCTCAATATTATTTAGTATCCCTGTACCAACCAGAACTACAGTATATGTATTAATACCAGTAATTCTCAATATTATTAGTATCCCTGTACCAACCAGAACTACAGTATATGTATTAATACCAGTAATTCTCAATATATATTAGTATCCCTGTACCAACCAGAACAGTATATGTATTAATACCAGTAATTCTCAATATTATATGTTATTCACCTTGTACACAACCCAGCTATACTATATTATACTATACTATACTGTACTATACTATATTATACTATACTATACTATATTATACTATACTATACTATACTATACTATATTATACTATACTATACTATACTATATTATACTATACTATACTATACTATATTATATTATACTATATTATACTATACTATACTATACTATATTATACTATATTATACTATACTATACTATACTATTCTATATTTTACTATATTATACTATATTATACTATACTATACTATTCTATATTATACTATACTATACTATATTATACTATACTATACTATACTATATTATATTATACTATATTATACTATATTATACTATACTATATTATATTATACTATATTATACTATACTATACTATATTATATTATACTATATTATACTATACTATACTATATTATATTATACTATATTATACTATACTATATTATATTATACTATATTATACTATACTATATTATATTATACCTTACTATATTATACTATACTATACTATACTATATGATTTATAGGGTTTAGGCAGAGAAGAACAAGAACAGATGCACAAAGATTATACAATAACAGGTGCAAAAAGCTTGCCTCAACCAATCAGATGTTCCCTTTTTAATGGTCTAATACTGCACCTCTTATTGAATAAGTCCTGGGATTCCACATATACAATTGGCTACAGAAAAAAAAAACGACACACATTCATGAGAGGTCCCTTGGCTAGTTTAGTTTTACTATTGTTATTATTATTATTTGTATTATTATTATAATAATAAACACAAGCTATGACAGCATTTTTAAAAAGCTGCATTAGGGGTAGGTACCTAATTAAATCCTATTACATGAAGTGATAATTGTCATCATATAGTAGTAGTAGAATTTGAGGTTGAATAAAGACATACGTCCATCCAGTCCAACCCATCTAGCAATATCCTCATTTCCTGCCTAACTGTTGATCCAGAGGAAGGCAAAAAAAAACCCACTAAATTTATGAAGGGGGAAAAAATTCCTTCCTGACTCAGGAATCGGAAATTTCCCTGGATCAACTCTACTTTATGTATCAATACCAGTAACTTGCAACATTCCTTGTTTGCAGAAACTCATCCAGCTTTTTTTTAAACTGACCAATGAACCTGCCATAACAACGTCCACTGGAAGACAGTTCCATAGCTTTACCGTTCTCACAGTGAATAACCCTTTCCGAACTTGAAGCCTAAACCTTTTTTCTTCAAGTCTTAAGGGATGTCCTCGTGTTCTCTGACATGTTCTATTGGTGAACAATGCCCTAGATAGTTTATTGTATGGCCTCAAGCGCCTTTTCTCCAGTGTACATAATTGTAACTTTCCCAGTCTCTCTTCATATTCAAGCTCCCCCAATCCCCTTATTAATTTAGTTGCCCTTCTCTGAACCCTTTCCATTTCAAAGATGTCCTTTTTGTACACAGGATTCCAAAATTGCACTGCATATTCCAAATGAGGCCAATGCTTTGTAAAGAGGGAGAATTACATTTTCCTCACTTGAATCCATACCTCTCTTTATACAAGACAATACCATGCTAGCTCTGGCTGTTGCCGCCTGGCACTGCTTGCTACTTTTAAGTTTGTTATCCACCAAAACTCCAAGATCCCTTTCCAACAGGGGTTCACTTAACACAGAGCCATTTACAGTATAAGCAGCACAAAGTCCAAAATGCATTACATTTATCAACATTGAATTTCATCTGCCACTTAGCAGCCCAATGTGGCAATCTATCTAGATCCCCCTGCAACGATTGCACATCCTCTGAAGTTTTTAATGGTCGACAAAGTTTTGTGTCGTCAGCAAACACAGAAACATACTGACAATACCACTTCCAAATCATTAATAAATAGATTAAATAGAAGCGGCCCCAACAAAGAAACCCTGTGGCACCCCACTTAGCACTTTAGTCCATAATGATGAAGCCCCATTTACAACTACTCTCTGCATCCTATTCATTAACCAATTTTCTATCCATGTACAAGTATACCAGTATACACCATTATACTGTGAAGACATAGTAAATAAAGAGAGAGTAACATAGTAATATAGTATTGGAGGTTGTAAAAAGGCATATGTCCATCTAGTCCAACCTTTATACCCTACCCATAATGCCTGTCTAACAATTACATAGTAACATAGTATTGGAGGTTGTATAAAGACAAACGTCCATCTTGTCCAACCTTTATACCCTACCCATAATGCCTGTCTAACAGTTACATAGCAACAAAGTATTGGAGGTTATATAAAGACAAATGTCCATCTAGTCCAACCTAAACCTACCTAAACAGTAGAAGAAGGCAAAAAAACCCCAGCTGACTCCAAAGTATCCCCGTACCAACCAGAACTACAGTATATGTAATAATACCAGTAATTCTCAATATTATATAGTATCCCTGTACCCACCAGAACTACAGTATATGTATTAATACCAGTAATTCTCAATATTATATAGTAGCCCTGTACCAACCATAACTACAGTATTTGTATTAATACCAGTAATTCTCAATATTATATAGTATCCCCGTATCAACCAGAACTACAGTATATGTATTAATACCAGTAATTCTTTATATTATATAGTATCCCCATACCAACCAGAACTACAGTATATGTATTAATACCAGTAATTCTCAATATTATATAGTATCCCTGTACCAACCAGAACTACAGTATATGTATTAATACCAGTAATTCTCAATATTATTTAGTTTTAGAAACTTATCCAGGCCATTTTTAAAGCTATTCAATGAACTTGCCATTACCACATCTGCTGTAAGTCAGTTTCACAGTTTCACCATTCTCACTGTAAAGAAACCTTTCCTAACCTGAAGATGAAACTTCTTTTTTTCTAATCCTAAAGGACGTCCATATGTCCTCTGATATGACCTATTGATATAATATATATGACAGTTACAGAACAGAATATGTAATCTCAAGGTCTGGAATATAAATTTGAATTGAGAAACTAAGCAGCAATTGTAGAACTGTAACTCCCATCCATCCATAATGACAGATGTAGTTTACTAAAAAGCAAAGCAATGATGGAATCTTACAGAGTTTAAAGTTCAACTCACATTGCACAACCTTTGTGGAAACAGGCTGATACCGTACCTTTAAAAAGAAACATGAGTAGGTTTACAAAATAACTTGCTCTGCTGTAAGCCACATTGTTTCTGTCTGGTTGATGGAACCGTGTTAGGGGGATGTGCAAAAATCTGGCTGGATTTCTATGCTGTGGCTCTAATTAATTTGGAACTTTTGCAGGGATTGAGACTTGCCCTACAGCTGCCACTATAAGGGGGAAATGTGACTTTATATAAGGCTGAGTACACACCATACAATATTTTCAGCCGACTGATCGATAGTGCTGTGTATCAGTTGGTCGGGGGGAAATATCGCATGGTTTGGGAGGCGGTGGGCCTGTTAGTAAATCACGGCCTACGGGACCGCACGATTACCGACAGTGATTTGTCCCAGCTGAGCACTCACTTGTAAAGAACACTCAGTCAGGACAAAACATCCATTTATGTGTACCCAGCCTTAGAACCATTGTTCGTTTAAATGATATAAAGATTAACTATCAGAGCCCATCAGATCCCATCTAGAACACGACATCAATGAATGGACTATAGGTTGGTTACATATATCAGTTATATACTCTACAGTCTTTAAAAATAGCTACTGCTCTTGTCTATGGAGCAAGTCTCCCCTGGTGCCCCCTTCATGACTGAAACTTTCTCCAACCACCTCTTGGAATGGTCTTTTCATAGATAGGAAAACCCAGCCAAGATGATTATACTGTAAAAATAGGGCTACAGAAAACTAGATTGGTAACAGCTTGTTACTCCATCGCTGATAAGGATCCCTGTCTTTTAAGTTAAATAAAACAACTTGAATAGTGCCCTTCGCATTTAAATAGTGCCCTAGGTTTTTGCCTATGCCCAGAAACAACCCTGGTTGAGGGTCTAAACACTATGGGTGGCACTTTGTGGGTGATATGAGGGGTTAGATCTAAACATTTAGACCCACCCAAGTCCCTACATCACCCCAGTTCAAAAACTTATATAAATAATTCACTTGTATATATCATTGTGACATGTTACAAGTGCGTTTTAACTGATCCCATTTTGATTGATGGAAAGATTCTTACGAACTACAAGGTTAATCAGTACAGAATGTCATTCTCATTCATTCTACCACACAATGTTGCGTTACGACAAGTTTATACTACTTGACCTGATCAAACCTGGCTAGCTGCCACAACATGATAAAAATCATATTAATTACCGGGGGCCAGATTCTGTTTCACCTGTGTCAGGGAAATGATACAAATACTCCCCTTGGCCAGGAACATAATTCTGCTTTAAGGTGAAAGTGTTCCTATATTGTGTCTTATTCCAAAGTAAAGTTTCAGAATAAAACTCATTTTTACAGTTCAGTAAATCATCCTCCAAAGCTATTTTATTTTTAGTGGGGCTATTTGTATAAGTTTTGGAAAATTGTTTTGCTTTTGTTTTAAAGACGATGTTGCAACCTAAAACATTCAATAAAAAAACCAGCAATTTTCTTCTTCTACCCAATTAAGGCTCTTATGAAAACATGGGCAACGGTACCTATTCCCTTAATTGTCAGCACCAGACAAGGGTGACCTTTATCACCGTTGCTTTTTGACCAAACTTCCATTAGCATTTAGATTGGAACTTATTATTTTTTATTTAATCCAAATCTATTTAATTCTGCTGTTCTGGCAGTTTAATGCAGTTCCCAAAAAACACACCGTAATGGAATGGCATGGCAGGCAATGACGGTGATATTTCATACCAACACAATGTGTATCTGAGCATGCTTGGTGCACAAACTCTCTGTATTTAAGGAATCACAAATCCTACTCTATACACTGTGTCCATTGTCTATGAATTTCCATGTCATGTAACATAAAATAAATCTTTTATTAGGAAATGATTATAGGTTAAAACAAAAATACCGTAAATGAAAAAAGGGAAACTCACTGTTTTAAGTCAATCTTCACACTCAAAGTTAATCGACCAGCAAAACAGAAAATAAACAATTATCCTGCAACTCAGTTATATATACATGATATATCCATTTCCTTATAAAGCTCCAAACACAATCTGCAGTGCAATCCGTGGACTGTTAAGAATGGGGCAAAGCGTTGCATGACTTTAATACAGGATTTTCATTGGCTGCGTGAGTTTCAGAACAAGTATCTACCTATGCAGCCATCGCAATATGATTTCAGCAGACATTAAAATGATGCAAGCGCTAAGGAGACAATCGGAGAGATTCAATAAAAGTTCTTATCTTTAAAAATTGTGTTAATTTTGCCCCAACCAATCAGATGTTAGCTTTCATGTGTTAAATAAGATTTGATTGTAAACAGGGAGATTCAATAAAAGTTCTTCAGGGAGATTCAATAAAAGTTCTTATCGTTTAAAATGGTGCTAATTTTGCCCCAACCAATCAGAACTTATTTAACATTTGAAAACTAACATCTGATTGGTTGGGGTAAAATTAGCACCATTTTAAACGATAAGAACTTTTGTCGTTAAAAATGGTGCTAATTTTGCCCCAACCAATAAGATGTTAGCTTTCAAATCTGATTGGCTCTGGCAAAATTATGCAGTGTTTTTAACGATAAGAACTTTTATTAAATCTCCCTGATTGTTATTTATCGCAAATTTAAAAAATGAACAGAGTGGCTGCGAGGTAGATCAATTGTGGTTCTCTGTAAATATCCCCATATATTTACTATTACAAGTGACTTTCTGCAAGATGGTGCTTCAGTTATATTGTTCTTAATGTAAAGAACCATTTCCATGCCTGAAGACAAAACTAATCTTCTTCCAATCCTAAAGGAAGCCCTGTGTCCTCTTAGATGCTCCTCTATTTCCCTTATTAATTTAGTTGTGTTTCTCACAACTCTCCAGCTCTGTAATGTCGTGTTTGTTAACAGGATTCCAAAATGACACTACACATTCAGATGATGCCTTTCCAGTGTTTTTTATAAAGGGAGTATAATGTTTTTTAAACTAGTTTAACCATTTACATTAGTCCCTGCCCCAAAGAGCTTACAATCTAAATTAGAGTTGCAAAATGTACCTCCCATTGATACAGTAAACACTTTGCAATGGTTACTATATCTTGGCAGTGGGTTAGGTAAGGGGTTTTGTGTGTGTGGGGGGGTTTACACCCCGATTTGTTCCACGTTAAATTTCTCCCTAAAAAGTAGTGCAAAATTGAATGCAAAATGTATTGAATTTCCAGCGGCTCACCGTTTCTGTAAGGTTTTAATATTACATCACACACAAATGAACATGATGTGTTTTCCCAGGGTACTGTAAATGTAGATGTAAGATTTCTAATTGACAAAAAGATTTTTCATAAGCATAAAGGACAGTGTTGGTCTCATGTGACCACAAAATGTCTGTCACCTTGCAAATGGACACATGTGGCTGCATACACACATTCAAATTCAATAAACCCGATGGCAATCACATGGCCTTTTCAAAACACGTCATTTTGGGGCAAATTGTAAATAAATAAATCTGTAAAAAAAACAAGCTTGTTTGCGGGGAATATTACATGCAACTTTTCGGACTGATTGACAAAAATTTCAGTTGCGTCTTGGAGTTTCCACCATATTGTCCTTAGTAAACACTGCGTTGGTAGGATCTGGGAAGGTCTTATTGAAAATGGTTTTATACTGGCGTAAACTAACTAGCTGGTAAATACTCACCATGTGGCAATCCTTATACATTGTTTATTTGCATAGAGAGTTCTTGTTTAGGAATTGTCTAGTTCGTTCCACTTCCCAGTAATTAAACTAAACGGTACCTACCTGGACCTATAGTTAAATGGTACCTACCTGGACCTATAGTTAAATGGTACCTACCTGGACCTATAGTTAAATGGTACCTACCTGGACCTATTATATATTATTAGATACTTATTTGTACCCTTTTCCTGTGTTATTTCATTTATCTTCCAATTCCTGGGCAATAAAATAAAATCAGATCAGGTATCAAATGTCGCAGTAATATCCTTGTTTGTGCGAAGGTGATTGTACTGGATATTCAGGGAAGATTTAGTGAAAATCGAGCCTGAAAAATGGAACTAAACGTAAAATATAAAATGATTGAAAATCAATATATGGTGTGTCCTAATAAATTGGTAAGCAATGTGGAATTAATTGTTTTGCTTAATTATTCCCATGTCCCATGTCCTGGAAGGTCCACCATAACCTCATACCCTAGGATAGAAAATCCATCACAGAGGTGGACAGTTTATTCCCAGAATTCCCTGTAAATTCTAGGCCTGAGTTGTGCTTTATTTCTAAATCTAGAAAGGACATGTGGACAGTGAGGCCCCTATGGGAAGACCAAGGTCCTACTGGCTCTAAACTAAAAATATTGATGACCTCTTATTGGCTTTTTTGGGAAACACAAACAAAATTCCCATCAGTCATGTCAGTACTAATAACATATCTCTTTTTTTTTCTTTTGAAAAGGGGCCAGGAGGGAGCGATTATACCTGTGTGTTTGCAGCCAGTACAGACTTGTTACATTTCAAATAGAAAGGGTACCGGTATCTGTCCAGTGTAAGTTTGGCTACCACACCTCAACCAATAGTATTGTTGGTTTGGCTACCACACCTCAACCAATGGTATTGTTGGTTTGGCTACCACACCTCAACCAATGGTATTGTTGGTTTGGCTTGCTGATCAGTGATTGAAATAATTCTTCAACAAGATGACGGATTATTGATCAGTCAATGTATGGGGAGGATTAATAATGAACCCGTGTGTATTTTATTGTCTACAACAGAAAAGGCCAGATTTCTGTTAAACTCAGCTAGGATTTTAATGAGTATCATAACAAGAATATAAAGGGATCGTTATTAATCCTTAATTCTTAAAATAATTTCCTTACTAGAGGATGTATGTTAAAGAGGAAATAACATGTAAGAAGAATATCTCAGTAAATGTACTTTTCAGGTTTTTCTCTGTGGTGAAGTCAGTGGAGTGTGCATGTACTATGCACTAGAATATAGTATGAGATATGCTATAATATATTATGCAGTTACAGAACAGAATAGTAATCTCAAGGTCTGGAATATAAATTTGAATTGAGAAACTAAGCAGCAATTGTAGAACTGTAACTCCCATCCATCCATAATGACAGATGTAGGTTACTAAAAAGCAAAGCAATGATGGAATCTTACAGAGTTTAAGTTCAACTCACATTGCACAACCTTTGTGGAAACAGGCTGATACGTACCTTTAAAAAGAAACATGAGTAGGTTTACAAAATAACTTGCTCTGCTGTAAGCCACATGTTTCTGTCTGGTTGATGGAACGTGTTAGGGGGATGTGCAAAAATCTGGCTGGATTTCTATGCTGTGGCTTAATTAATTTGGAACTTTTGCAGGGATTGAGACTTGCCCTACAGCTGCCACTATAAGGGGGAAATGTGACTTTATATAAGGCTGAGGACACACCATACAATATTTTCAGCCGACTGATCGATAGTGCTGTGTATCAGTTGGTCGGGGGGAAATATCGCATGGTTTGGGAGGCGGTGGGCTGTTAGAAATCACGGCCTACGGGCACGCACGATTACCGACGTGATTTGTCCAGCTGAGCACTCACTTGTAAAGAACACTCAGTCAGGACAAAACATCCATTTATGTGTACCCAGCCTTAGAACCATTGTCGTGTTTAAATGATATAAAGATTAACTATCAGAGCCCATCAGATCCCATCTGAACACGACATCAATGAATGGACTATAGGTTGGTTACATATATCAGTTATATACTCTACAGTCTTTAAAAGCTACTGCTCTTGTCTATGGAGCAAGTCTCCCCTGGTGCCCCCTTCATGACTGAAACTTTCTCCAACCACCTCTTGGAATGGTCTTTTCATAGATAGGAAAACCCAGCCAAGATGATTATATATGTAAAAATAGGGCTACAGAAAACTAGATTGGTAACAGCTTGTTACTCCATCGCTGATAAGGATCCCTGTCTTAGTTAAATAAAACAACTTGAATAGTGCCCTTCGCATTTAAATAGTGCCCTAGGTTTTTGCCTATGCCCAGAAACAACCCTGGTTGAGGGTCTAAACACTATGGGTGGCATTTGTGGGTGATATGAGGGGTTAGATCTAAACATTTAGACCCACCCAAGTCCCTACATCACCCCAGTTCAAAAACTTATATAAATAATTCACTTGTATATACATTGTGACATGTTACAAGTGCGTTTTAACTGATCCCATTTTGATTGATGGAAAGATTCTTACGAACTACAAGGTTAATCAGTACAGAATGTCATTCTCATTCATTCTACCACACAATGTTGCGTTACGACAAGTTTATACTACTTGACCTGATCAAACCTGGCTAGCTGCCACAACATGATAAAAATCATATTAATTACCGGGGGCCAGATTTCTGTTTCACCTGTGTCAGGGAAATGATACAAATACTCCCCTTGGCCAGGAAAAATAATTCTGCTTTAAGGTGAAAGTGTTTCATATTGTGTCTTATTCCAAAGTAAAGTTTCAGAATAAAACTCATTTTTACAGTTCAGTAAATCATCCTCCAAAGCTATTTTATTTTTAGTGGGGCTATTTGTATAAGTTTTGGAAAATTGTTTTGCTTTTGTTTTAAAGACGATGTTGCAACCTAAAACATTCAATAAAAAAAACCAGCAATTTTCTTCTTCTACCCAATTAAGGCTCTTATGAAACATGGGCAACGGTACCTATTCCCTTAATTGTCAGCACCAGACAGGGTGACCTTTATCACCGTTGCTTTTTGACCAAACTTCCATTAGCATTTAGATTGGAACTATATTTTTTTATTTAATCCAAACTATTTAATTCTGCTGTTCTGGCAGTTTAATGCAGTTCCCAAAAAACACACCGTAATGGAATGGCATGGCAGGCAATGACGGTGATATTTCATACCAACACAATGTGTATCTGAGCATGCTTGGTGCACAAACTCTCTGTATTTAAGGATCACAAATCCTACTTATACACTGTGTCATTGTCTATGAATTTCCATGTCATGTAACATAAAATAAATCTTTTATTAGGAATGATTATAGGTTAAAACAAAAATACCGTAAATGAAAAAAGGGAAACTCACTGTTTTAAGTCAATCTTCACACTCAAAGTTAATCGACCAGCAAAACAGAAAATAAACAATTATCCTGCAACTCAGTTATATATACATGAATATCCATTTCCTTATAAAGCCTCCAACACAATCTGCAGTGCAATCCGTGGATGTTAAGAATGGGGCAAAGCGTTGCATGACTTTAATACAGGATTTTCATTGGCTGCGTGAGTTTCAAACAAGTATCTACCTATGCAGCCATCGCAATATGATTTCAGCAGACATTAAAATGATGCAAGCGCTAAGGAGACACATCGGAGAGATTCAATAAAAGTTTTATCTTTAAAAATTGTGTTAATTTTGCCCAACCAATCAGATGTTAGCTTTCATGTGTTAAATAAGATTTGATTGTAAACAGGGAGATTCAATAAAAGTTCTTCAGGGAGATTCAATAAAGTCTTATCGTTTAAAATGGTGCTAATTTTGCCCCAACCAATCAGAACTTATTTAACATTTGAAAACACATCTGATTGGTTGGGTAAAATTAGCACCATTTTAAACGATAAAACTTTGTCGTTAAAATGGTGCTAAGTACCAACCAGAGCTACAGTATATGTATTAATACCAGTAATTCTCAATATTATATAGTATCCCCGTACCAACCAGAACTACAGTATATGTATTAATACCAGTAATTCTCAATATTATATAGTATTCCCTTACCAATCAGAACTACAGTACATGTATTAATACCAGTAATTCTCAATATTATATAGTATCCCTGTACCAACCAGGACTACAGTATATGTATTAATACCAGTAATTCTCAATATTATATAGTATTCCCTTACCAATCAGAACTACAGTACATGTATTAATACCAGTAATTCTTAATATTATATAGTATCCTTGTACCAACCAGAACTACAGTATATGTATTAATACCAGTAATTCTCAATATTATATAGTATCCCCATACCAACCAGAACTACAGTATATGTATTAATACCAGTAATTTTATATATATATAGTATCCCCATACCAACCAGAACTACAGTATATGTATTAATACCAGTAATTCTCAATATTATATAGTATCCCCGTACCAACCAGAGCTACAGTATTGTACATTTAAAACCAGTATTCTCAATATTATATAGTATCCCTTACCAACCAGAACTACATTATATGTATTAATACCAGTAATTCCAATATTATAAGTATTCCCTTACCAATCAGAACTACAGTACATGTATTAATACCAGTAATTCTCATATATATATTACCTCTGTACCAACCAGGACTACAGTAATAGTAATTAACCAGTAATTCTCAATATTAATAGTATTCCCTTACCAATCAGAACTACAGTACATGTATTAATACCAGTAATTCTTAATATTATATAGTATCCTTGTACCAACCAGAACTACAGTATATGTATTAATACCATTAATTCTCAATATTATATAGTATTCCCTACCAATCAGAACTACCGTAACATGTATTAATACCAGTAATTCTCAATATTATATAGTATCCCTGTACCAACCAGAACTACAGTATATGTATTAATACCAGTAATTTTTCAATATTTTTTAGTTTTAGAAACGTATCCAGCCCATTTTAAAGCTATTCAATGAACTTGCCATTACCACATCTGCCGGAAGACAGTTCCACAGTTTCACCGTTCTCAATGTAGAGAAACCTTTCCTAACCTGAAGATGAAACTTCTTTTCTTCCAATCTTAAAGGATGTCCATGTGTCCTGTGATATGACCAATTTAGTAAACAATGCACCAGAGAGTTTATTGTATGAGCCATAAATATATTTGTATAAGGTTATCATATCCCCACGCAAACGTCACTTCTCTAATATAAACACCCCTAACTTGTCTAATCTGCCTGCACAGTCAAGCCCCTCTATTCCCTTTATTATTTTAGTTGCCCTTCTCTGAACTGCTTCAATTTCCAGGATGTCCCTTTTGTATATGGGATTCCAAAACTGCACCACATATTCCAAATGAGGCCTTACCAGTAGAAGGTAGAAAGAAGTAGAGATTCCCTTAACACAGAGTTATTTATGGTGTAGGTGGCACAAGGATTGTTAAACCCCAAATGCATCACCTTACATTTATCAACATTGAATCTCATCTGCCATTCTGCTGCCCATCCTGTGATTGTGGGGAGCCCTGCTACATACTGAATAATTTTCTTAAAAAGATTGAGAGGCTCCTACCATTTCATCAGGAGTACCCTGGGTTCACCCATTTATTTTCTGTATTAATTAACCTCACTTTTATATGTATTAATAGGATTGTTGGTGTTTTTTTTTTAATCTGTAATTTTTGGTAGCTATTAATGTCCACCCTTCAAAATATCACCCTCCATGAATGCTGGGGAGCTGTGTAAGTTTTGCCAAAAAAGGGGCTTAGTTGGGAGTCCTGCTTTTGGGAAAAAAAGTTGTTCTGGGGGTTGGGCCTGCCAGTTAAATATTTGGCTGGATAATCAGTAATGATATATTTTAGACAAATTTACTACTAGCTTCCTGCAGTTGTTTTTTTTTTAGAACATAAAACAATTGTAGATTGTAGCAAAAATCTACTGTTTGGGGAATAATGATTTTTTTTTTTTCCTAGGGCAAAATACAATCTGAATGCTTTGTCCCACGATACAGCTATTGGCCTTATCCAGTACGCATTAGATGCTGGAGTTCAACTAACAGAGGTTGGTGCGGATACAGTGCTTTCTTGGCGTCATTCGGGGGGGGGGGGTTGTTGGTGGTAAAAATACAGTCTTTTAACTGCCCTATCGATCCAAAGGTTTTTGTTGATACCGTGGGCCCAGCAGAGAAGTATCAAGAGAAACTGAAGAAGAGATTCCCAGGAATAGAAGTAACTGTGAGACCCAAGGCTGATTCTCTCTTTCCTATAGTCAGTGCTGCAAGTATTTGTGCAAAAGTAAGTGAACGTTTAGGGGCAGGAAGAGGGATTCTCAGCAATTATTGGTTATTGTGCAGGAACCCAGAACCTTTGTATAGAAAGATAGAATAAAAATATAGAAATGGACACATTATGGCAATATTATTTGTTAATGCAAAGTGAATTTTATTTTTGGCTAAAAAAATTGTCTCCCCAAAAATGGCTGCTGGTTGCCATTTAATGACCACACTTCACAATGTGGCCTCAACACTTACATTGCTTGACAATATGGACGCCCTGTAACTGCTAGGAAACTGCTACTTAAATGAAATCTTGTTACTTGGGTCAAAGGAGAACAGACAAAGTTTCTATAGGGTACATTGGGAATATATATATTACCAACAGTATTAATAATAGCACAAGAAAAAAATTTAGATTGCACCAGAGAATATCACTAAACTACAAAGGAAAATGCACCTTGTGAATTCTCTGAATACAAGCCAAAAATAAAGGAGTAGCAATTGCACATTCACAGAGCTGACTGCTCCTTCCTTGTGTGTATACAGCAGCAATGAAAACAATAGCTTCACATTACAATTCAGATCATTCAAATACCTTCATTTATAATAACCCTCAAATGGTCTATAATTCTTCATATGATTCCAAATTCTGCACAATTCAAACAGAAAGCAACCATAACCAAAATAATTACATTTTCAAATCACCAAAAACATTTAATAGCAAAAAGGCAAATGAACAGCAGGTTGTATGTATAGTATTTGAGGTTGAATAAAGACATACATCCATCCAGTTCACACCACTCAGCAATACCCAAACTTCCTGTCTAACTGCCTAGCCATTTACAGTATAAGTAGCACAAGTCCAAAATGCATCACTTTACGTTTATCAACATTGAATCTCATCTGCCACTTAGCAGCCCAATGTGACAATCTATCTAGATCCACCTGCAATGATTGCACATCCTCTGAAGTTTTTAATGGTCGACAAAGTTTTGTGACATCAGCAAACACTGAAACCTTGCTGACAATATCCACCTTCAAATCATTAATAAATAGATTAAATAGAAGTGGCTTCAACACAGAACCCTGTGGCACTCCACTTAGCACTTTAGTCCATATTGATGAAGCCCCATTAACAACTACTCTCTGCATCCTATCCATTAACCAACTTTCTATCCATGTGCCACCCCAGCCCAACAGACCTTAGCTTTTACATTAGTCGCCTATGGGGGACTGTATCAAAAGCCTTTGCAAAATCCAAGTATACTATATAGTATATTATAGTATAGTATTTGAGGTTGAATAAAGACATATGTCCATCCAGTCCAACCCATCTAGCAATATCCTCATTTTTTGCCTAACTGTTGATCCAGAGGAAGGCAAAAAAAACCCCCACCAAATTTATTAAGGGGGAAAAAATTCCTTCCTGACTCCAAGTGGCAATCGGAAATTTCCCTGGATCAACTCTACTTTATGTATCAATACCAGTAACTTGCAACATTCCTTGTTTGCAGAAACTCATCCAGCTTTTTTTGGAAACTGACCAATGAACCTACCATAACAACGTCCACTGGAAGACAGTTCCATAGCTTTACCGTTCTCACAGTGAAAAACCCTTTCCGAACTTGAAGCCTAAACCTTTTTTCTTCAAGTCTTAAGGGATGTCCACGTGTCCTCTGACATGTTCTATTGGTGAACAATGCCCCAGATAGTTTATTGTATGGCCCGTTAATGTATTTATACACAGTAATCATATCCCCACGCAAGCGCCTTTTCTCCAGCGTACATAATTGTAACTTTTCCACTCTCTTCATATTCAAGCTCCCCCAATTCCCTTATTAATTTAGTTGCCCTTCTCTGAACCCTTTCCATTTCAAAGATGTCCTTTTTGTACACAGGATTCCAAAATTGCACTGCATATTCCAAATAAGGCCATACCAATGCTTTGTAAAGAGGGAGAATAACATTTTCCTCCCTTGAATCCATACCTCTCTTTATACAAGACAATACCATGCTGGCTCTGGCTGTTGCCGCCTGGCACTGCTTGCTACCTTTAAGTTTGTTATCCACCAAAACTCCAAGTTCCCTTTCCAACAGGGATTCACTTAACACAGAGCCATTTATAGTATAAGCAGCACAAGGATTTTTAAGTCCAAAATGCATCGCCTTACATTCATCAACATTGAATCTCATCTGCCACTTAGCAGCCCAATGTGACAATCTATCTAGATCCCCCTGCAACGATTGCACATCCTTTGAAGTTTTTAATGGTCGACAAAGTTTTGTGTTGTCAGCAAACACAGAAACCTTGCTGACAAAACCCACTTCCAAATCATTAATAAATAGATTAAATAGAAGCGTCCCCAACACAGAAGTCTGTGGCACCCCCCCTTAGCACTTTAGTCCATAATGATGAAGCCTGCATCCTTATTCATTATTTTCTATCCATGTACTAAAGTGACTCCCCAGACCAACAGACCTTAGCTTATTCATTAGTCGCCTATGGGGGACTGTATCAAAAGCCTTTGCAAAGTCCAAGTAAACTACATCTACTGCTATGCCAGAGTATAAATTTCTACTCACTTCCTCATAAAAGCCAAGCAAGTTAGTTTGACAAGATCTATTCCTCCTAAATCCATGCTGGTTACTACTTATAATGTCAGTCCTTGAAACATACTCTAGAACAGGTTCCCTTATTAAACTTTCCAGGATCTTCCCCACCACTGAAGTTAAACTTTCAGGCCTGTAATTACCCAGCTGTGAATGGCTACCCTTTTTGAATATTGGAATAACATCAGCCTTTTTCCAATCCAGAGGCACACCACCGGACATGAGGGAATCTGCAAAAATAAGAAACAATGGCCTAGATAAAACACATTCCCTTATGGATAAACAGGGATCAAGTTGGTTTTGTCCCTCGGAGAGAAGGTAGAGACAATAACATCAAAACTATCATACTGATAGCCCAAGCCCAGAAAAATAAAATCCCAATGTACCTTCTCTCCTTAGACGCAGAGAAGGCCTTTGATAGGGTCAACTGGAGATTCCTTGAACAAACACGGTCACAAGCTGGAGTTGGCCCAACCTGTTTAAACAGAATCATGGCATTATATAACTCCAACTCCGCCAGTCAGAGTAAATGGCATACTATCCAAACCCTTTCAATTATTCAATGGCACATGTCAGGGCTGCCCCCTATCCCCTTTCTTATACATACTAACCATGGAACACCTGGCGAACGCAATAAGAAACAATCCAGATATTTCAGGCATTAAAATCAGTCAAACAGTACACAAATTAGCATTATACGCAGATCTCCTTTTATTCATCTCAAACCCACACATATCCATCCCTAATATCTTCACGGAAATCCAACAATATGGATCACTAAGCAATCTCAAAGTAAACTACCAAAAATCCAACTGTCTAAATATTACTCTCCCTGACAAAAATATAACATCTATAAAAAACAATTTACAAGATACAAGAAGGCACAATCACCTATCTGGGTTTTAAACTCACAGCTAACCTTAAAGGGTATGTCTATTCACCAAAATCAATTTTTTTTTTTCATTATAAGGTAGTACCCATCCCCAGAAGCCTTTTCCTGCCTTTCATTTTAAAATAATCCATTCCCTACCTTTGCAGCAGTCTCTAGAAGAACGATGCAGACTCCCTGCTCTCACGGCTGTCTCTGTAGCCATGGGAACGGGACGCGCATGTTCCCACTGGCTCCCTCAGCCGGAGCGGGGTCAAGGAGTCCGACGCAGCATAGGCAGATCTGCGCATGCATGGGATGGCGCGCGCGTCGGACTGCCTGCTATTGGGAAGGCAGTGATCTTAATATTCATTGTGCCGAGCGGATCTTACGGGGTATAGATCGGAGAAACAGGGCCACAAAGAGCAAATCCCAAAAAGGTACAATGCATATTTCAATTGTCTCTTTCACTTCAGTCAATGTTAATTTTTAAGGTGGACATACCCTTTAATAAACTCTATAAAAAAATGTCCCCCTCTTCTGGGGTTATTTCCTCAGACCTGTGCACTTGGGTAAATAAATTACCCTCATGGTTCGGTAAAATAAATGTAATACGAACGAATATATTACCTAGACTGCTTTATTTGTTTCAGGCCATCCCTATCTTACTGCATATGCAATTTTTTAAAACTGTACAACAACTAATGACACGGTATATCTGGGGTAAAAAAAACCCAGACTAAAATTCTCGACCATGTCCAAAAGAAAAGAAGGGCTAAATCTCCCCGACATGAGAAAATAAAACGCAGCCGCATTACTTACCCATACATCCGACTGGTTCCACCACCCAAAGACAAATTGTGGGTAGAGTTAACCTCACAGTTAGCCACATTGCCATTAACTATACTTCCTTGGTCATCCTCAATTGACCTCAAACAAGACATAGATACCTCATATCTGCTTCACCATATCCTTCGAAATTGGGACAAAGCGATTAAAATATATGATATATCCAACTTGTGTGGATATAGGACACCCATTCTTCACACACTGAAATCCCCTCCTGGATATAAAACACTCCTTCCTAATATGGGACAAAACAGAAACGCCAAGAATTGGCCAACTAACACAAAATAATAACATTACCCCTCTGAAAACTATCATGGAGAATCAAACTCCAACTGCAATGTCACACTTTCAATATGCTCAACTCCAGCATTATATACAAACAACAAAGAACAAAAAAGAATTCAGATCATCTCCCTCCACATTTGACTTGATTTGCCTACAAAATTCAGAACCCCAACACCTAATTTCAAAAATTTACAGAATATTACAGACTTCCAACTCAGAACAACCACCGGCATATACAACCTGATGGGAAAGAGGCCTAAACTTAATCACACAGGAACAATGGAAAAATGCTTCACCTCAACTCACAAATTATCAATAGCATGCAAGACTCCAGAAAACTGCTAAGTAGATGTTACAGATGCCCAACCGCTCTACACAAAATCTTTCCCACAATCCCAGATACCTGCTGGAGATGCCACCAATCAGTAGTTTCCATCTTACACATCTGGTTCGGCTGTCCCTCAATATATAAATTCTGGAACAATATAATAGACATATATAATGAGATCTTCTCAGATCAAATTCCATGCACCCCTCCAGTGATTATTAAACATGTTTCCAGACAACCATTCTAATTACAAAACAGGCATCCTCCGCTTTTTGTTAATAGCTGGTAGAGCAGTTCTGCCACGATACTGGAAACCACAAACCCCCTCAACAATCAAAGCCTGGTGTGACAAACTCAACCAAATAATGAGAATGGAGGAACTTACAGCTTCCATAGCTAACAAATCATCCAAATTCATCAAACAGTGGACCAATTGGATATTACTTATGGACTCAGGCAAATATAAAAACCTTCTCCTGAGTTAACAATTGGAATTAAAAGTATATATAATGTATAATGTATGATACCAATGTATAAATTTCGATGACCAAAACAGCATCCACCAATATTCCCACCCGCCCCTCCCTCCCTCTTACCCCTCTCTTTAAAATGTTAAATCTTTAATATTTTTTTTTTTTTTTTATTTCTTAAAAAATAAGGCAATTTATAATGCAACAACTAGAATTGTTACCATATTCACTGTTGAAAATTCAATAAAAACGTTAAATTAAAAAAAAAAAAAAATATTAACCTTATTTAGTTCTCTCTGTACCATATCCTCCGTTAACCAAAGTGCATTTTGGTTAACTTACAAAGATGCAATAGACTTATAAACTTATAATAAACTTATACAAAGATGCAATAGACTTATAAACTTATAATAAACTTATACAAAGATGCAATAGAAAGCAGGAACAGGATGCGCTACTCGTGGGCTCCGTTAAAACTTAGATCTTTATTAGTTAATAATGTAAAAACATTGATACAGCACCAAACAAATACGATCCGGGGCACCCGCCTCCTGTCTTTTGTGGGCGTACCCACTTCCTCAGAGGCTATAGAAATCGTCTTACAGCTCGGGGTGAGGGGTAGAGCGTTCTCCAAGCATCTTGTGCAAGTATTTATTTGGTTCACTTCCTCCAAAATTCTGCTGTTCTCAGATGTGAGAGATACAGATAACTTTTACTTAGCAGCTATAACTTATATTTTAGCTTCTTAGCTTACTTGGTTGGCATGGTAACTTGCAAATAAGTGGCAGAGCCTGTATATACAGAAGGCTATAGGTTAATATTCAGTTATGGGTTTAGTACTTATAAAAGTATCAGGTTCTACCACAGACCTAATTAGCAGGTTGCAGGAGAATTATTGTATATACTCGAGTATAGGGCGAGGCACCTATTTGTACCTGAAAAATTAGTTAAAACCGATTGACTCGAGTATAAGCAGAGGGAAGAATTCGTGAACACTACTGCCTTCTGATTCTATATTGTTTTGTGGCTTAAGTTGCCCTTTAAATGGACAGCAGAATTCCCATACATTAATCCCATACAGTAATAACCAAATCCAGTACCAGTAACCCCCAATTCCTTGGCACTCCAGATGTTTAGAAACTACAACTCCCAGCATGCTTTGGTTGCTGGGAATTGTTTCTAAACATGTGGAGTGGCAAGGTTCAATAAACTTTTAATTAAGCTTACCATCATTCTCCTGACCCCCATATAGTAAAGGGCACTCGGACCCCCATATAGTATAGGGCACTCGGACCCCCATAGTATGGGCCTCGGGGCGCACGCGTACCCCCATATAGTAAAGGGCACTCGGACCCCCATATAGTATAGGGCACTCGGACCCCCATATAGTATAGGGCACTCGGACCCCCATATAGTATAGGGCACTCGGACCCCCATATAGTAAAGGGCACTCGGACCCCATATAGTTAAGGGCACTCGGACCCCCATATAGTTAAGGGGACTCGGACCCCCATATAGTAAAGGGCACTCGGACCCCCATATAGTAAAGGGCACTCGGACCCCCATATAGTAAAGGGCACTCGGACCCCCATATAGTAAAGGGCACTCGGACCCCCATATAGTAAAGGGCACTCGGACCCCCATATAGTAAAGGGCACTCGGACCCCCATATATAAAGGGCACTCGGACCCCATATAGTAAAGGGCACTCGGACCCCCATATAGTAAAGGGCAACTCGGACCCCCCATATAGTAAAGGGCACTCGGACCCCCATAACCCCCATATAGTAAAGGGCACTCGGACCCCCATATAGTAAAGGGCACTCGGACCCCAATAGTTGTTGTCACCTGACAGTTGTAGTTTCAAGCTGTAATTTGCACTGTACTAGCAGCCATTTTGCCCCACACTGAGAAGACCCATCAGATTTACAGCATTCAGATGAGCAGTGACAGTGCTAAGTGAGTCCAGCAGCCAGACTACAGGAAGCAGGAAGGAGTGTAAAGGCACGAACAGCTTATGTAACTTTCTATGCAGGTGAAGGATTTTTTACACCACAATTGCAGCATTTGGATCTAAATTAGGACTTGACCCGAGTATAAGCCGAGGTTAGGTTTTCAGGCTAATTTTAAAGCCTGAAAATCTTGACTATACTCCGAGTATATACGGTATACTTACGCAGAAACTGACTTTTCTTACTCCTTCCACAGTCATTGTCCCTGACTATTCTGTCATCTCTAACATTGGAGAGAATATGTAAATGAAAGAGGGGGAGGAGACAGAAGGCAGTCCGTTACAGCATGTGTATATGTCTCCTAAATTTTCAGAAATTCTGACACAACTGAAATTTTGGTTGTTCAGGACCAAGACACAGGGCCTTGTGTACACAGCCTTTCCTGATATCAGGGACCGATTTACACCTCAGATGCCTGTAGGTCCCAAAAGCCTTGCACTCTTAGCCCCACCCCTAAACCACACCCATTTCCTCATTTTTGGGGTGAAAATGGACTATAAAGAGGGTGGATTGGTGGGGGGAGGTTGACATCCCCCCCTCCAACCATTGGCGCTTTTAGATGGGTGCCTAATGGTGAATCCAGGCCTGCCTGACATAATTTGATATGTATCAAGTCACAGACAAGATATATATTTCTCCCTCTAACCCGAACTGTCAATTTTGTACTGACTGACTTTTTTCTGGTCTCCCTGTAAGCTGAGCAGTGGATAAAAAAGATTCTTATTCACTGAAAAAAGGTGGGAGAAGTCAGGAATCGCACAAAACATGTCAAACTAGAGAAACATTTTAGATCCGAGGGAAGAGTGTCCGTTTTCAGTTAGTAAGGAATCCTATAATCTGTTCAGGGTCACATATTTAAGCTTTTTGTACTCCAAAGATTCCATACCCTATCTTCTTTCCAATGTTCCTGCTATATTAGACCAACATATATACAACTGCCTGGCCCGACCTTTTTTGCGATAGAGGTTCGGTTCCAAGTGAATGGGCCAGAGCAGAAAATGTCACAGAAACGTCACAATGTTTTAAACGCCTGTTTCGTGTTAGGAAGATGTTTGATCGGTGTGAACATGGATGTATCAAACATTTTATTGTGTATGGCCTGCTTTAGAGGTACCAGTGTATAGACTCATAGCTCATTAGAATGACTTATAGATTGTTGTTGGAAATGAACACCCAAAATACACACAAGCACTCCATTTAGAGGTACTCCCCGTATCTGTACAAAACTCCATTTAGATGTAGCTTAGGGTGACTTTGAACACCTGGTTCAGTCTTACGGGACGTTCAGTCCTTAAGGCCAATCAGTTTATGCATTTCTGTACATCATTCACTAAAAGGATCAATCCAAAAAGAAAAAAAAAAAAGAAAATGCAGTAACCTTTTATTTTCGCATAGTTCTGTACCAGATTCTTTAACCTACTTAAACTGTAGATGTTCTTGCCTAGCAAGTAAATGCTGAATGTCTAGTTCTCTAATTATCTTTTGGAGCATTCCATTTAAAGGGGAACTGTGGTCCAAAAATGGCTTTAGGTAAATTGATAGGAATTGCTCTCCTGGGAATTTTTGCAGTTTATTTTCATTGTTTATTTTGCATAGTTTTGAAGATATTTACATTTTTGTGTGTGATATGGCAGCAGCATCACCAGGTCCCCTGCACTTCCTGCTCTGAAACCTGTCAGTCAATCTGCCGTGTCTCCTCCTCCCCTTTGCAGCCCCTCTGGTCCCCCCCACTCATGGACACCATGGTCCCTCCAGTTGCAGGCCCTAATTGGCCCATTCTCTTACAGCCCTGTGTGGCCCCGACCACTCGTGGGTGCTGTGGCCCGCTCACTTGCGAGCACAGAAGCCCCGCCCACTCACAGGTGGACAAGCCCCACCCACTCACGGGTGCCATGGGCCACTCAGACTCCCTTACCTACTCTGTCAGGACTTCACACAGCAGAGAGGAGGAGGGACTTCATGTCTCCCTCACACACTGAGGGAGTCTGAGGCTGTGCTCGCCGGCGGCACTGTGCAGGAGAAGCCTTAGGAATGTCACAAGTCGGCCTCCCACCCATTAACTTTCTGGTCAGTCATTTCTTTATATCTTGGGCTGTGGAGCACGTAGAGAGGTGGTTGATGGCTCATTTTAAAGGTAGGAAACTGGCTTTTCGTTTAAACTCAACTTGTTTGGAGACCACAGTTCCCCTTTAAAGATGCTTGGTGTAAGATGTCATTTTAATTGTCGTAATGAGGGGAAACTGCACGAAAAACTATAAATTTCCTTTAGCACATAATCGTAATAATAACAATACTAATAATAATCCTAATAATAGCTTACGGCCTGAGACTAGACTGCAGAGATATTTGCTGTAGTTGAGATACAGTGGGGATTATTCAGATTTTCATTATTTCAAAAACGGCTGTGCGTGCGTTTGTGCCAGGATTTTCGGCGACACGCTGCTTTTACAGAATTGTGGGACATTTACACTAACGTCAATTTAGTAACTTTTCAAAAATTAAAATTTCTGCATTTTTCCACCAAATATTTATCACCTACTGGGGAACTTGTTTTATTGCTATATGAGAGTCCTAATTGCGCAAAAATAAAGCCCTATTCTATATCCGATGCAAAGCTTTGGGTGAATATGGTTTTTGGGGCTAAGCGAACTTGATGTTAGTAATAAAAACTATCCATAAATGACCCCATTATGTGTAGGCCTGTGGTGTGGCTAAGGAAACTGGATGTGTCATGGATGGAGCTAAGTTAGCGGCCTGGTTACTGGATGAGGTGGCAGTAATGTTTCCTGCAGCCTGGGCCAATGTAACCACCATTGGTCAAGACCATCTTTATTGTTCAAAACCAATGTCTGGTTACTATAGGCTATTTGACCTAAGGTGCCCATACACTAGAAGCTTAACCCCCAGTGTTCCAGATCTTTTTCTTTTTTTTCACAACGTTCTGATCGCAAAAAGAATGGTCCAAAAGGGGAACACCAGAAGGTAAAACTTCCAGCCAGTAAACACTCTTTAGATATTGATAGACTTGGTAAAGTTGAGTCTGTCAAATGTCTAAGTTGGATAATGCATATTATGGTAATCCAGTGTGATTATTGACAATAAATGCAAGCTGTTGTAGGAGATGTAGATTCCAGCGTTATTATGGAATCCTTGGAATGCCTAGCACCAGTTGCATTGTCTTTGAAGGTGTCTCAGTGTTTTTACTGTCTTTTCTCCCATCAATCATGTTGTCTGTCTGATATTTTTACTGGTGTATGCTGGTAACAGTTCATTTTAATTACTGGGTAATAAAACCCCATGAAATTGTCTTTGCACTTTTATATCTATGCAGAGACGTGCAGTTAAACAGAATAAGTGAAAAGATAATCGGTATAATTCAGACTCCTTCCAACAGAGTGGGCCTTTAAACTTGTATATATCCAAATTAAAGAGATATTCCTCTTGTTTATGCTGCCAGTCACCTTTCTTTTTGTTGCAGCTCTACTTTATGCAGTACCGCACACATGGCACATAGACATTAACTGTTCACTCTGTTGTCTTTGTAGCAGAGAACTGAACGACAGATTAAAATAATACCAGGGAACCTCTGTTGTTGTAACGTGTGTATATAGAATTTGCTCCAGGCAGGTCTACATAAAGGTAAAGATTTAAAGGGCATGTTCACCCCTCAACTGAAAAATAATATATATATATATGTAAATCACACCAAAACTGCAATAGTTAGAAAGTGGACAGATGTAGGACTAACCCTTTATGCAGCGAAAATCTGTTTCTGTAGGCTGATAGAGGATACATTTCCCATATTCCTCCAGCACGCTCAGATTTCCCCTGTGAACAATACGTAAAATTAAATCTGTCTCGTCTAGCAGCAAGATTTTGTGCAAAAAACAGACTTCTCTATTGTATTACAGTCTACAGAATTGTTTTTTAATGTAGGATGTAAAATGGGATCACAACATCAAGTCTGTTTATCTCCATTTTGTTTGTCTTTTCACGTTAATGGACACTTAGTCTTTCTAAATCTGAGGCTTGTTACCTTGTTCCAGGTGTCAAGGGACCGTGTAGTGAAAGACTGGAAATTTATTGAAGATTTGGCCAATCTCGATACAGATTATGGTTCTGGATACCCCAATGGTAAGTTATAATGTTTATTCTTAATCTGGGTACACACATGGCAGATGTATAGCAGAAGATACAGATTCTATTGGTAGCTGTCCGCCACTGGCTATAAAATTGGCTGCACGCACTTCCCACACTTTAGATTAGGAAGGATATGCTATTGGATCACTATAGTATAGGGGTATACAGAGATCTGCAGTCAAGAGACTTTGCAGCTGACAGTAGTAGTTTGATTGCCATTGGATTACCGTAACCACACATGGGCCTGATCACACTGAGAAACGTTTTTTTACGGGTTCAACCATCCTTGTGCCACCTGCACCATAAATAACTCTGGTGCTAAGTGAATCGCTATTGGAAAAGGATTTGGGGTTTCTAGTAGATAACAGACTTAGCTGTAGCAAACAATGCCAGGCAGCCACAGCGAATGCCCATCAGTCATGTGAATTCTGGGAATTCCCAGCTGTGAGATGACAGGATCATTCTCTACTGAGCCTGTTCATTTCATGGCTCTTTGCTTACAGAATAATGTAGCCCAATGTCATTTATTTGCACTCTGTGTGTATAATGTATTCCCTCTGCACACTGAAGTTTTATGAGCGAGTAATTGAATTCACCAAATTGTTTTAACTGATGGCCAGAACAAAAGCAAAACATTTACTAAGGTTTTGCAAATGATGGATGCGTTAGCGCCTCATTAGTCTTCTTAATGTTGGCTTTGGGAAACCCAAATGGTATTGATTGTGTTTATTTATTAGGAGTTTATATTGTATTGGAGTTTGATCCATCCTCCCCCCAAATTGCCTCGCAAGACAAAATAGATTGCAGCTTTCTTTAAGTCTTCCTGGATAGATGGATATTTACTTAGGGGGGTTCTCTCGCATATCAATGTGTTAAAGGTCATGTCCATGCTTATAACAAAAAAATGGTTCATTGTCAGTTACCTGCCCCCAACCCCAACTGATATATTTAGCACTTTATTACCTGAATTTCTAACCTGATATTTAAGGATAATGATTGGATACATTCGGGCCTATCCCTCCATGCAGTTGGTCAATGCTGTGACATCACAGCCAATGATTGATTGATGTTTCCCCTGCTGCCTCCTCTGCACATGCTCAAGCATATAAAAAAACACATTGAGCAGAGGGAAGAGGCAGATCTATGTATATATGTGTAATTTATATACGCAGCGCTGTACATTACAAAATACAGATTATACAAACGGGGATAAGTGCAAGCCATTATACAGATAAATGAAATACAATTTCCAACATAGGTTAATACATTAATATATAATTTATGTATAAATTGATATAAGTGCAGCATGCCATGACACATTAGGAATAAGATCCCTGCCCCGAAGAGCTTACAATCTAAGTGGGTGGGATGAAATACAGATGCAAGTAAGGGGATGGGTGCAAAGAGCTTGAGATAGCTAAAGCTGTGTACACACCCGAAAGATTTCTGAAAGATGACAGACAGGATCTGCAAGATCCTGTCTGTCATTTTCAAAGATCGGGGCTACACACAGTCTGAGCGTTCTCCCTATACACAGCATATACACAGCATAGGGAGAACGCTCGGGACTCTGTGTTTCCCTCAGCCGTGGTCGACTCCCCTATAGGGAGTCTACCACGGGCAAGGGAAATTTTCCCTCTTTTCCGAACGAGCGTTCGGCTGATCCGATCATTCAGCGGCCGCGCGCTCGTTTGGAAGAACAAGGTACACACATTACTGTATGAGGGCTTTATCGGTACTGTGTGTACCCAGCTTTGCAATCATTTCTTGTGCTGATGCACAGGAAGGTAGGATAACAGTCTAGATTTGAACATATTAATAGATTACCAGAAAGTTGGATTTACCAGAAAGTAAGAGACCTTATTATTACATAGCTTGTTACAAATGCATGTAATAAACTGAGAAAATAGCAGGTGGGGTTGTGGGCAGATAAAACAGCAATCTTGTGACTTGTCAGTTAAGGGTGGACATGCCCTTTAAGATTTTCAGAATACTTCAAATTGTATGATTATCGTTTAATCGTCAGGTTAAAATCTGGTAAAATATAGGTACTGCGGTATGTACGTAATGCACAAACTCTCATTTTGTATCGTCACAGAGGATATATTTCTGTCAACACAGTTGTTCTTATATTATATACAGTTGTATTATAGGGTGTCACAGGACGCCCTGTGTGAGGTTGTGGGGAAAAAAGCAAACCAGGCAACACAACCTGTTTTGGAAATGGAGGAGCTTTATTATAACGCACCAGAATCAAGCACAACCTTATCCTACCAAGTCGGCACTGTCCTTGGGATGCCTTGGCTCCTAACTGCTGCTGTAGTTTCCTGGTGTGCTTCCTCCTCCATGGCTCCTGGATCCCTTGCTCTCAAGTTAAGGGGTAGAGTATTGTCTTACCGCTCTGAGCTGCGGGACACTGACTAAACATGTCCTTAACTTTCTCTTGGCAAGCGTTAAGCTGGGTACACACAATGCAATTCTAGTCTTTTAAACAGCTGCTCACAAGTATCAAACAGCTGATTGTGGATCTTCTGGGGAGGGGGAAGTGTCAGGGCCCTGGCCTACATTCTTCAAGGGTGTCTGGGCCCCTCCAGTGCTGAATCAGCACTTAGCCTCAGCATGTATCCTAGTATTTCTTTTTAGAAATTATAGATTATTATTATTGTAGATTTATATACTGCCAACATATTCCGAAGCACTTTAAAATTACACGATTACACGGATACATACACATCAGGCCCTGCCCGACGAGCTTACAATCTAAGCACGTTTATTTGACACATACAACCTATCACGGGGAGAACATACAAACACCTTGCAGATGTGTCCAAGGGTGGATTCGAACTCAGGACTTCAGCGCTGCAAGGGATCAGTGCTAACCACTGAGAAAGACCCCATGTGCTCCATCACATAGGGCTGCCTGTGTTATTTGATTGGTCAGATCTTGAAATCTTGATATCCAGTGATAATATTGTAAAATATGTGACCCAACTGACCATAATGTGTGGATAACAATGTAGTCTTTAAGTTGCCCCAAAAATGACGATTTAATCTACTTCTGCAATATCCTTGGCAGAATCTATTCATGATAGAGGGGGAAATTATTGGTACCTCCCGAGTCTTAGCTGGCTACATCATCATGCAGCAATTGGAAATATATGTCTGGCATAAGGAGAATTGTATAATGTATCAGCTGGTGTTAAATACTTACGTTAAAGGAGCCACGCAGGTTCTGGTAATATTGCAATACTGACGCAGCTCCCGCAACCTAAGGGTTATAGTTGCGCTAAATCAAGCTAAAAAAAAGAGCACAGTGGAAATTCTGTTCCTCCAGGTAAGAAGCCCTGATTGTCCTTTATGTGTTATGTATTATATTTTATAATATAATGGGAATTGGACTGAATCCACCAACACTATAGCAAGGACATATAGAGTGGGGCAGAGACTCCCTGTCCTTCAGAAAGCACGACTAAGCTTCTCCACAGTCATGGTTATATAGAAGGAGAATTGCTGGAACAGAGTGTAAAATTGCAGATAAGCAGAATAGAAATTATATTCCTATTGTCGTATTCATCCCCCTATAATGTGGTTGGTTGGGCAAAGTGCAGAAGCAAAAACACAGGAGCCATGTTGGTAAAACTGTGTTAAACTTTGGGTGGAGCAGAGATTGTCTTTGGGCGATCCTCCGTACCTTCAGGCTATATACATACGGATGATTTATGGCACACGCAAATTAACGTTGTAAATTAGGGAAATATAAAATGTGCTGACAGTGAGATATTTGTTTCACCTATGAACATTGCCTAGATTTGCACAAGACAAACAAGTAAAAGCTGTTCTGATAACTTGTATGGCAGAACAAATACAAAAATATCCATTTGTGATGGGCAAACGCAAGGCCATCAGGTCTCTCTATATATTCTAAATCCTTATCCTGCATTGTCTTGTCTGTTTCAAGATTAAGCTTTGCAGTCTTTTGACACAATCTTATGTTTGCAAATCCCGTCGTCTAAAGATTTTGTGCGATTGTGGTAATAACCGTAATGAGACTAAAGTGTAAAGTACCTTTAGCAAAGTGGTAAATCTCTCTGCAGAAGTAACCTTCAGCTGTCAGAGAAAAAAACAGATCCTGGTTAACTTAATTTGCTCTAATCCCACATTTACATATTTTAAAGGGTAGCGAATGTTAAAACGTTAATGCGTAATATAATTTCTTTTATGGCCTTTCAGATCTATACAATGAAAGGTTTATGTCGGCTTCCATAGTGATTCAATTTGTTCTTGAACTATAAAAATATTGATGACCTCATAGTGGGGCTTAAGTATTTTTATTCATTTTGAGTAATGGCAAGAGTTGACTTTGCCCTTGCGCAAGATGTGATATGGGGTTAGGGTGGCCACAGAAGCGCAGAGATACATTTACCAGTTTATTAGGTGGGGAAACAGCTCAGGTAAAGTTGTTTTTAATTGTACTTTTAATAGAAAAGAAGCCAAAATATTATCCTGAATGGATTCTAGAATGCCTAACTAAAGGTTCGTACACACGTGTGCGATCTCTGGTGCCGACCCGTGGCGCACAATGCATATAACGGGTGCTTCGGGTGATAATCGCGCCGTTTATGGACAATAAATCTGTATTTGTGGCATTTCCTGATTACTGCAGCCTCCTTCCTAATGAATAACAATTGGTTCTCTCACTGCTTAGGATTTGTACACACGTATGATCGCAGGTGCGGACTTTCGACACGATGTGTACGAACAAGCGTTTGGGGCGATAATCGGCCCTTGTATGGGCACTTTATTGGCCGAAACGCTTGTTCGTAGACATTGTGCGTGTGTACGAACCTTTAGTCTTCATTAGAGAGGTCACAGGCAGGTCAATCGGTAGTTACTTGGCAGCTCAGAGAATTTACTTAGGGCTAGGTCCCAGAAATGCATGCAGGATTTTTGCAATGCACAGCCAGGAGTTATCTTCTATGTGTGCTGCGCTCCAATACATATCTGTATTAAAATGTTGTGCATGTATACGTTCCAATAACATATCGGGATGCATTGGCAAATCGGAAACAGGCTCAGAGCACAAAACTTGCATGTGCAGCAATATATCTTGGCTGGGGCCTTGTAACTTAGCTTTACTTTTCCTTTAACATTCGAGCAGGAAGGAATTAGATATAAAGCACATGACTGGCAGGAAATAAGCTTATCCCTACTTGTCTTTCAGAATCCATTTCAGCTGCCTTCACATAGACATATGTTGCCCACAAGCTGATATTTAACACTAATAGAGCTTCTGCTCTGTTTCATCTGGTAGGAGTTAGAAGGATTCTGCATAAGTGGATTTTTTTTTTGTGCCTGAAAATCCTGTTTGTTTATTTTTGGAATGAGACTTTGGGCCTGTCTGTTTTTAAAGGACCATCAACAACAATAATTGAAAACATGACAAAGAAAACTGGTCCTCTTTATTCCAGTTGTGTAAAAAAATAACAACCTAGCAAAGCTTCCAATTCTAAATAAGATTTTGGTCTCTGTGACTAACGGGAGGTTGAAATATTTACCTCTGCCCTTGCTTTGAAAGTTCACCCCTCAAAAAAAAATGGTATATAGGTATATTCCCGAAATCTGAGAGTTGTAAGTCTAACCTGCCTGATGTTCTGTACCTCTCTTGAGTGGCACTCGCTGAATAAGCATATCAACCCGGGTGCTTCCTAATATAGGATGTATACGGACTTGGAGAGAAGGAGCACTCCTAGGATTTTGATTTTCATAACGGTTTTGATTTTCATAAATCCTAGGAGTGCTCCTTCTCTCCAAGTCCGTGTATATATATATATATATATCTTATGTATATATATGTTACCTTAAGTATTACAATGAGAGACGATCCTATCCTGAAAGTGATGGGGGTTGTAGATTCTACTGCATATTTCTCTTTTCCTGCAGTGCACTTAAAAACTTAGTTATGACCAAGGTTGTATTTCTGCTCTGACAGAACTAACTAGTTTACAGATAACACAGGTAATAAGTCCCACTCCCTATTTCCATTTATATTCCATGAACTGAGGCATTGAGCAGAAATTGTGATCATTCTAATTGCTCTTAGGGGATGACATCACCCCCTCCAACCCGCCACTCTCGTCACATTTCTATGACTAACTTACAGAAAACAATGAGTAGCTGGTAATGTACAATATATTCTCTATTTTGACATTTGTTCCCCTTTAACAATGACTGTTCTGTGTATTTGTTGATCACGTTCTGTGTCTTTTTTACAAATGTATCAACTGGAGCTAATAAAGGGAGTGAAATGCCTGATGGAAGGGAAAATTGTTACTAACACAGGTCATTGAAATCTGTGAAGCCTCCGGAGCTTTAACCTTGTCTCTCTTAGGCCGAGATCCGGTCACAGTGAATTCAAGTTATTCACTATGAATGTGATGGATGTCATGAACTTATTATTCGTAATATTACCGGTTCAGTGTATCAGGATAGGCTCACACAGAAATAGGTAAAGGAGACCCAACGTCTCACTGTTTAGTGACGCCTCCTCTGCAATGCTAAACTTGGGGTCTGATAAATTGATAGGTGCAAAAGTTTGTCCATGTTAATAATCTGCAGCAACCAACCGGATATAAGCTTTTTACCGGGTTACTGCAGTTAGATAATATTTGACTGATTGCTGCAAATGAATAGCATGGGCAAACTTTTGCACCACTTGCACTTCCATGACGTCACATTCAGTGACTCGTTTACAGCTGTGCAAGCTGTCTGGGAAGTATTTTGGGAAAATGCAATGAAAGGACAATGATACTTACCGTTCGCCTATTCCATGCCTGAATAGTACCCAGGAGGAGGACCTAAACCACAAAGTTCTTACCCAGGGTACTTTTATTGATCAGCTGAAATACTTAGTTGAAGTTTCTTGTTGCTCTGGTCCCCTCTGTCAATGTCAGTCCGCTTTGTAGCCAGTGGGAAGAATCTGTGTTTCAATTGGCTACATTGCGGACTGCAGAGACAAGCCTGAAGAGGGCCAGGATAGTGAAGGAAACTTCATGTAAGTATTCCTGCTGTTGGGTAAAGTACCCTGGACTTAGGACTTGCTTTAAATATAATTTCATTGAGGATCACCAATACGTACGGTTTTTATCTGCCAGGTTATTGTCCTGCACTTTCCTGTATTAAAGATAGTGCTGAAGCACTAAGGTAGCCTGGCAGTAGAAGATTTATATGTGCTGGCACTCTTCACAAAAACAATATTGGAAGGGAGGTATAACCAATCCTTACCTCCCTTCCCCTGGGTACTTTTCAATGCTTCAGACAACAATATCCACGTACGCACTCCTTCTAGTGAAATAATAGGTTTTATTGTGATATTGCTCACACAATGTTGCGGGTGTTCCTTAGTCCCACCTGACGAGGGAACACCCAAAACATTGTGTGAGCAATATCACAATAAAACTTATTATTTCACCACAGAGTGCATCTGTGCGTATATGGTTGTGTGAAGTATTATATTGCAGTGAAGCCGAGACATCACCCCGAGGACTGACAATATAAGGTGTGTGGTATGTCGCTTTAAAATTCTTTTATGTCTCAAATTGAATCCATAAATTTACCACCTGTCCTCTCTCGCAGACCCCAAGACTAAAGATTGGCTTTCTCGCCACCTGGATCCCGTCTTTGGATACCCTCAGTTTGTGAGGTTCAGCTGGAGTACGGCGCAGGTTATCCTGGAGAATAAAGCAGCCCCTGTTGTCTGGTAAGGAAATGTTGAACTCAATGTGAAAACTTAAGACATGTTAGAATGTTCTGTGTAGGTAGTTACTGTTGATATTGTAAATGCTGGACAAGTTGGTGGAACAGTGAGTTAGGGAGGTGGAAATAAATCTGTTTAGGGTTAAGCTGGGTACACACAGTAACGATAAAGCCTCAATACCGTCAGATCTGGCGGTATCGGGGCTTTATCACTACTGTGTGTACCTTCGTTTACGAACGCTCGTTCGGGAATGACCGAAAATTTCCATCGGCCACGCAAGACTCATTATAGAGGAGTCTAGCGCGGCCGATGGAAACACACAGTCCTGAGCGTTCTCCATATGATGTTCATAGGGAGAACGCCCGTGACTGTGTGTATGCAGATCTTTGAAACATGGCAGACAGGATCTTATACTGTGTGCACCCAGCTTTAGACTGTTAAAAATTCTAAATCACATATTGACTTAAAAACTGCAGATTAATATGTCATTCCTAAATAAAGATACACCTGTTTGAAATATTTTACAGAAAGTCATCACTTCCTTTAGCACAGGGAGATAAAAGGTAACTGACTGGATAATTCCTCTCTCTCTTCCTGAATCACTCTGAGCAAATATGATATCACTAAATCAGCTAAAACAATAGGCTAGGATTTAGGCTGGAGTTGACCTTTAACAGAGAGGAGAAGGTAGGGTTATCTCTGCAGTAGTCAGCCGCTGTTAAAGGAGCATGAAGCCAAAATACGGAGGCAGCTCCACAGATCCTATAATTGTCACTTGGTAAAACCATGTGTCTCTCACCTCTGATAGGTTACAGGAAAATCTGCAATGTCACTGCTGCTTTCCAGACACAGAACTCTTTCTGCACATACTAGGTACCTTCTGTTTGTATTACCACCCCCCTTATGGAACAGGTGACCCCAGGGACCCCACCTGCCAGTGTCTCCCAGCCAATCATGAGTCGGCAACAAATATGATTAGCTAATCTACTGTTTAAGCAGAGTTGTTAACCCTTTGCATATGTATTTATGAATCAACCTGTTTATATTTGTGAGCATTTCTGGGGCTGTGTCTTGTTTATTTCTGCACTGTACCATTTATAGAAGTGCTGCAATATATATTTAGCAGTGTGATGCAAGCTGCATTGATTTCAGTGTAGCCATTCAGCATGTATTTAATGCTTATGGCTTGGCATTGCAGCTTGTCAGTGTTTGGGTCTTAAAATAAAATGTAGCAAGGGTATCCCCTTAATGCATTTCTCAATAGTGTTCCTATTTAAAGGGGAATGTTAAGCTCGGTACACACCATACAATAATTCGGCCCGACCAACCGACATTTCAGTGTTTTGGTCGGTTGGGTCAAATTATTTTATGGTTCCTTGTGGCGGCCGCAACTGACTGCCGACTGTTTGTTTGTCTGAATCGGACAAACGCACCGTCGGACAGGTTCGAAAACCACAGCCAAGTGTGCGGTCCTCTGTGGGAATGCACGCTCGGTCGTGGTTACTGTCAGACACGGCTGCTTTTGTTCTTCCTCCTGGCCAACTGGTCAAAAGTCTCCAGGAGGAAGAATTGGCATGCGTGTACCCACCTTAAGATAAATACAAAGCGTGTCTGGCACCAAATGCTAGATTTATATTAGTAATATTGGATAGAGGCACAGATTTGGTTCACCCTCACTAAAATACAATGCACATGTCTAATACTTTATTATAGTCAATGCAACTTCAGTGCGGTTCAAAAAAGTGCTCAGTGCTAAGTTAAAAACACATCCCCTTAGAACATCCTCACAGTATAGATACCGGTATATATTGGGGCTCAGGAAGGCAAATAATGCCTCTCCCTTAGTCCCTACATAGCATAATAACCACAAATGCACATTATATAATATAAATGTAACGACATATAGTAATAAAGAGGAGCCCTAATACAGATAAACTGGCAGACCACTCCTAAATAGGCAGAGTCAAGTATAATGTAGAGCTCAAGAGGAGCAATTAAAAAATCCAAAACGCCAGATGCGTTTCTTCGAACTGACTTCCTCAATGGCAAGGACAAGAGCACGAACCTTAGTCCTTCCGCTTTAATGGACGCTACATCAGTGCGCAGCAATCTACCAGAATTCGCGAAGCAGAGTTTCCAGATCAGTGAAACATGTAAGGACACCTATTAAAAACACATGGCTTGTTATTGTTGATATGCAAGATCACAAAATGAACACTGAAAACACATGGATCATGGCTGAGTTAGATGTAAAGGGCAAGTCCAGCCTCTTAACATAGTTTTATTATCACCCCCAGAACCCCGTTCGTTCTAGTGTTCTCTTCACCCGACGCTCATGCTGAGGAATTCCATGTGTTTTTAATAGGTGTCTCATATTTAAAGTTTGTGATAAACGCCTCCAAACTCCAACATTCCCCTTTAAGAAGATAATATTGCTGTAGCTGATAGGGGGAGCAACTAGGAACGTGCCAATAAGTGAATCGAAGGGCTTCCGATCGTGTGTGAGAATCACATGCCAGTGCATTCAAACATGATGGGCCATACTCTTATCAGAGCGCATGTGATCACTATTTTTGGTGTGGATCACGTGTGCTCCAATAAGATTTGAAGAGCATGGAGAATCGCAGCACTGCATTGCAACTGTAGTTTTCATGCATGTTGCTAGTGTGGCAACACTTAAAACATTCTGGCAGAGTAAGCTGGCCCCTCCCTTCATACACTCAATCAAGGCTGGGACAACTGACATCACAGCCAATGATTGACTGCTGTTTCACCTGCTGCCTCCTCTGCACATGCTCAAGCTTATAAAAAGCTCATTGAGCCTCCTCTGCACATGCTCAAGCTTATAAAAAGCTCATTGAGCAGAGGAAGAAGGCAAGAAAGGAATAGAACTTATAAAATATCTGGTTGCAACTGCATGTAATAAACTGGTAAAAATACCAGTTGTAGTTGCAGAGGCAGATAACTGACAAGTCACCAGTTTTTTGTTTTAAGGGTGGACATGCCCTTTAATATATTGAGTCACAGGGGTTAAGAGGTGGGGGTTGAAATCACACATGTTCAGAAAATGTTATGAAGGCAAAAGTACTGTTAGTAAAGGGAAAATGTCAGCTTAGATTGAACTTAAAATGAGCTGATAGTATGGAAGGTTCCACGCCTTGGTGCCCTTCCTTTTCCTCTGAGAAGGTCGCAGACACAAGTACTTTCTCAAATTTGTTTTTTTTTCTTTCTCCTTTACGTTTTGGGTACAGTCAGATATATAGGGGCATGTTGAGATAATACAGGACACATTGTGATGTGGTTGGAGGGTCTATGTGGAATTATTGCAGTGGGGTATATCCCTGGTAAGTTGCTATAGTACACTGAGTGTTTTTTATGAGTGTCCTCTGGCTGCCAAAGCAGAGGAGCTGTTCTTGTCCAGGCACACTATGGCCTTGGTAACAGTTACAAAGCCGGCAGAGATTAGCCATGGCAGATTAGGTAGAGTGATGAACTAGGCAGAGAGGTCATGCAGACCTTGTGTTGCATTAGATAGGATTTAATTTAGTCTCCTTGCTCCCTTCCCCCTGCTAGGAGATGAATGGTCCATGTCTCATTCTATTCCTGTTGTCATAATATCTGTTTGGCCCTTATTAACTAAATAGTCTTTACACTAAATGAGATTTTAATGCTGGTATACACCAGCAACTTTTTCTCCTGACCGACCGTTGGCCAGGAGGAAGGACTGTCGGTTGTGGCAATCGTGGCCGACAGTGTACCGCGACCAACCGTGCGGTCCAAAGAGGATGAACGGTTGGTTGGACACGGGCAAAAATCTGTTCTGTTTGTTATTCATTAAAATTATGTTGCCTGATTTTAATGGCGTATCTTACACTGTGACCCATTTACAGGGGTGATGAGAATGAAGACTCTGCAGGTTCTAAATCCTCCACGCCCTCTGTCATGTCCTTCTTCTCTGCTCCAAAAGACGTCTCCCGACCACAAAGCCACCGGTTTTTCCAAGAGCGGCGCCTTCAGACCCTGCTAGAATTTTAGAAGCAGATCTGCCTTTGAATTGGAGGATTCATTGTCATCGGCAATGGAAATGGGAGGGAACTTTTTCTGATGGACCTGAAGCCTGTGTTGATGTGATCTAATGTTTTCATGTCAATCTGCTGGTCTTTCCTCTGTATGATACAGACAAACTGTTCATCACCATGTAATGTCATTGAGCTTATAAGACTGGTAAAGAACAAACCTAGTCTAATGTCTGTCCAAGTTCATAAAATGTCTCTAGTGCTCTACTATTTTGGGGACTGGGTGGATGATTGTTGTGTAGTGTTTCGTGACATTTACATTTACATGTTACTATGTGTATGGTGTACCGCTGGGTGATAACAGCATGTATATCCCATAATGGCTGATAATATCGCTATGTGTATGGTGTACCGTTAGCTGTGAGTGATAACAGCTTGTATATCCCACAATGGCTGATAATATCGCTGTGAGTGATAACAGTGTGTATATCCCATAATGGCTGATAATATCGCTATGTGTATGGTGTACCCGTTAGCTGTAAGTGATGACAGCTTGTATATCCCACAATGGCTGATAATATAAATGCAAAATAATATTTCCCACTTACCCCTTTAAAACCTACACATGATTGTATTTAAACTTTCTTCATTAGCGGCTTTTTTTTTTTTTTTTTTTAAATCTTGGTTATTATGTGGTAAGTATTTCAAATGAGAGTGCGCTACACAATCTCTGTGAAGAGACATAGATGGGATCTGTTTGTACTGTGCTGAGAATAAAGAAAAAAACACATTTGTTAAACAATATTTGTTATCTCACTTATTTCAATTTACATAAGTAGAGTGAATCTACACTTAGGCACGGCCACACAGCAACGCAAACGGAATCGCAGATGCGATTTCATGTGCGATTGTTGCGTTGCGCATGCGGTTTTTTCATTAAGTATTGGAAAACGCATGGAATTGAAAATACAGAACGCAAAGTGCAATCGCAACCGAAAAACGCACACAAGATCTCTAGTTCTGTCCAAAGACTCCACGGAGCATCATCCCAGTCCAGCGAACGGCTATATATTTCAATGAATACAATTAGGAGGCGCTCCAACCCAAAAAGAGAGGTGGGTACAAAGGGTGGTAAAGTTAAGACTTGGCGTTTATTGAAACCATATAAAAACCCAGCGGGACTCGGTACACTAGGGGAAGGGCATGGTGTGACGCGTTTTCGCTGAACTACGCTTCCTCAAAGACCACTATTTTAATGAACAAATAGCGAAGATGTCAGGACACAATGATTATGTTTGTTTCTCAGTCCTATTCTTACAAGGGTAGGGAATAATAATCCTATATAAAGGGTAAATGTGGTCTCGAATTCTCCAAACTAGTAATAATTACAAAAAAAATCTTCCATCTTACCTTCAAAATAAAACCTAAATCACATCTCTAGATAAAATTTGTGAGAAGTTATTGCTCGAAAGTTTCAGCTATATTACTTCCTGCTTGAACACTTCCTGTTTTCAGCCATGTGACCAGCCTTGCCTGCATTAATAGGCTAGCCTTCTCAACTGTCAATTTTGTCCCCAGGTACTTCTGATTTCCCAGCATTGAGTCTGAGCATGCTTATCCCTGGGGCGGATGGGCGGGGCTGAGGTCAGGTGATGTCACAACCTACTGGAAGCAGGAAGTTGAACCTTCACCCCAATGTAATTTCACAGGTCCAGCCAGAGATGTGATTGTTGGCTATCAGGAAATACTGCAGACTTTCATTTAGCCCTAAATTGTTTGAGACCACAGTTGCCTTTAAAAGAGATTGCCCGTGAGGGTGACAATTAGCAGTTAAGTAAATAATACACATGTTTTCTTTTGTGCCCAACCAATGGCAGAGCCTGGGTAGAACGGTATAGAAAATACTCTTCCTGTCCCTAAACATTCTTATTGGCTGCAGACGTTGCCTCTCAGATAATAACATTGTTGAGGTCTAATTTGAGGAGTTTATTGGGCAAGGATCAGCTTTGACTTTCTGCCACAACAGATTGTTTCTATTTTTCTGTAAAATTAGTTTGTTCTAATGACCAGATTAGTCAGAAAATCATGGCTGATCCTGCACATTTCATCACACGGTATCTGAAATATCTGTGCGTCAAATACAAAAAAAACAGATTATTGGTCTGGATAGCAGGCTGAAGTTGGTGGTGTGAACGAGGCCTTTAGCTTATAACATGTCAATCTTTGATATTTCATGGATAGAAAATTTTAACAGACCCCAGGAGGTTGGTCTAACCGGATATTTATTTTCATTGTTCCTGAAATTGCTGGATTCCATTTTATTTTTATTTTTACTAAACAATACAGTAATAAAATACAATTCATTCCCTTAGGGCTAGGCCACACTGAAACGCAAACGCAATAGCATGCGATTTCATGTGCAATTTTCGTTGCGTTTGCGATTTCTTCAATAAGTATAGGAAAACGCATGCGATTGCGATTAAAAATGCAGAACGCAAAACGCGCTTTTTTTGCGTTGCCGCGTTTTCAATATTTTGAAAAATCGCAAGCGCAAAAAAAAAAACGCAGCAGTGTGGTCTAGCCCTAATGCGTTTAATAAAGGTCCAAGCGTAAAGTTTGGTTTCCAACAATTTTCCCATTGATAATGTCTGATTATGGGAAACACACACACTAAAAAGGTACACCATACACATAGCGATATTATCAGCCATTGTGGGATATAGACACTGTTTTCACTCACAGCTAACGGGACACCATACACATAGCGATATATCAGCCATTATGGGATATACTGTACATGCTGTTATCACTCACAGCTAACGGTAACACATACACCTAGCAATTATCAGCCATTATGGGATATACTGTACATGCTGTTATCACTCACAGCTAACGGTACACCATACACCTAGCAATATTATCAGCCATTATGGGATATACTGTACATGCTGTTATCACTCACAGCTAACGGTACACCATACACCTAGCAATATTATCAGCCATTGTGGGATATACACATTATCACTCACAGCTAACAGTACTACATACACATAGCGATATTATCAGCCATTATGGCATATACACACTGTTATCACTCACAGCTAACAGTACTACATACACATAGCGATATTATCAGCCATTATGGCATATACACACTGTTATCACTCACAGCTAACAGTACTACATACACATAGAGATATACAGCCATTATGGCATATACACACTGTTATCACTCACAGCTAACATACTACATACACATAGCAATATTATCAGCCATTGTGGGATATACAAGCTGTCATCACTTACAGCTAATGGGTACACCATACACATAGCAATATTATCAGCCATTGTGGGATATACACACTGTTATCACTCACAGCTAACGGGTACACCATACACATAGCGATATTATCAGCCATTGTGGGATATACACAGTTATCACTCACAGCTAACAGTACTACATACACATAGCGATATATCAAGCAAGCTGTGAGTGATAACAGTGTGTATATCCCACAATGGCTGATAATATCGCTATGTGTATGGTGTACCCGTTAGCTGTGAGTGATAACAGTGTGTATATCCCACAATGGCTGATAAGTTACTGTACTAAGATGTACAGGACAATAAGACACTCGTGGGCTGGGTTACTGTAATAAGCAGTTACAGGGACAATAAGACACTCAGGGGCTGGGTTACTGTACATTAGACATGTACAGTGACAATAAGACACTCAGGGGTGGGTTACTGTAAGAAGAGTTACAGGACATAAGCACTAGGGGCGGGTTAAGTAAAAGATTTTACAGGACAATAAGGCACTCAGGGGCTGGGTTACTGTAATACGATTTACAGGACAATAAGACACTCAGGGGCTGGGTTTACGAATAAAGGTTACAGACAAAATAGCACTCAGGGGCTGGGTTACGAATAAGATGTTACAGGACAATAAGGCACTCAGGGGCGGGGTTACGTTACAAAGATGTTACAGGACAACTAAGGCACTCGGGGTGGGTACTGTAATAAGATGTTACAGGACAAAAGGGCACTCAGGGGTGGGTTACGTAATAAGATGTTACAGGACGAAGAAGACACTCAGGGGCTAGGTACTGTAATAAGAGTTTACAGGACCATAAGACACTCAGGGGGCTGGGTACTTAAAGATGTACAGGACAATAAGGCACTCAGGGGCTGGGTTACTGTAATAAGATTTTACAGGACAATAAGACACTCAGGGGGCTGTTACTGTAATAAGATGTGACAGGACAATAAGCACTCAGGGGCGGGTTAGATGTAATAAGATTGTACCGGACAATAAGACACTCAGGGGAGTGTTACTGTATAAGATGTTACAGGACAATAAGGCACTCAGGGGCGGGTCGTAATGTAAGAGTTACAGGACAATTAGACAATCAGGGGCTGGGTTACTGTAATAAGATGTTACAGGACAATAAGACACTCAGGGGGGGTGGTTACTGTAATAGAGGTTACAGGGACCATAAGACACTCAGGGGCGGGGTTACTTGTAATAAGAGGTTACAGGGACAATAAGACAATCAGGGGCTAGGTTACTGTAATAAGATGTTACAGGACAATAAGCACTCAGAGGCTGGGTACTGTAGAAGATGTTACAGGACATAAGTACTCAGGGCTGGGTTACTGTATAAGATTTTACAGGACAATAAGACACTCAGGGGTGGGCTGGGTTACTGTAATAAGAGTGTACAGGAAATAAGACACTCAGGGGCTGGGTTACTGTAATAAGTATGTACAGGACAATAAGGACACTCAGGTGGGGTACTGTAATAAGATGTACAGGACAGAAGACACTCAGGGGCTGGGTTACTGTAATAAGATGTTACAGGCAATAAGGCACTCTCAGGGCTGGGGGGTACTGTAATAAAGTTTACAGGACAATAAGACACTCAGGGGATGGGTTACTGTAATAGATGATTCAGGACAATTAGGCACTCAGGGGCTGGGTTACTGTAAAGATTTTACAGGACAAAAGACACAGGGGCTGGGTTACTGTAATAAGATTGGTCACAGGACAATAAGGCATTCAGGGGCTGGTTACTGTAATAAGATTTTACAGGACAATAAGACACTAGGGGGCTGGGTTACTGTAATAAGATGTTACAGGGAAATAAGGCATCCAGGGGCTGGGTTACTGTACCAAAGATTTTACAGGACAATAAGACACTCAGGGTGGGTACGTAATAAGATTCAGGACAATAGGCACTTCGGGGGGTTACTGTAATAAGAGTTACAGGACAATAAACATCAGGGGATGGGTTACTGTAATAAGATGTTACAGGGACATAAGGCACTCAGGGGCTGGGTTACTGTAATAAGATTTTAAGACGACAATAAACATTCAGGCTGGGTTACTGTAATAAGATGTTACAGGACAATAAGCATCAGGGGTGGGTTACTGTAATAAGATGTCACGGACATAAGGCACTCAGGGGCTGGGTTACTGTAATAAACAAGAAATTTACAGGACAATAAGACACTTCAGGGCTGGGCTTTACTGAATAAGAGTTACAGGACAATAAGGCACTCAGGGCGGGTTACTGTATAAGATTTTACAGGACAATAAGACACTCAGGGGGATGGGTTACGGTAATAAGATTGTACCAGGACAATAAGGCACCTCAGGGGCTGGGTTACGTAATAAGATGTTACAGGACATAAAAACAAGCGGGCATGGGTTACTGTAATAAGATGTTACAGACAATAAGCACTACAGGGATGGGGACTGTAATAAGAATTATTACGGACAATAAGCACAGTTCAGGGGGGCTGGGTTACTGTTAATAAGATGTACAGGACAATAAGGGGCACACAGGGCTGGGTTACTGTAATAAGAGTTACAGGATAATATAAGACACTCAGGGCTGTTTACTGTTAATAAGATGTTGTTACAGGACAATAAGACATAAGGGCTGGGGTTACTTTAAGAAGATTACAGGACAATAGACACTCAGGGATGGGTTACTGTAATAAGAGGTTTGTTACAGGACAATAAGACACTCAGGGGTTGGGTTAACTGTACTAAGATGTTACAGGACAAAAGGCACTCAGGGGCTGGGTTACTGTAATAAGATGTTACAGGACAAATCAGACACTCAGGGGTTGGGTTACGTACTAGATGTTACAGGAACAATAATGGCACTCAGGGGCGGTTACTGTAAAGATGTACAGGGACAATAAGACACTCAGGGTTGGATTACTGTACATAAGATGTTACAGGACAATAAGCACTCAGGGGCTGGGTTACTGTAATAAGATTTACAGGACAATAGACCTCAGGCTGGGTAATGTAATAAGATATTATGCAATAAGTCATCAGGGGCGTGGTTACTGTAATAAGATACCAGTGCTGTAAGGCTATGAGTCTAGAAAATAAAAAACAAATAAACTTTTACCCTGATAGTAATTGGCCATTTCTTTTCTATAGAGAAATATGTCGCCATCGTCTTCTATTTCTCCTTCACCTGCCCTGTTATTCTCCTTCACTCTGGGATCTCTAGACAGTGGCCTACCAGGAAGACCTAATCAGGTGTCCCAGGCAGAGCCTGATACTACAGGTTGCCAGCATACTCAGACAGTAAGGTGCAGACGAGGAGAGAATGTATTTAAGTATTAAGTCGTGTTATTGTTAAAGGACAATTATACTGCACCTTCCCTCCGCTCACACATCTTTGTGCAGTAGCTTTTACTCAGGGTGAGGACCTGAACAACTAGGTCCTCACCCTGGATTCGCGAAACCTAAAGCAGCGTCTTAGAGCAACCGCTGCTCTGGTAGCTCCGCCCCCCCCCCCCAAGGACGAGGCAATAGGAAGGCACGTCTGCAACAAGCGTGTTCCTATTGGCCTCGTCACCGACGGGGAGGAGGGGGCGGAGCCTACGAGCAGTGTTGCTGTAAGACGCTGCTGCAGTTACGCTAATCCAGGGTGAGGACTAGCGGTTCAGGTCCTCACCCTGAGTAAAAGCTACTGACAAAGGATGTTGGAGCGGGAGGGAAGGTGAGTATAATTGTCCCTTTAATAAACAATGTTAAATGTAAAATTTCTTTTAACTAAATTATTTCGTTGGAGACCAAACACAACACAATTAATTACTAGGATGACAACCTTGTGTAGTCTGGATTCACCCAATCCAGGGTTTAGTTTTTTGTCCAACCACCACTAAAAATCAGGATACACACATACTGATATCAACAAATCCTGTTGGAATGCAAATGGACTATTCCATCAGACCTTCTGCTTACACAATCGGATGTCTAAGGCCAGGTTAATGTTGGTAGACACCAATGACGATTGGTATTAGATTCCATTTGTCTGATTTTCCAATAAATCCTTAAGTTAAGGAGGCCTACACGCACCAATCCTGATCATACACGCAGCAGAATGCCCCATCGGTATTGGTTGGATAAATGTTTTTAAAGGAGAACTATTGCTCAATAAAGGCAAAGTACTGGGGCAGGGAGGTAGGATTGGTACTTTCTACCTCCCAATATTCTCTCGCCAGGCTTTGAGTGCTTCAGCCACTATCTTTATACAGGAAGGCCCAGAACACTAACCTGGCAGACGGAAAACAAATGAAATGTGCTGTAGCTCCTCAATAAAACAATATGGGAGGTAGGAATATCAAGTCGCCTCCCTGTCCAAGTTACTTTTTTTTTTCAAAGTACATTTTACAGTATTCGTTTATATATAGTCCTTAAAGTGTAGGAAAAATCAAATGAAAATCAGATGATTGGCCCCATACCGATTGACGACGAACTACCAGCAACAATTCTCCTCAACGCAAAACCCCAGAAGAACCGTCTGACCTAATCTTTTTTATGATTGACTTCCAAAAAAATAATGATGGCCAGACGGGGAACCTATTGAAAACGTCATAAGGTAAAGCCACCAGCAAACATCTATCGTATCCAAAGCTCTTCCCCTTAATAGTTAAACTTAGAAACAACTGGGCAGGGCCTGCAGGGGAGGGTAATAAAGTGACCAGATCTTAGCACAGCTCTGTGCATGTGTTTCTCAATAGTGCACCTATTTAAGGGGAATGTTGGAGGGTTGGTCTATAAAGACAAATGGAGGTGTTGGTCTATAAAGACAATGATGGCCCTACACTATTTAGATTTGATAGATTCAAGGGATCTAAACTTGAAAATCTATCAAACATCTAAATAGTGTAATGGCCAGACATAAAGCCTAATACACGCACGTCTGATTGGATGCCCAATGCACAACCCCCAAGTGCATGCAAATGTGTGGCGAACGCCCAATCAGACGTGGTACAAGACTCTCTTTGTGTCTCTTTGCACAGATCTCTTCCAGGATGCGCTAACACGGTTTTGCTGTTCCTAACGGTACAAGTCCTATTGGGAGATAAACACAGCCGCACTGTCCAGCATTTTGCTAGGGGGTATCCATACATACTCAGCAACAAGAAAGTCAGTCTGACTAATGAGCTACTCCTTAGGGATTGGTGTGTTAATTTAGCAAATACTTTTTAAACCCCCATTCTTCCCCCGAGGGCTTTATTATTTCTAAAAGGAGAAGTCTTTTTTTTTTTTGACTGTACATTTATCAACCTAAAAGTCACGTGCAATGCGAGATAAATCCCTTACAAGGCTTGGCTTTTCAGTATGAAGAAAGTTGTAGTTAACAACAGCATCAGTTCACAGGACTGTCCCTACCCTAATGAGTCTCTATTCATTCTTTTTTAGCTCAGTGTTCAATATTATGGCTACAGTCACAGACATTGGACCAGAGCTCACATGCTGTGGAACTTTGATGTACATTAACCCTAATCAAAATAAATACTATAATAGCTCCATAGAGATCCACAGCGATGGGTGAACCAATCAGTCTACTGCATTCTCTAGTCATACATTACATAAGGTCCTTATCAAATACACACAACCAACATTAAGTCTTTATGTTGCCTTTCATCATGCCGGTTTTATACTCCAAAATGGCCAAACCTGATTCTCACATGATTCTTAGAAAATATCCCAACGTCATTGGCCATTTTGCTTTCCCCCACCTGCAGATGCCTGCTGTAACCAGACTAAATAAAACGCCCACCCATCAACCAGCTTCCCATGGGGTCTCTGTGGACACTAAGGCCAGGTAACTTATGTGATATGTCCTATATGTCACTGTCTGTGTGCTATTGGTTCATAAATCTATCAAATGGACCAGGAATGTGGGGAGCTATGGAGGTCTACTGGTTGCCTCCCCCTGGTTACAGCCTCACAGGAGCCAAAGAATTGTTGAAATTGTCTACTGAGATTGGCACTTATCGTCTCTGGTGGATCAGCAGATTAGCGTGCTAGATAGGTGCATTGCCATGTGTATCCTTTCTATGACCATTACTTTGATACAGTCCATTTGCTCCATGCCATGAAGGATTACTGATGGTAGAGACATAGGCCACGGGTGAACACATCACTTTTCATAATCATCCAATGATCTCTGACTAAGTTTGGACTGAAACTCCCCCTAACCGTCCCCGTTTCACTGAGACAAACCCGATTTGAAGACTTTGAAACGCGTGGGCAGGACTGCGTGGTCAGCGGTTATACTATAGGCGTAAGACTGAGCAATGTTGGCACAAAACAACTGTATAAATCCAATGATGGCTTTCCTAAATGGTTGCACACACAATCTAATGTAAATCAGTTTATTACTTTACAAAAAAAAAACTCTAAGAGTAAAAAATCCTTAGAACAGGCCAACAGACCAGAGGTTATACCCAGAAAAAGCGAGGGTCTATAAGTGTTTGGAGGGGGGAGGGGCAAATTTCACATTTAATCTGGATATACACTGTAACAATAAAAGTCCGATATCGTCGGACTCAACCGGATCGGCCTGTGTGGTGGAGAAACATACAATCACGTGGCTGGCAGATGCTATTACCCGCCACGAGATCAAAGCTGTGGTCCAATTCCTATCGGCCCCTGTTGTATTGAGAGCCATTATCACGTGACGGCCACCCAAACAAAAGTGATAATGTCAGGGATTGGTAAAGGGAATTTATTGCCAGAACGAGGCTAGCTTCTAATGTCACCTGCTATAAATCTTTATTGTATGGACCTAAGGCTGTTTGCACACGGACAGATATTCCTACTGGCAGACCTACCAAGTGCCTGTGTTGCTAATTAACCAGATTCATTCTGCGGTTGTGTGGACTAATTATTACCTGTATGTACAAAGCCTAATTGACTTGCATGTAGATACTGATTGCATTGATTCGTATTAACACGTCCCTGTTTTGTGTCTAGGTGTCAGGAACTGGTGAGTCAGGTGCAATGTAGTATCTCTGCTCTCCACACTTCTCTGCACATCGAAGAAAACGATTGACACTGGGATCAATGACATTCCTTAGGCAGCGAATTCTGCGATCAATGGGGAGTCTCTCAATCTCAGCAAATAAATTGATAAAAGAATGTAATGATCACCAGCAATGCACCTTTATTTCTAAATTAAAGGACAACTGTAATGTTGTTGCTCCACCCCCTTCAGGGACTATACCAATGGGAAGACATGCTGCTCTGTAAAAAGACCCTTTTCCCAAGTCCTGACTAAAGGGGCAGTCTTGAACAATAAGTTGTCTATTATAATGGGTTTTTCTTACTGCTCGTTCTTGATTACATGGGCAGATCAAACCAGTAGTTACTTGACAGCGCTGGAAGTGTGGAGAGGAAAAGGCTAAAGAATTCAGTGGGCAGTGCAAAGGGTCTGTGACCCACCCAGGAAGTCGGAAACCTGCCAAAATAGACACAGCAATTATACACAAGATTACACAGGGGCATTACTATTTTAGTATTACTTATTTGATAAAACATAGTTTATCCCTGTTGTGTTGTCATCTGTAGCTAAGGGTTCAGGATTAAAATAAAAAAATGCCATCCATTCTAGGCATAGAAAAATGGTGGGAAAAAACTAACGTTCATGGTCTATTTGTGCCAAAAAACATCATAGTTGACCTGACACGTCTGCAGTTATATTACCCTACCATTATACTGTACATTGCATAACAATGCAAATCCATAACAGGTATTTGCAAACGTTAAAGTTCCGCTGTGTGTGGGATGAACCCCCCCACCAATAAAGGGGTGGTGGTCTATCCATATGAATCATTATTTTCATCAATAATTATTCTTGTTTCTTTATAGGTTTGAGGCCTGCAGGAAGATCTAGTCTGAAACTAACTAATGAGTCCACCCCAACATGGAGATTGGGTGTGCAACGGACGAAGTGGTGAGTGCAATCCAATTTCCAAACCACTAGGCCCGTGCCATATACAGAGGGAAATGGATTTTTCCAGCCATACGAGTCACCTTGCCCAGGGATATTAATTGAATAATAATGGGATTGTTAAATGCAATCAATTGAGAACATATGGTTCTCTCTACGAACACAAAGTTGGCGCTTTCCAGCTCTATTCTAAACATTCATATTATTTCTAAGCACCTTTGGCCTCTTATTGTCCACAACAGAAACGCGAACACTACTATAGAGGCAAAGAAAGGCTACAATGAGTCAGCTACAGACCTGTTTAGATCTATGGCAGGAGAGATTTCCATGCTCTAGGAGGGTGATCCTCAAACTGCGGCGTCTCCAGATGTTCGAAACTACAACTCCCAGCATTCCTCAACTAGAGAGGAAATCCTAGGAATGCCGGGAGTTGTAGTTTTCAAACATCTGGAGAGCCGTAGTTTGAGGATCCCTGCATCTAGGAGGTAGAGGAAGGGAAATATATTTTTAAGAACGGAGAGTGTTGATAGAAAAATGAAAAGTTTATAAACAAACATTTGCCAGGCTTAGACTATTAGCCCTTATTATTTTGAGCTGGATTACAAGTTTGAAGGGCAACTATGCTGAAAACACATATGATTAATTTTATAATTAAAGAGTATGTACTCTCGCCTACTGTTTTTATCCCAGGAATCTGTAACATTGTCTATAACAGTGTCTATATAAACCTTCCCTCCCCTGCACGTGCTCATTTGCATGTCTGGGCCCTTTATAGGGAGGGGCAGAAGGCGCGGATGGATGTAAACTTCGGAAGTTATTAGATCAAAACTGAGGTGAGGCTCTTCTCTCCAAAGGTTGCCACCTTGCTCTATAGGTGCTGGGCATCTTGCTATGATGTCAGCATCACAGCCAAAATGACAGGCAGATGCAACAGGAATTTGCATAAAGCCACCTTATATGGATTTTTGGTATAGTTGTCGTCGTTAAGCAAGACTCAGGAGCTAACCCGAAGGCAGAAACCAAGAATGTATGATAAGAAATTCCTCACCTTGATATAAAAGCTTTCCCATAGACCATACAGGCATGATGCCCTGGATCCAACTTATTGTTTAAATACAGTCACTAGGAAAGATTCAGATTTACCCAATCATGAGGACCCCTTCAGTCAGAAAGAACATATGACTTTTTTTAACCTACAAATCTGTCCTATTGACTCTAATTAGAGTGTATAGTGCTGTACTAGTAATAAATTAATCATTATTGATAATACATTTGAATGTTTGTTTTCTTTAGATGTTTAAATCGGGGGAAAGATCTGTGCGATAACATCTGGGGTGAGTTGCTGGAAGCTGTGCCAGAACGGCGAGCAGACCAAGCCGCACAAATACTTTGGCATAATCCGACGAGGAGGAGTTTGGAAACGAGATTCCGATGTTGAGGGAAGTGGCAGTGGAATGAATGGGCGTATAACTTCAACCTCTACTTCATTTGGAGGCCATTTTGTTTGAGTTTTTTTCCCAAACACCATCATTTTAAAATGCTTCATTATAGCCAGCGTATATATCTCATCGCTATGGTTACTGCATCACTGATGGATCTTCTCCAATCCATCACTTGCATCCTCCAGCAAACTCAATAATCCGACATCCAAATGCTAAGTAATGGCTGCCTCAAAGATAAACTGCAAAAATAATATTTCCCACTTACCCTTTAAAACCTACACATGATTGTTATTTAAACTTTATTCATTAGCGGCTTTTTTTTTTTTTTTTTTTTAAATCTTGGTTTTATTATGGTACAGTATTCAAATGAGAGTGTAACACATCTCTGTGAAGAGACAATAGATGGGATTGTTTGTACTGTGCTGAGAATAAAGAAAAAACACATTTGTTAAACAATATTTGTTATCTCACTATTTCAATTTACATAAGTAGAGTGAATCTACACTTAGGGCACGGCCAACAGCAACGCAAACGGAATCGCATGCGATTTATGTGCGATTTTGTTGCGTTTGCGCATGCGGTTTTTTCATTAAGTATGGAAAACGCATGGAAATGAAAATACAGAACGCAAAGTGCAATCGCAACCGAAAAAGCCACACAAGATCTTAGTTCTGTCCAAAGACTCCAGCGAGCATCATCCCAGTCCAGCGAACGGCTATATATTTCAATGAATACATGTAGGAGGCGCCCAACCCAAAAAGAGAGGTGGGTACAAAGGGTGGTAAAGTTAAGACTTGGCGTTTATTGAAACCATATAAAAAACCAGCGGGACTCGGTACACTAGGGGGAAGGGCATGGTGTGACGCGTTTTCGTGAACTTACGCTTCCTCAAAGACCACTTATTTTAATGAACAAATAGCGAAGATGTCAGGACACAATGATTATGTTTGTTTTCAGTCCTATCTTACAAGGGTAGGGAATAATAATCCTATATTAAAGGGTAAATTGGTCTCGAATTCTTCCAAACTAGTAATAATTACAAAAAAAATCTTCCATCTTACCTTCAAAATAAACCTAAATCACACTCTAGATAAAATTTGTGAGAAGTTATTGCGAAAGTTTCAGCTATATTACTTCCTGCTGAACACTTCCTGTTTCAGCCATGTGACCAGCCTCTGCCTGCATTAATAGGCTAGCCTTTCAACTGTCAATTTTGTCCCCAGGTACTTCCTGATTTCCCCAGCATTGAGTCTGAGCATGCTTATCCCTGGGGCGGATGGGCGGGGCTGAGGTCAGGTGATGTCACAAACCTACTGGAAGCAGGAAGTTTGAACCTTCACCCCAATGTAATTTCTCACACGCTCCAGCCAGAGATGTGATTGTTGGCTCATCAGGAAATACTGCAGACTTTCATTTAGCCCTAACTTGTTTTGAGACCACAGTTGCCTTTAAAAGAGATTCTTGCCGTGAGGTGACAATTAGCAGTTAAGTAAAATACAACATGTTTTCTTTTGTGCCCAACCAATGGCAGAGCCTGGGTAGAACGGGATAAGAAAATACTCTTCTGTCCCTAAAATTCTTATTGGCTGCAGCACGTTTGCCTCTCAGATAATAACATTGTTGAGGTCTAATTTGAGGAGTTATATTGGGCAAGGATCAGCTTTGACTTTCTGCCACAACAGATTGTTTCCTATTTTTCTGTAAATTTAGTTTGTTCTAATGACCAGATTAGTCAGAAATCATGGCTGATCTGCACCATTTCATCACAGGTATCTGAAATATCTGTGCTGTCAAATACAAAAAACAGATTTATTGGTCTGGATAGCAGGCTGAAGTTGGCTGGTGTGAACGAGGCCTTTAGCTTTTAACATGTCAATCTTCTGATATTTCATGGATAGAAAATTTTAACAGACCCAGGAGGTTGGTCTAACCGGATATTTATTTCATTGTTCTGAAATTGCTGGATTCCATTTTATTTATTTTTTACTAAACAATACAGTAATAAAATACCATATCCCTTAGGGCTAGGCCACACTGAAGACGCAAACGCCAATAGCATGCGATTTCATGTGCAATTTTCGTTGCGTTTGCGATTTCTTCAAAAGTATAGGAAAACGCATGCGATTGCGATTAAAAATGCAGAACGCAAACCGCGCTTTTTTTGCGTTGCCGCGTTTTCAATAATTTTGAAAAATCGCAAGCGCAAAAAAAAAAAAACGCAGCAGTGTTGTCTAGCCCTTAATGCGTTTAATAAAGGTCCAAGCGTAAAGTTTGGTTTCCAACAATTTTCCCATTGATAATGTTTGATTATGGGAACACACCCCCCCCCACACACTAAAAAAGGTACACCATACACCATAGCGATATTATCAGCCATTGTGGGATATAGACACTGTTTTCACTCACAGCTAACGGTACACCTACACATAGCGATATTCAGCCATTATGGGATATACTGTAAGCTGTTATCACTCACAGCTAACGTGACACCATACACCTAGCAATATTATCAGCCATATGGGATAACTGTACATGCTGTATCACACAGCTAACGGTACACCATACACCTAGCAATATTATCAGCCATTTGGATATACTGTACATGCTGTTTCACTCACAGTAACGGTACACCATACACCTAGCAATATTATCAGCCATTGTGGGATATACAACATATCACTCACAGCTAACAGTACTACATACACATAGCGATATTATCAGCCATTATGGCATATACAAACACTGTATCACCACAGCTAACAGTACTACATACACATAGCGATATTATCAGCCATTATGGCCTATTACACACTTTATCACTCACAGTAACAGCTCATACATAGAGATATCAGCCATTTGGCATATAACACACTGTTATCACTCACAGCTAACAGTACACAACACATAGCATATTATCAGCCATTGTGGGATATACAAGCTGTCATCAACTTACACTAGGGTACACCATACACATAGCAATAAGCTGTAAGTGATGACAGCTTGTATATCCCACAATGGCTGATAATATTGCTATGTGTATGTAGTACTGTTAGCTGTGAGTGATAACAGTGTGTATAACCAATCCTTACCTCCCTTCCCCTGGGTACTTTTTCAATGCTTCAGACAACAATATCCACGTACGCACTCCTTCTAGTGAAATAATAGGTTTTATTGTGTATATTGCTCACACAACTGTTGCGGTGTTCCTTAGTCCCACCTGACGAGGAACACCCAAAACATTGTGTGAGCAATATCACAATAAAACTTATTATTTCACCACGAGTGCATCTGTGCGTATATGGTTGTGTGAAGTATTATATTGCAGTGAAGCCGAGACATCACACCCGAGGACTGACAATATAAGGTGTGTGTATGTCGCTTTAAAATTCTTTTATGTCTAAATTGAATCCATAAATTTACCACCTGTCCTCTCTCGCAGACCCCAAGACTAAAGATTGGCTTTCTCGCCACCCTGGATCCCGTCTTTGGATACCCTCAGTTTGTGAGTTCAGCTGGAGTACGGCGCAGGTTATCCTGGAGAATAAAGCAGCCCCTGTTGTCTGGTAAGGAAATGTTGAACTCAATGTGAAAACTTAAGACATGTTTAGAATGTTCTGTGTAGGTGTTCTGTTGATATTGTAAATGCTGGACAGTTGGTGGAACAGTGATTTAGGGAGGTGGAAATAAATCTGTTTAGGGTTAAGCTGGGTACACACAGTAACGATAAAGCCTCAATAACCGTCAGATCTGGCGGTATCGGGGCTTTATCACTACTGTGTGTACCTTCGTTTACGAACGCTCGTTCGGGAATGAACCGAAAATTTCCATCGGCCACGCAAGACTCATTATAGAGGAGTCTAGCGCGGCCGATGGAACACACAGTCCTGAGCGTTCTCCATATGATGTTCATAGGGAGAACGCCCGTGACTGTGTGTATGCAGATCTTTGAAACATGGCAGACAGGATCTTATACTGGTGCACCCAGCTTTTAACTGTTAAAAATTCTAAATCACATATTGACTTAAAAACTGCAGATTATATGTCATTCCTAAATAAAGATACACTGTTTTGAAATATTTTACGAAAGTCATCACTTCCTTTAGCACAGGGAGATAAAGGTAACTGACTGGATAATTCCCCTCTCTCTTCCTGAATCACTCTGAGCAAATATGATATCACTAAATCAGCTAAAACAATAGGCTCGGGATTTAGGCTGGAGTTGACCTTTAACAGAGAGGAGAAGGTAGGGTTATCTCTGCAGTAGTTCAGCCGCTGTTAAGGCATGAAGCCAAATACGGAGGCAGCTCCACAGATCCTATATTGTCACTTGGTAAAACCATGTGTCTCTCACCTCTGATAGGTTACAGGAAATCTGCAATGTCACTGCTGCTTTCAGACACAGAACTCTTTCTGCACATACTAGGTACCTTCTGTTTGTATTATACCACCCCCCTTATGGAACAGTTACCCCAGGGACCCCACCTGCCAGTGTCTCCCAGCCAATCATGAGTCGGCAACAAATATGATTAGCTAATCTACTGTTTAAGCAGAGTTGTTAACCTTTGCATATGTATTTATGAATCAACCTGTTTATATTTGTGAGCATTTCTGGGCTGTGTCTTGTTTTTTCTCTGCACTGTACCATTTATAGAAGTGCTGCTGCAATATATATTTAGCAGTGTGATGCAAGCTGCATTGATTTCAGTGTAGCCATTCAGCATGTATTTAATGCTTATGGCTTGGCATTGCAGCTTGTCAGTGTTTGGGTCTTAAAATAAAATGTAGCAAGGGTATCCCCTTAATGCATTTCTCAATAGTGTTCCTATTTAAAGGGAATGTTAAGCTCGGTACACACCATACAATATTCGGCCCGACCAACCGACATTTCAGTGTTTTGGTCGGTTGGGTCAAATTATTTTATGGTTCCTTGTGGGCGCCGCAACTGACTGCCGACTGTTTGTTTGTCTGAATCGGACAACGCACCGTCCGGACAGGTTCGAAAACCACAGCCAGTGTGCGGTCCTCTGTGGGAATGCACGCTCGGTCGTGGTTACTGTCAGACACGGCTGCTTTTGTTCTTCCTCCTGGCCAACTGGTCAAAAGTCTCCAGGAGGAAGAATTGCATGCGTGTACCCACCTTAAGATAAATACAAAGCGTGTCTGGCACCAAATGCTAGATTTTATATTGTAATATTGGATAGAGGCACAGATTTGGTTCACCCTCACTAAAATACAATGCACATGTCTAATACTTTATTATAGTCAATGCAACTTCAGTGCGGTTCAAAAAGTGCTCATGCTAAGTTAAAAACACATCCCCTTAGAACATCCTCACATATAGATACCGGTATATATTGGGGCTCAGGAAGGCAAATAATGCCTCTCCCTTAGTCCCTACATAGCAAATAACCACAAATGCACATTATATAATATAAATGTAACGACATATAGTAATAAGAGGAGCCCTAATACAGATAAACTGGCAGACCACTCCTAAATGGCAGAGTCAAGTATAATGTAGAGCTCAAGAGGAGCAATTAAAAATCCAAAACGCCAGATGCGTTCTTCGAACTGACTTCCTCAATGGCAAGGACAAGAGCACGAACCTTAGTCCTTCCGCTTTAATGGACCTACATCAGTGCGCAGCAATCTACCAGAATTCGCGAAGCAGAGTTTCCAGATCAGTGAACATGTAAGACCCTATTAAAACACATGGCTTGTTATTGTTGATATGCAAGATCACAAAATGAACACTGAAAACACATGATCATGCTGAGTTAGATGTAAAGGCAAGTCCAGCCTCTTAACATAGTTTTTATATCACCCCCAGAACCCCGTTCGTTCTAGTGTTCTCTTCACCCGACGCTCATGCTGAGGAATTCCATGTGTTTTAATAGGTGTCTCATATTTAAAGTTTGTGATAAACGCCTCCAAACTCCAACATTCCCCTTTAAAGATAATATTGCTGTAGCTGATAGGGGAGCAACTAGGAACGTGCCAATAGTGAATCGAAGGGCTTCCGATCGTGTGTGAGAATCACATGCCAGTGCATTCAACATGATGGGCCTACTCTATCAGGCGCATGTGATCACTATTTTTGGTGTGGATCACGTGTGTCTCCATAAGATTTGAAGAGCATGGAGAATCGCAGCACTGCATTGCAACTGTAGTTTTCATGCATGTTGTAGTGTGGCAACACTTAAAACATTCTGGCAGAGTAAGCTGGCCCCTCCCTTCATACTCTAATCAAGGCTGGGACAACTGACATCACAGCCAATGATTGACTCGTTTCACCTGCTGCCTCCTCTGCACATGCTCAAGCTTATAAAAAGCTCATTGAGCCTCCTCGTGCACATGCTCAAGCTTATAAAAGCTCATTGAGCAGAGAAGAAGGCAGAAAGGAATAGAACTTATAAAATATCTGGTTGCAACTGCATGTATAAACTGGTGAAAATACCAGTTGTAGTTGCAGAGGCAGATAACTGACAAGTCACCAGTTTTTTTGTTTTAAGGGTGGACATGCCCTTTAATATATTGAGTCACAGGGGTTAAGAGGTGGGGTTGAAATCACACATGTTCAGAAAATGTTATGAAGGCAAAAGTACTGTTAGTAAAGGGAAAATGTCAGCTTAGATTGAACTTAAAATGAGCTGATAGTATGGAAGGTTCCACGCCTTGGTGCCCTTCCTTTTCCTCTGAGAAGGTCGCAGACACAGTACTTTCTCAAATTTGTTTTTTTTTCTTTCTCCTTTACGTTTTGGGTACAGTCAGATATATAGGGGCATGTTGATATAACAGGACACATTGTTATGTGGTTGGAGGGTCTATGTGGAATTATTGCAGTGGGGTATATCCCTGGTAATTTGCTATAGTACACTGAGTGTTTTTTTGTTGAGTGCCTCTGGCTGCCAAAGCAGGAGGGCTGTTCTTGTCCGGCACACTATGGCCTTGGTAACAGTTAAAGCCGGCAGAGATTAGCCATGGCAGATTAGGTAGATGTGTACTGGCAGAGAGGTCATGCAGACCTGTGTTGCATTAGATAGGATTTATTAGTCTCCTTGCTCCCTTCCCCCTGCTAGGAGATGAATGGTCCATGTCTCATTCTATTCCTGTGTCATAATATCTGTTTGCCCTTATTAACTAAATAGTCTTTACACTAATGAGATTTTATGCTGGTATACACACAGCAACTTTTTCTCCTGACCGACCGTTGGCCAGGGAAGGACTGTCGGTTGTGGCAATCGTGGCCGACAGTGTACCGCGCACCACCCGTGCGGTCCAAAGAGGATGAACGGTGGTTGGACACGGGCAAAAATCTGTTCTGTTTGTTTTTCATTAAATTATGTGCCTGATTTAATGGCGTATCTTACACGTGACCCATTTCAGGGGTGATGAGAATGAAGACTCTGCAGGTTCTAAATCCTCCACGCCCTCTGTCATGTCCTTCTTCTCTGCTCCAAAAACGTCTCCCGACCACACCCCGGTTTTTCCAAGAGCGGCGCCTTCAGACCCTGCTAGAATTTTAGAAGCAGATCTGCCTTTGAATTGGAGGATTCATTGTCATCGGCAATGGAATGGGAGGAACTTTTTTCTGATGGACCTGAAGCCTGTGTTGATGTGATCTAATGTTTTCATGTCAATCTGCTGGTCTTTCCTCTGTTATACAGACAAACTGTTCTCATCCATGTAATGTCTTGAGCTTATAAGACTGGTAAAGAACAAACCTATCTAATGTCTGTCCAAGTTCATAAAATGTCTCTAGTGCTCTACTATTTTGGGGGCTGGGTGGATGATTGTTGTGTTGTTTCGTGACATTTACATTACATGTTACTTGTGTGTATGGTGTACCGCTGGGTGATAACAGCATGTAATCCCATAATGGCTGATAATATCGCTATGTGTATGGTGTACCGTTAGCTGTGAGTGATAACAGCTTGTATATCCCACAATGGCTGATAATATCGCTGTGAGTGATAACAGTGTGTATATCCCATAATGGCTGATAATATCGCTATGTGTATGGTGTACCCGTTAGCTGTAAGTGATGACAGCTTGTATATCCCACAATGGCTGATAATATCGCTATGTGTATGTAGTACTGTTAGCTGTGAGTGATAACAGTGTGTATATCCCCAATGGCTGATAATATCGCTATGTGTATGGTGTACCCGTAGCTGTGAGTGATACAGTGTGTATATCCCAATGGCTGATAATATTGCTATGTTATGGTGTACCCATTAGCTGTAAGTGATGACAGCTTGTATATCCCACAATGGCTGATAAATTGCTATGTGTATGTAGTACTGTTAGCTGTGAGTGATAACGAGTGGTATATGCCATAATGGCTGATAATATCGCTATGTGTCTGTAGTACTGTTAGCCTGTGAGTGATAACAGTTGTGTATAATGCCATAAGTGGTGATACACGTCGGCTATGGGGGGGGGGGGGGTGTATGTAGTACTGTTACTGTGAGTGATAACAGTGTGTATATGCCATAATGGCTGATAATATCGCTATGTGTATGTAGTACTGTTAGCTGTGAGTGATATGTGTATATCCCACAATGGCTGATAATATTGCTAGGTGTATGGTGTACCGTTAGCTGTGAGTGATAACAGCATGTACAGTATATCCCATAATGGCTGATAATATTGCTAGGTTATGGTGTACGGTTAGCTGGAGTGATAACAGCATGTACATGTATATCCCATAATGGCTGATAATATTGCTAGGTGTATGTTGGGTGTACCGTTGCTGTGAGTGATACCGCATGTACAGTATATCCCATAATGGCTGATAATATCGCTTGTGTATGGTGTACCGTTAGCTGTGAGTGAAAAACAGTGTCTTATCATCCCACAATGGCTGATATATCGCTATGTGTATGGTGTAACCTTTTAGTGTGTGTGTTTCCCATAATCAGACATTATCAATGGGAAATTGTTGGAAACCAAACTTTACGCTTGGACCTTTATTAAACGCATTAAGGGCTAGACCACACTGCTGCGTTTTTTTTTTTGCGCTTGCGATTTTTCAAAATTATTGAAAACGCGGCAACGCAAAAAAAGCGCGGTTTGCGTTCTCATTTTTAATCGCAATCGCATGCGTTTTCCTATACTTATTGAAGAAATCGCAACGCAACGAAAATTGCACATAAATCGCATGCTATTGCGTTTGCGTTTCAGTGTGGCCTAGCCCTAAGGGAATGATTGTATTTTATTACTGTATTGTTTAGTAAAAATAAAATAAAATGGAATCCAGCAATTTCAGGAACAATGAAAATAAATATCCGGTTAGACCAACCTCCTGGGGTCTGTTAAAATTTTCTATCCATGAAATATCAGAAGATTGACATGTTATAAGCTAAAGGCCTCGTTCACACCAGCCAACTTCAGCCTGCTATCCAGACCAATAAATCTGTTTTTTGTATTTGACAGCACAGATATTTCAGATACCGTGTGATGAAATGTGCAGGATCAGCCATGATTTTCTGACTAATCTGGTCATTAGAACAAACTAAATTTACAGAAAAAATGGAAACAATCTGTTGTGGCAGAAAGTCAAGCTGATCCTTGCCCATATAACTCCTCAAATTAGACCTCAACAATGTTATTATCTGAGAGGCAACTTGCTGCAGCCAATAAGAATGTTTAGGGACAGGAAGAGTATTTTCTATATACCGTTCTCCCCAGGCTCTGCCATTGGTTGGGCACAAAAAAAAACATGTTTTATATTACTTAACTGCTAATTGTCACCATCACGGCAGAAATCTCTTTTAAAGGCAACTGTGGTCTCAAAACAAGTTAGGGCTAAATGAAAGTCTGCAGTATTTCCTGATGAGCCAACAATCACATCTCTGGCTGGACCTGTGAGAAATTACATTGGGGTGAAGGTTCAAACTTCCTGCTTCCAGTAGTTGTGACATCACCTGACCTCAGCCCCGCCCATCCGCCCCAGGGATAAGCATGCTCAGACTCAATGTGGGAAATCAGAAGTACCTGGGGACAAAATTGACAGTTGAGAAGGCTAGCCTATTAATGCAGGCAGAGGCTGGTCACATGGCTGAAAACAGGAATGTTCAAGCAGGAAGTAATATACTGAAACTTTCGAGCAATAACTTCTCACAAATTTTATCTAGAGATGTGATTTAGGTTTTATTTTGAAGGTAAGATGGAAGATTTTTTTTGTAATTATTACTAGTTTGGAAGAATTCGAGACCACATTTACCCTTTAATATAGGATTATTATTCCCTACCCTTGTAAGAATAGGACTGAGAAACAACATAATCATTGTGTCCTGACATCTTCGCTATTTGTTCATTAAAATAAGTGGTCTTTGAGGAAGCGTAAGTTCAGCGAAAACGCGTCACACCATGCCCTTCCCCTAGTGTACCGAGTCCCGCTGGGTTTTTATATGGTTTCAATAAACGCCAAGTCTTAACACTTTACACCCTTTGTACCCACCTCTCTTTTTGGGTTGGAGCGCCTCCTAATTGTATTCATTGAAATATATAGCCGTTCGCTGGACTGGGATGATGCTCGCTGGAGTCTTTGGACAGAACTAGAGATCTTGTGTGCGTTTTTCGTTGCGATTGCACTTTGCGTTCTGTATTTTCAATTCCATGCGTTTTCCAATACTTAATGAAAAAACCGCATGCGCAAACGCAACAAAATCGCACATGAAATCGCATGCGATTCCGTTTGCGTTGCTGTGTGGCCGTGCCCTAAGTGTAGATTCACTCTACTTATGTAAATTGAATAAGTGAGATAACAATATTGTTTAACAAATGTGTTTTTTCTTTATTCTCAGCACAGTACAAACAGAATCCCATCTAGTCTCTTCACAGAGATTGTTTAGCACTCTCATTTGAAATACTTGTACCATAATAAAACCAAGATTTAAAAAAAAAAAAAAAAAAAAAAGCCGCTAATAAGTAGAAGTTTAAATACAATCATGTGTAGGTTTTAAAGGGTAAGTGGGAAATTTATTTTGCAGTTATCTTTGAGGCCAGCCATTACTTAAGCATTTGGATGCAGGATTTGATTGGTTTGCTGGAGGATGCAAGTGGATGGATTGAGAAACTGATCAGTGATGCAGTACCATAGCGATGAGATATATACGCGGCTATATGAAGCATTAAAATGATGGTGTTTGGGGAAAAAAACTCAAACAAAATGGCCTCCAAGATGAAGTAGAGGTGTGAGTTAACGCCCCATTCCACTGCCAACTTCCCTCACACATCGGGAATCTCGTTTTCCAACTCCTCCTCAGTCGGATTATGCCAAAGTTTTGTGCGGCTTCTTGGTCTGCTCGCCGTTCTCTGGCACAGCTTCCAGCAACTCACCCCAGATGTTATCGCACAGATCTTTCCCTCCCGCCAGATTTAAACATCTAAAGAAAAACAAACATGTCAAATTGTTATTATCAATAATGATTAATTTATTACTAGTACAGCCACTATACACTCTAATTAGAGTCTAATAGGACAGATGTGTAGGATTAAAAAAAGTCTATTTCTTTCTGACTGAAGGGGTCCTCACTGATTGGTTAAATCTAATCTTTCCTGTGCTGTATTTAACATAGTTGGATCCAGGCATCATTGCCTGTATGGTCTATGGAAAGCTTTTTAAATTCAAGGTGAGGATTTCTTATCATACATTCTTTGTTTTCTTTGCCCGGTTTAGCTCCTGAGTCTTGCTTAAACGGACAACTATACCAAAAATGCCAGATATGGTGGCTTTATACAATTCCTGTTGCATCTGCCTGTCAATTTGGGCTGTGATGCTGACATCATAGCAAGGAATGCCCAGCACCTAATCGAGCAAGGTGGCAACCTTTGGAAGAGAGCCTCACCTCAGTTTTGATCTAAACTTCCGAAGTTTACATCCCGCCTTCTGCCCCTCCCTATAAAGGGCCCAGGACCATGCAAATGACGCACGTGCAGGGTAGGGGAAGGTTTATATAGACACTGTTATATAGACAATGTTCAGATTCCTGGGATAAAAACGTAGGCGAGAGTAACATACTCTTTAATTATAAAATTAATCATTTGTGTTTTCAGCATAGTTGCCCCTTCAACTTGTAATCCAGCTCAAATAATAAGGGCTAATAGTCTAAGCCTGGCCAAATGTTTGTTTATATAAACTTTTCATTTTTTTATCTATCAACACTCTCGCTCGCCCACGGCTCAGCGGCTTAAACAGATAGTATTTTACCCAGTCCGGGATGACCGACCTCCCTCATGACCTGCGCATCTAAATGCAGGATCCTCAAACTATACGGCTCTCCAGTGTTTGAAAACTACAACTCCCTAAATTCATTCCTAGGATTTCCTCTCTAGTTTGAGGAATGCTGGGAGTTGTAGTTTCTCACATCTGGAGAGCCGCATTTTGAGATCACCCTACCTAGACATGAAATCTCTCCTGCCATAGATCTAAAACAGTCTGTAGCTGACTCATTTAGCCTTTTCTTCTGCTCTATAGTATGTTCGCGTTCTGTGTGTGGACAATAAGAGCCAAAGTGCTTAGAATATAGGGAATTTTAGAATAGAGCTGGAAAAGCGCCACCTTTGTGTGCTATAGAGAACCTATGTTCTCATGATTGCATTTAACAATATCCATTATTATTCAATTAATCCCTGGGCAGGTGACTCGTATGGCTGGAAAAATCCATTTCCCTCTGTATATTGCAGGCCTAGTGGTTTGAAATTGGATTGCCTCACCACTTCGTACGTTCACACCCATCGCACATGTGGGGGGACTCATTAGTTAGTTTCAGACTGATCATTCCTGCAGGGCCTCAAACCTATAAAGAAACAAAGAATGAAATTATTGATGAAAATAATGATTCATCATGGATAGACCACCACCCCGTTTAATGGTTGGGGGGGTTCATCCCACACACAGCAGAACGAGAACTTTAACTTTGCAATACTTATGGATTTTGCATTGTTTGCAATGTACAGTATAATGGTAGGGTAATATAACTGTCAGACGTGTCAGGTCAACTATGATGTTTTTTGGCACAATAAGACCATGATACGTTAGTTTTTTCCCACCATTTTTCTATCTGCTAGAATGGATTGGCATTTTTTTATTTTTTATCCTGAACCCATTAGCTACAGATGACAACACACAAGGGATAAACATTATTTATACAATAAAGTAATACTAAAAATGTAATGCCCCTGTGTTAAATTCTGTGTGTATAATTGCTGTGTCTATTTTGGCAGGTTTCCCGACTTCCTGGGTGGGTCACAGACCCATTTGCACATGCCCACTGAATTCTTTAGCCTTTTCCTCTTCCCACCTTCCAGCGCTGTCAAGTACACTACGGTTGATCTGCCATGTAATCAGACGAGCATAAGAAAAACCCATTATAATAGACAACTGTATTGTTCAAGATCTGCCCCTTTAGTCAGGACTTGGGAAAAGGGTCTTTTTACAGATCAAGCATAGTCTTCCCATTGGTATAGTCCCCTGAAGGGGGTGGAGCAACAACTTACAGTTGGTCCTTTAATTTAGAAATATAGGTGCATTGCTGTGATCATTACATTTCTTTTATCATTTATTTGCTGAGATTGAGAGACTCCCATGATCGCAGAATTCGCTGCTAAGGAATGTCATTGATCCCAGTGTCCAAATCGTTTTCTTCGATGTGCAGAGAAGTGTGAGAGCAGAGATACATACATTGCACTGACTCACCAGTTCCTGACACCTAGAGCACAAACAGGGACGTGTTAATACGAATCAATGCAATCAGTATCTACATGCAAGTCATTAGGCTTTGTACATACAGGTAATATTAGTCCCACACAACCCGCAGAATGATCTGGTTAATTAGCAACACAGGCACTTGGTAGGTCTGCCAGTAGGAATATCTGTCCGTGTGCAAACACCTTAGGTCCATACAATAAAGATTTATAGCAGGTGACATTAGAAGCTAGTCTCGTTCTTGGCAATAAATTCCCCTTTACCATCCCTGACATTATCACTTGTTTGGGTGGCCTCACGTGATAATGGCTCTCATACAACAGGGCGATAGGAATTGGACCACAGCTTTGATCTCGTGGCGGGTAATAGCATTCTGCCCAGCCACGTGATTGTATGTTCTCCACCACACAGGGCCGATCCGGTGAGTCGCTGACGATATCGGACTTTTATTGGTACAGTGTATATCCAGATTAAATGGAAATTTGCCCCTCCCCCCCTCCAAACCGTTATGACCTATGTGTATGTAGTACTGTTAGCTGTGAGTGATAACAGTGTGTATATGCCATAATGGCTGATAATATCGCTATGTGTATGTAGTACTGTTAGCTGTGAGTGATAATATCGCTATGTGTATGTAGTACTGTTAGCTGTGAGTGATAATGTGTATATCCCACAATGGCTGATAATATTGCTAGGTGTATGGTGTACCGTTAGCTGTGAGTGAGTGATAACAGCATGTACAGTATATCCCATAATGGCTGATAATATTGCTAGGTGTATGGTGTACCGTTAGCTGTGAGGACGAGGCCAATAGGAAGGCACGCTTGTTGCAGAGCGTGCCTTCCTATTGGCCTCGTCGCTGGGGGGGGGGGGCGGAGCCTACCAGAGCAGCGTTGCTCTAAGACGCTGCTTTAGGTTTCGCGAATCCAGGGGCGAGGACCTAGCGGTTCAGGTCCTCACCCTGAGTAAAAGCTACTGCACAAAGATGTGGAGCGGAGGGAAGGTGAGTATAATTGTCCTTTAACAATAACACAGATCTTAATACTTAAATACATTCCTCTCCTCTGTCTGCACACTTACTGTCTGAGTAATGCTGGCAATCCTGTAGATCAGGCTCTGCCCTGGGAACCTGATTAGGTCTTCCTGGTAGGCAACTGTCTAGAGATCCCAGAGTGAAGGAGAATAACAGGCAGGTGAAGGAGAAATAGAAGACGATGGACGACATATTTCTCTATTAGAAAAGAAATGGCAATTTACTATCAGGGTAAAAGTTATATTTGTTTTTATTATCTAGACTCATAGCCTTACAGCACTGGTATCTTATTACAGTAACCCAGCCCCTGAGTGACTTATTGTCCTATAATATCTTATTACAGTAACCCAGCCCCTGAGTGTCTTATTGTCCTGTAACATCTTATTACAGTAACCCAGCCCCTGAGTGCCTTATTGTCCTGTAACATCTTAGTACAGTAACCCAACCCCTGAGTGTCTTATTGTCCTGTAACATCTTATTACAGTAACCCAGCCCCTGAGTGCCTTATTGTCCTGTAACATCTTACCCCCTCCTGCTTGTATAACGGTATGCGTATCTATACATTGATAACGATCCATGCTCTTATATGGTACTGAGTATCTATACAAGAAAGATCTTCTGGCTTGTATAGCAGTATTGGTATATGCTAATACATGGTAAATATGTACATATTTATATGATTAAGATTTAGGTTGTTCTATTGACAAATGGAAATCTACACAGTAATAACACATTGATTGGTCATTTGTGTCCTAGAGCTATAAAAATGAAATACCTCTGACACCATACATCTTTTGCCGCGCTCCCTTGGATGTGTGTTCACGCACATACATCCATAGTTTAATTGGCGGGGGTGTCTCCTGAGATCCACCACCCCACCCAAACACCACACACACCATATCTGTCCATAAAACCCTACAATGTGCCCAGTCGACACATTCCCATGTTCACTGCGCTATTATATTTCCTCTGAGGATGGAGGACATTCCGATCGGGGGACAGTGCGCCAGGTTCAATTAATTACAAGCTTGTAATTAACAGATACCCATGAGACTACGAAGGATTGTGTTTTTCTGGAGGGGGGGGTGAATAGGAAGGAAGAGCAAGGGAAGATATTTCACAACCTGGGTCTATCCCCCTTATACACTGCGATCCATCAATGTTCCTTATATAGTAGAGGGCATTTAGTGAAGGAGAACAGGGAACCCTTATATGGAGGGATGTGACCGGGCGATGGAGGACACTGCAGCCTTCTAATGAGTCAGTCTGGCGACTGACAGGGTTAAATTAACCCATTCAAGTGTTCTTACCATCATGGGATCAAATCGATGGGAAAAAATCCTAACAAGGGACAGCTCTGACAGATTAGAATGTATGGAATGTGGGCAATCCAGGGGGGCAGAACATATCACCCCTAAACTGGTGGTTAGAGCTCAATCAATTGGTATATGTCATGTGTTTACCCTGCAGTGGTAGGACTCTATATCCCAAGTTCCCTTCGATCTATGTACCTGCCAGGGGAGGGATGACTCCATACTACATTATTCCCTTTTTTCTTAATTCTTAATGAAACCGGAGCCTTGCCAGATGAGTTTCAGAATGCGCTGGCACTAACAGCCTGTTTAAATCAGCTGGTAACAGTGTCAGTAGCGCTGGTTTTAGTGTAGGAAGAGAGGGTGTTTATTCTAGGGCTACTAGTCCTACTGGTCAAATTACAACAAATTATTATTATTAGATACCACATTATAAATATGTATTTGTTACAACTGCAACTCCAATTCACCCTTGTTGTCCGGCATGGGTTGGGTGGCGATTGAGGAGACAATGGTTGGACTGTTTTTGAAATAATTGGAGGGTCCTGAGTCTTATTGATTTTTCAACATGCATTGATGTGGGGTGTTGCCCGCGAACCACCCTGGCACAAGTGATGTTGGCTGTTTTCTAGGACAATGGGTAGGGCAATCCTCCAACCTCGACTCTAAGGGATGGTTTACACACGTCCGCTTTAGTTGCACGAGCACGACCCCCGACTCACTGATTATTCAAGTTCGGGGAGGAATCGCACGTTGTAGTCGATTGGTCGGGGATATTGTTGAACGATGAACGACCCCCAACCGAAGAATAAACACAACGATTCTCACCCGAAACGAGGGGGGGGGGGGGGGGGGGGGGGGGGGGGGGGGGGGGGGGGCTGTTCATCGTGTGAATGTATCGGAGTCGTGCTCTGTGCAAATTACCCGTGTATGTAAACCACAACATGAAAAACAATAGCAGAGGAGCACACTGCAGGACATCAAAATTTGAATCAGCAAACAAGTGACTCAATGTTTCGGGAGCCCTAGGAAGGACATAGCGCCCCCGAAACAATGCTCATCACTTTTGTTTTCATTCATTGTATTTTCATAGCACTGGCAGAAACCAGGACATGGGTTGGAAGTGGAGGGGCGGGGGGGGGGGCGGGGGGGCGGGCAGAAGCGGTCCTGGGAAAAAGCAAAAGCCTGGCATGGAACTAAACCACGACCTTGTGCAGCAAAATTCCCACACTTCCACACTTATTATCTCAGTTAATAGCAAGATCATCACCCCCCCACAGCGACTACGCCATACCAGTGTGACCAGTGAACATGGAGGGAAAGAAAATCACACCTGAGTCACCAGTTACTACTGACCCCCCTGTACTCCCTGCTCACTCACTAAAAACTCCCAATCAGACAGACATAGAAGTGGATTGTAAACGACCTTAGACAGCATGAAACACATATTCCCCACACACACACACCACACCCAATACATTAATAAAAATAGAAACATTCATTGTAAGAATAGAATTCAATAATAAATAGCAATAATCAACTAGAGCAAGGAGAAATAATTAATAATAATAGCAGTTACTAATTAACGCAATCAATAAAATAACACACTAAAATAATAATAGCATGGTCAATACACCTAATACATCAAGCCAACAATAGGTATAATCAGCCCACCCCACCAAGACCATTTCCTATTTCACCCTAGACTAGGCTAATCAATGCGCCACCGAAGTCGCCCCATAATAGTTCATAATCACGCAATTAATTTAATAGCAATCATTAATAATAGCAATAATTATAATAGCAATACCGCAGCAATACCATAATTAATAGCACCATAAATAATAATGACCCCAGCAAAACGTATAATAGAAATACGGCCAATAATAAGCAATACTATAAGAGGCAATAGTTTAATATAGCAATAGTTAGATAATAGCAAATAATTGATAGCATCTTTAATACTATAATAGCACTAATAATAATAGCAAAGTTAATATAGCAATAATTATACTTTAGCAATCTTTACAATAATAATAGCAATAATAATAATGCAATAGTTAATAATAGCAAAAGTATATAGCCATCTTTAATAATAATGCAATAGTTAATAATAGCCACGAAGCCTCCTCCTCATCATAAGCACCATCTGCGACACATACTAATCACTAGCCACTAGTTCCACACAACACTCCCAATCCCCGCTTCAAGAATAGCCATAATTATAATATAATAGCAAACGTTAAGAATAGCACTTAGTTAATAATAGCAATAATTATAATTGCAAAACGTTAATAATAGCAATGTTAATAATAGCAATAGTTAATAATAGCAATAGTAATACTAGGCAATAGTTAATAATAGCATAATTCATAATTGCAATAGTTAATAATAGCAATAGTTAATAATAGAAATAAATATAAAAGCAATAGTTCATAATAGCATCGTTAATAATTAGCAATAATTATAATAGCAATAGTTAATAATAGCAATAATTAATAATAGCAAATAATTATAATAGGAAATAGTTAATTAATAGCAAAGGTAATAATAAATAGCAATAATTATAATAGCAATAGTTTAATAATAGCATAGTTAATAATAGCAATAATTATAATAGCAATAGTTAATACAGCAATAATAATAATAGCAAATTAATTATAATAGCAATAGTTAATAATGCACATAGTGAATAAATAGCAAAATATGATAGCAATAGTTAATAATAGCAATAATTATAATAGCAATAGTTAATAATAATAGCAATAATTATAATAGCAATAGTTAATAATAGCAAAGTTAATAATAGCAAAATTATAATAGCAATAGTTAATAATGAGCAATAGTTAATAATAGCAATAAGTATAAATAGCCATAGTTATAATAGAAATAATTATTAATGACAATAGTTAATAATAAATAGCAATAATTATATAGGCACTAGTTAATAAATAGGCAATAGTTAATAATAAGCAATCGTTAATAATAGCAATAATTATATAGCAATAGTTAATAATAAGACAATATTAGTGAATAAATAATAGCAATAGTAAATAATAGCAATAATTTATAATAGCAATAGTTAATAATAGCAATAATAATAAAGCAATATTATAATAGCAATAGTTAATAATAGCAATAGTTAATAAATAGAAATAGTTAATTAATAGCCATAATTATAATAGCAATAGTTAATAATAGCAATAATTAATAATAGCAATAATATATAAATAGATAGTTAAATAATAGGCCAATAGTTAATAATAGCAATCGTGAATAATAGCAATAATTATATAGCAATAGTTTAATAATAGCAATAGTTAATAATAGCAATAGTTAATATAGAATAAGTATAATAGCAATAGAATAATAGCAATAATAATATAGCAATAATTTAATACAATAGTTAAATAATGCAATAGTTAATAATAGCAATAATTAATAATAGCAGATAATTATAAATCGCATAGTTAATAATAGCAATCGTTAATAATAGCAATTAATTCTAATAGCATAGTTAATAATAGCAATAATTAATAAGAGCAATTAATTATCATAGCAATAGTTAATAATAGCAATAGTTAATAATAGCAATAATTATAAGACAATAGTTTAATAATAGCAATAGTTATAAATAGCAATCGTTAATAATAGCAATAATTATATAGCAATAGTTAATAATAAGCAATCGTTATAATAGCAATAAATAATAATAGCAAATTAGTTATAATAAGCAAATAGTTAAATAGCAATCAATAAAATAGCAATAGTAATAATAGGCAATAATAATAATAGCAATAGTTATAATAGGCAATAGTTATAATCGCAATTTTCAATAATAATAGCAATCGTTAATGTAGCAATAGTTATAATAGCAATCAATGAATAATAGCAATAGTTAATGATAATAGCAATATAAGAGCAATTACTTAATAATTAGAATTAAGCTAATAGCAATAATATAAATAGAAATCATTACTAAATAGCAAGTCATTAAATAAAATTACAATTATTAATAAATTACGATCATTTAGAAAATACCAATAACTATAGTTAGTACTAACAATAAATAATTGGTAATAAATAAGAAGGATAACCTGGGTCGTGTGATTGGTTTAATGAGATGACAGGGGACAGGACTGAGGGGGACATGAAACATTGCTCTATCAGATCTTAAAGCACAGCCAAACCCTTTATTTGTTCTTTCTGAATCTCCCTAATAGGGATGGCTTATAAAAGGGACCCATCTACACATCACACAGACATACCAGTGTTAGAGACCTGTCTATAATCGGTGCCAATACAGTATCAGCTAGGAGACAGCTAGTTATCTAATTTATCTGTCTCTATTATTATCTATTTGATCTATCTTTTTTATCTATCTAGAGACCTTTTCTATCGATCCCGATCTAGCTATCCATAATCCATCTATCAGAGAGCAGCGAGTACATATATCATCTATCATCTATCATATATCATCTATCATCTATCATCTATCACTATCTATCTTCTACATAGAATAAACGTGTGCGCTCAAACCTTCAAGGACTTCAGGTTGCCTGGGTGGCTGCTGATGGGATCCATATAATCCAACGTAGTAAAATCCCAGGGCACTATCAGGACTATTTAATGTGCATAAAAGAAGATAACAAATATTAGAGAACAATCTATCTTCTATCTGTCTGTCTTCTGTCTGCATGCTATTAAATTATAGATCATCTTATCTAGCTATCATCTATCTCTACCATCTATCTATCTATTAAATATTATTATCTTATTCTAGCATCTATATATTATCTAATCTACGTCTTCTATCTATCTATTCTATCTATTCTATTAATATCTGCACTGTCTATCTATCTATCTATCTCTCTATCTATATAATTATCTATCTATCTCTATTAGTAGCTATCTGCTATTAAATAATTAGCTAGCTATTATCATTGCCTGTCATCTATCTATCTATATATCATCTATCTATTAAATATCTATCTATCTATATTATCTGCCTGTCTACTATCAATCTATCTATCTATTATCTATTGCTGTCTATCTATCGATCTACTATCTATCTCTATCTATTAGTAGATAGGGCATGTCTATCTATCTAATCTACTCTATTCTATATCTATCTGCCTGTCTATCTATCTATCATTCTATCTATTATCTAACTGCCGGTCTTCTATCTATCTATCTATCTATAATCTATCTATCTATCTATTATCTACTATCTATATATCTATCTATCTATCTATCTATTTATCTATCTATTTATCTATATATCTATCTATCTATCTATCTATCATCTATCTATCTATCTATCTATCTCTGTTCATCCTATCTATCTATCTATCTATCATCTATCTATCTATCTATTATAGCTTGATCTATCTATCTGCCTATCTATCTATCAATCTATCTATCTATCTATCGATATATCTATCTATCATCTACATCTATCTATATATTATCTATCCTCTATATATATATCTATCTCTATATATTATCTATCTATCTGCCTGTTCTATCTTCTCTCTATCTATTTAGCTATCTATCGATTTATCTATTATCTATCTAAATATCTATCTATTATATAGCTACATATATCTGCTTGTTAATATATCGTTCTGGCTTGTCAATCTATCATCTATATATTTGTCTGTCTCTTCTCTATCTATCTATCTATCTATCTATTTATTCTTCCAATGACAGTAGTCTTCCATCAGTGTCCCGATTAACAATATAGCCTTTCTGATATCATTCATAAATAAACGTCCCAATATCAGCAGGCATAACAAACATGAACAAATTCATTCAATGATATAAACCAATGACCAGAGCAACAGCTCTTCAGCAAAATTTCTCACCTTACTCTTACCTATGCACTAAGTACATGAGGATGGGACCTGTGAAGTGCTGAGGGATACATCTTTGGTGGGTTCTGTACATTATTTCCCCCACCTCACTGGAGTCCGCGGCCTCGTTCCTTTGAAAGACAGATCAGGAAAGATTTTCCTGCACTTTTTAAATGTTTTCATCCTCTGAGAGTGTGTGTCTGAAAGCCAGGACTCTAGGATTGGTCGAAAGTTTGGCCAAAAGTATTTCCGTTCCCTGTGATGTTCAAATGTGGTATTATGAAAAAAAAAATAAAAAATGAAATATATTATATAGAAAAGATATCAGCACTGTGTCAGATTTTCAAACTTGGGATTTTTTTATAGAGTGACCGTTGCTGGGAGCAGGAGAAGGATAAACAAAAACAGAAAGGGAAACGAAATGAAAAGAGGAATAAGCGATGAGAAAGAAGGAGAGAAAACAGACTGAAAGAAAGAAGATATGGACAATGAGAAAGGGCTAAACAGGAGAATTATAACGAGAGATAGAAGATGTGAAAACAAACAGTAAAATAATGAATGGGAGAACGGAGTTTAACTAACCACTGAGTGAGCGGGAAGGATAATCAGAAGGAGATGGGGATTGAAAAAGAGCCAAGTAACGGAGGGGGGTTGAACAGCTTAAGGGGGGGCTACAGTGAATATGACAGAGAGGAGAAAAAAAAAAAGGAGCTACCCAAGAAGAGGAAGGAGGGACAATATTAGGATATAGAGTGTAAGATTATCTTCATACTGAAATATACATCTGTATATATTAATGTAGGGAAAATGTATGAAGGATTCCACATCGTGTCTCTATACAATTTCAATTAATGAATGGCATTATTGTCCTGTAATGTCTTATTGCTTTAGATTGTAGCTCTTTGGGGCAGGGATCTCTTTCCTAATATGTCAAGCACACTTCACGTTGTCCACTTTTTCTTTGATATTAAATCCGAGTGTCTTATTGTCTGTAAATAACATATTATTACAGTAAACCCAGCCCCTGAGGCCCTTATTGTCCTGCTAAATTGATACAGTAACCAGCCCCTGAGGTCTTATTGTACTGTAAGTCTTAGATAGGAAACCAGCCCCTGAAGTGCCTTATTGTCCGTAAACATCTTTATTACGTAACCCAGCCATGAGTGTCTTATTGTCCTGTAACATCTTATTCAGTAAACCCAGCCCCCTGAGTGTCCTATTGTCCTGTACATCTTATTACAGTAACCCAGCCCCTTGAGATGCTTATTGTCTGTAACACTGATTACAGTACCCAGCCCCTGAGTGTCTTCTTGTCCTGTAAAATATTATTACAGTAAACCAGCCCCTGAGTGTCTTATTGGCCTGTAACATCTTATACAGTAACCAGCCCCTGCAGGGTCTATTGTCCGGTAACATCTTATTACAGTAAACCCATCCCTGAGTGTCTTATTGTCCTGTAACATCTTATTACAGTAACCCCGCCCGATGTCTTATTGTCCTGTAACGTATATTACAGTAACCTGCCCTGAGGCTTATTGCTGTAACTGCTTTCTTACCCAGTAGTAACCCAGCCCCTGAGTGTCTTATTGTCGAATCTTAATACATTGTAACCCAGACTGAGTGCCTTATTGTCCTGTAAAAAACTTAATTACAGTAACCCAGCCCATCGAGGTCTTATTTGTCTGTTAACATCTATTACAAGTAAACCCCACCCCTAAGTGTTCTTATGTTTGTACATCTTATTACAGTAAACCCGCCCCTGAGTGGTCTTATTGTCCTGTCACGTCTTAGTACAGGAACACAGCCCTGAGTCCTTTGTCCTGTAACATCTAATTACAGTAACCCGCCCCTGAGTGGCATTGTCCTTGTAACATTTCTTATTACAGTAACCCAGCCCCTAAGTGTCTTAGTGTCTCGTAAATCTTATTCAGTAACCCAGCCCCTGAGTGTCTATTGTCCTGTAACGTCTATTACAGTAACCCAAGCCCTGAGTTTTTTGTCTTATTGTCCTGAACATCTTATTACAGTAACCCGCCCATGAGATGGCCTATTGTCTGTAACATCTTATTACATAACCCAGCCGCTGAGTGTCTTATGTCTTGTAACATCTAGTACAGTACCCAGCCCTGAGTGTTCTTATTGTCCTGTAACATCTTATTACAGTAACCCAGCCACTGAGTGCCTTATGTCAGTAACATCTTATTACAGTAAACCAGCCCCTGATGTCTTATTGTCCTGTAACATTTATTACAGTAACCCAGCCACTGAGGGTTCTTATGTCGCCTAACCTCTTATTACAGTAACCCAGACCCTGAGTTGCCTGATTGTATGGACCATCGTATTTACAGTAACCCAGCCCTGAGTGTCTTATTGTCCTGTACACATCTTATTACAGTAAACCAGCCATGAGTGCCTTATTTGTCCTGTAACATCTTATTACAGAAACCAGCCCTGAGTTTCTTATGTCCTGTAACATATTATTACAGAACCCAGCCCCTGAGGCCTTATTGTCGTAACATCTTATTACAGTAACCCAGCCCCTGGTGCCTTATGTCCTGTAATTATTACAGGAACCCAGCCCTGGTGTCTTTGTCCTGTAACATCTTATACAGTAAACCAGCCCTGGTGCATATTGCCCGTAACATCTATACAGTTACAGTAACCAGGCCTGAGTGGCCTTATGTCCTGTAAACTCTTTATTACAGTAACCCAGCCCCTGAGTGGCCTATTGTCCTGTAACGTCTAGTACAGTAAACCCGGCCACCGATGTGTCTTATTGTCCTGTAAAATCTTATACAGTACCCAGCCCTGAGGGCCTTATTGTCCTGTAACATCTTATTACAGTACCCAGCCCCTGAGTGCCTATTGTCCTGTAACATCGTATTACAGTAACCCAGCCCCCTGAGTGTCTTAATTGTCCTGTAACATCTTATGACAGTACCCAGTCCCTGAGGTCTTATTGTTCCTGTAACATCTTTATTAAATGCTAACCAGCCCCTGAGTGTCTTTATTGTCCTGTAAAACATCTTATTTACAGTAACCAGCCCCTGAGTGCCTTATCTTATTGTCCGGCAAACATCTTATACAGTAACCCAGCCCCTGAGTATCTTATGGTCTGATTACATCTTATTACAGTAACCCAGCCCTGAGTGTCTATGTCCTGTAACATCAGATACCGTAACCAAAGCCCCTGAGTGGTCTTATTGTGCCTGTTAACATCTTATTACAGTAACCCAGCCCCTGAGTGTCTTATTGTCCAGTAACGTATATTACAGTAACCCAGCCCCTGAGTGTCTTATTGTCACGTAAACATCTTATTACAGTAAACCCAGCCCCTGAGTGCTATGTCCCTGTAAATATATTAAAGTAACCCAGCCCCTGAGGTCTTATTGTCCTAAACATCTTAACCAGTAACAAAGCCCCTGAGTGTTATTGGCCTGTACCATCTGATTACAGTTACAACCCAGACCCTGAGTGTCTTATTGTCCTGTAACATCTTTTATTACGAGTACCAAGCCCCTGAGTGTTTATTGTCCTGCTAACATCTTATGACAGTAACCAGCCCCTGGGTGTTTTATTGTCCTGTAAACATCGTATACAGTAACCAGCCCCTGATTGCCTTTTGCCCTGATACATCATTATTACTAGTGTAACCAGCCCCTGGTGTCGTATTGTCCTGTAACATCTTATAACAGTAACCCAGCCCCTGAGGTCTTATTGCCAGTAACGTCTTATTACAGTAACCCAGCCCTGAGTGCCTTATTGTCCAGTCACGACTTATTACAGTACCAGCCCCTGAGTGTCTTATTGTCCTGTAACATCTTATACAGTAACCAGTCCCTTGAGTGCCTTATGTCGGTAACATCTTATGACAGTAACCCGCCCCTGAGGTGTTTATGTCCAGTAAGTCTTAACAGTACCCAAGCCCTGAGTGTCTTATGGTCCGTACACATCTTATTACAGTAACCACCCCTGAGTGTCTTATTGTCTGTAACATCTGATTTACAGTGACCCAGCCCTGAGGCTTATTGTCCTGTAATATATTATTACAGTAACCAGCCCCTGAGTGTCTTATTGTCCTGTCACACTTATTACAGTAACCCAGCCCCTGAGTGTCTTATTGGCCTGGAACATCTTATTTACAGTAACCAGCCCCTGAGGTCTTATGTCCGACCTGTAACGTTTATACTGTAACAGCCCATGAGGTCTGATTGTCCGCTAACATCTGATTACAGTTAACCCGGCCCCTGAGCTCGCTCTTAGCGGTCCCTGAACGTCTTAGTACAGTAACCCAGCCCTGCGTGTCTTATTGTCCTGTAACATCTTATTACAGTAGCCCAGACCCTGAGGACTTATTGTCTGTAAATCTTATTACAGTTAACCCAGCCCCGAGGGTCTTATTGTCCTGTAACATTCTTATGACAGTAACCCAGCCCCTGAGTGTCTTTTTTTTTGTCCCTGTACATCTTATTACAGTAACCCCGCCCGATTGCCTTATTGTCTGTAACATTCTATTACAGGACCGCCACTAAGTGTCTTATTGTTTCTGTAACATCTTATTACAGAACAGCCCCTGAGCTGTCTTATTGTCCTGTACTCTTCATACAGTAACCAGTCCTGAGTGTCTTATTGTCCTGTAATCATTTATTACAGAACCAGCCCGAGTGCCTCCTTATTGTCCTGTAAACATCTTAGACAGTAACCCAGCCCCTGAGTGTCTCTAGTGTCTGAAAAACATCTATTACAGTAACACAGCCCCTGAGTGTTTATTGTCTGTAAATCTTATTACAGTAACCAGCCCCTGAGGGCCTGATGTCCTGTAACATCTTATTACGTAACCAGCCCTCTGAGTGTTTATTGTCCTGTAACATTCTTATTACAGTACCCAGCCCTGAGTGCTTATTGTCCGTAATATTTATTCAGTAACCCGCCCTGGTGTTTATGTCCTGTAACATCTGATTACAGTAACCCCAGCATGAGTGTCTTATGTCCTGGAAACATCTTATTAAGTAACCCAGCCACTGAGTGGCTTATTGTCCTGTAACATCTTATTACAGGTAACCCAGCCCCTGAGTGTCTTAGTGTCCGTAACATCTATTAGTAACCAGCCCCTGTCAATGTGTCTTATTGTCATTGTAACGTCTATTAACTGTAACCCAGCCAGAGGTTCGTATTGTCCTGTAACCATCTTATTTACAGTAACGGCCCCTGAGTGTCTCTAGTTCCTGAACGTCTTATTACAGTAACCCAGCCCCTGAGTGTCTTATGTCCTGTAACATCTTATTACAGTAACCAGACCCGAGTGATTATTGTCCTGTAACATCTTATTACAGAACCCAGCCCCCTGAGTGTCTTATTGTCCGGTAACTCTTATTACAGTAACCAGCCCCTGAGTGTCTTTTGTCCTGTAACATCTTATACATAACCCAGCCCGATTGCCTATTGTCACTGTAACATCTTTATTACAGTAAAGCCCAATGCCCTAAGTGTCTTATTGTCTGTAAACATTCTTATACAGTAAACCCCAGCCCCTGAGGTCTATTGTCCTGAACATCTTATTACAGTAACCCAGTCCTGAGTGTCTTATTGTCCTGTAACATCTTATACAGTAACCCAGCCCGAGTGGCCTTATTGTCCTGTAACATCTTATTACGTAACACAGCCCTGAGTGTCTTATTGTACTGTAACATCTTATTACAGTAACCCCGCCCTGTAGTGTCTTATTTGTCCTGTAACATCATATTACAGTAACCCAGCCTTGAGGCCTATTGTCCTGTTAACATCTTATGACAGTAACCAGCACCCGGAGTGACTTATTGTCTGTAACATCTTATTTTTTACAGACCAGCCCCTGAGTGTCTTATTGTCCTGTAACATGATATTACAGTAAACCCAGCCGAGTGTCTATATCCTGTAACATCTTATACAGCTAACCCCAGCCCTGAGGCTAGTGTCCTGTAACATCTATTACAGAATCCAGCCCCTGAGTGTCTTTTGTCTGTTAACGCATTATGTCAGTTTTTTTTTTTTTTTTTTTTTTCTTTTTTTTTTTTGTTTCTTTTATAACCCAGCCCACTGAGTGAACTTATTGTCCTGTAAGTTCTTATTACGGTAAACCCCAGACCCTGAGTGTATGATGTCTGTAAGTGTTTATTACAGTAACCCAGCCCTGAGTGTCTTATTGTCCTGTAACATCTTATTACAGTAAACCAGCCCCTCAGTGCCTTATTGTCTGTAAATCTAATTACAGTTAACCCAAGCCCCGAGTGTATTATTGTACTGTAAACATCTTTTACAGTAACCCAGACCTGAGTGTCTTATGTCCTGTAACATCTTTTATTGCAGTAACCAGCCCCCGAGTGTCTTATTGTACTGTCACATCTTTTGCAGTTGACCCAGCCCGAGTTTTATTGTCCTGTAAACATATTATTACAGTAAAACCAGCCCACGAGGTCTTATGTCCTGTAACATCTTATTTACAGTAAGCCAGCCCTGGAGTGTCTTATTGTCCTGTAACCCATCTTATTACAGTAACCAGGCACCGGAGTGTTTTATGGTCCTGTAACGTTGATTTTACATAACCCAGACCCTGAATGTCTTATGTCCGTAAGTCTATTGACAGGAACAGCCCCTGAGTGTCTTATGGTCTGTAACTTCTTATTACAGTAAACCAGCCCCTGAGTGTCTTATGTCACTGAACATCTTATTACAGAAACCCAGCCCCGAGTGTCGTAATTGTCCTGGAACGTGCTTATACAGAACCTCAGCCCCGAATGTTTCTTATTATCCTTAGGTCTTATTACAGAACCCAGCCCCTGAGTGCCTTATTTTGTCCGGAACGACTAATACAGTACCCAGCCCTAAGTGTTATGTCCTGTAACCTCTATTACAGTAACCCAGGGTAACGGCGATGTACAGTACCCAAGCCCCTGAGTGTCTAATTGGTCTGTAACATCTTATTACAGTAACCCAGCCCCTGAAAGTATTATTGTCCTTGTAACATATTATCCAGTAAAAACCCAGCCCCTGAGTGTCTTATTGTCCTTTAACATCATATGCAGTAACCCAGCCTGAGTGGTCTTATTGTCCTGTAACATCCAATTACAGGAACCGCCCATGAGTGTCTTATTGTCATGTAACATCTCTTATTACAGTAAACCCAGCCCCTGAGTGCATTATTGTCCTGTTAACAGCTTATGACAGTAAACCAGCACCTAAATGACGTCTTATGCTCTGGAACATCTTATTACAGTAACAAGCCCCCGTGCTGCCTCATTGTCTGAACATCTTTACAGAACCAACCCTGAGTGTCTTATGTCCTGTACCACTTATAAAGTAACCCGCCTTGGGCATTATTGTCCTCTAAATCTATTACAGTAACCCAGCCCGAGTGTCTTATTCTCATGTAACATCTTATTGCAGTAACCCAGCCCCTGATGCCTTATGTCATGTAACATCTTTTACAGTAACCCAGCCCCTGAGGGTCTTATGTCACGTAATGTCTATCACAGAACCCAGCCGAGCTGCCTTATTGTCCTGTAACTTCTTATTCAGTAAACTAGCCGCAGAGTTCTATTGTCCTTAACGTGTTATTACAGTAACCAGCCTGAGTGTATTATTGTTCCTGTAACGTCTTATTCCAGTAATCAGCCCCTGATTGTGCCGTATTGTCCTGAACATCTATACAGTAACCCAGCCTTTGAGGAGTGTCTTATGTCCTGTAAATTCTTATTACAGAACCCAGCTTAGTGTTTATTGTCTGAACAATATTGTTACGTAACCAGCCCCTGAGTGTTCGGACTGTCCCGTAACATCTTATTCCAGTAACCCAGCCCTAGTGTATGATTGGTCCTGTAACATCTTAGTACAGTAACCCAGCCCCGACGAGTGCCTTATGGGCCTGTAATGTCTTATTACAGTAACCAGCCCGCGTGCTTATTGTCCTGTAACATCTTATACAGTAACCCAGACCGAGTGCCTTATTGTCCTGAACATATTATTACAGTAACCAGCCCCTGAGTGTCTTATTGTCCTGTAACATCTTATTACAGTAACCCAGCCCCCGAGTGTCTTTTTTGTCCTGTACATCTTAGTAAAGTAACCAGCCCCTGTGAAATGTCTTATTGTCCGTTAACATCTTATTACAGTAACCCAAGCCCCTGAGTGTCTATTGTCCGTTAACATATATTTGCACAGTTAAACCCACCCCTGAGTGTCTTATTGTCTGTTAATTCCAATTACAGTACCCCCAGCCACTTTGAGTGTCTTTATTGTCCTGTAACATCTTATTAAAGTAACCCAGCCCATGAGTGCCCTTATTGTCCTGTAACACTTATTTTACAGTAAAAACCAGCCCTCTCTAAATGACTTATTGTCCTGTACATCTTATTATTTACAGTTAACCAGCCCAGGTGATGCCTAATGTCCTGTAACATCTTATACAGTAAACCAAACCCCTTGAGTGTCTTATTGTACTGTAAAATCTTATTACAAGTAACCCAGCCTTTGAGTGCTTCTGTCCTCTAAATTCTTTTACGTAACCCAGCCCGAGTGTCTTATCTCCTGTAACATCTATTGCAGTAACCCAGCCCACTGAGGCCTTATGTCCTGCGAAATCTTTTTACAGTAACAAAGCCCCTGAGTGCTATTGTCACGTAATGATCTATTACAGTAACCAGCCCGAGTGCCCTTTATTGTCGTAACTTCTTATACAGAACCTAGCCCGAGTGTCTTATTGTCCTTTAACATGTTATTACAGTACCAGCCCCTGAGCGTATTATGTCCTGTATAAAGTTTATTACAGTATCCAGCCCCCTGAGTGCCTTATTGTCCTAACTTTAGTACAGTAACCAGCCTTTGAGTGTCTTATTGTCCTGAAATTCTTATTACAGTAACCCAGCTTAGTGTCTTATGTCATTAACCTCTTGTTACAGCTAAACCAGACCCCTGAGTGTCTTACTGTCCCGTAAACATCTTATTACAGAACCCGCACATGAGTGTATTATGTCCGGTAACATCTTATACACGTAACCCAGCCCCGAGAGTGCCTTATTGTCCTGAATGTCTTATTACAGTAACCAGCACGCAGGAGGGGCCTTATGTCCTGTAACATCTGATTACGTAACCCAGCCCGAGTGCCTTATTGTCCTGTAAATCTTATTACAGTAACCCAGCCCTGCGTGTCTTATTGTCCTGTAACATCTATTACAGAACTAACCCAGCCCCGAGGTCTTTTGTCCTGTAACTCTATTACAGTAACCCAGCCCCGAGTGCCTGATTGTCCTGTAACGCTTTATTATCAGTAACCCAGCCCTCAGTGTCTATTGGTCCCTGTAACATCTATTACAGTAACCTTGCCCCTGAGGCCTTATTGGTCTGTAACATCTTATACAGTAACCAAGACCCTCAGTGCTTATTGTCCTGTAAATACTATTACAGTAAACCTAGCCCTGAGTACCAAGTGTCTTATTGTCCTGTAACATCTTATTACAGTAACCCAGCCCCTGAGTGTCCTACCTTATTGCCCTGTAACATCTTATTACAGTAACCCAGCCCCTGAGTGCCTTATTGTCCTGTAACATCTTATTACAGTAACCCAACCCCTGAGTGTCTTATTGTCCTGTAACGTCTTATTACAGTAACCCAGCCCCGAGTGTCTTATTGTCCTGTAACACCTTATTACAGTAACCCAGCCCCTGAGTGCCTTATTGTCCTGTAACATCTTATTACAGTAACCCAGCCCTGAGTGTCTTATTGACCTGTAACGTCTTATTACAGTAAGCCAGCCCTGAGTGTCTTATTGACCTGTAACGTCTTATTACAGTAACCCAGCCCTAAGTGTCTTATTGTCCTGTAACACCTTATTACAGTAACCCAGCCCCTGAGTGCCTTATTGTCCTGTAACATCTTATTACAGTAACCTAGCCCTGAGTGTCCCCCCTCCTGCTTGTATAACGGTATGCGTATCTATACATTGATAACGATCCATGCTCTTATATGGTACTGAGTATCTATACAAGAAAGATCTTCTGGCTTGTATAGCAGTATTGGTATATGCTAATACATGGTAAATATGTACATATTTATATGATTAAGATTTAGGTTGTTCTATTGACAAATGGAAATCTACACAGTAATAACACATTGATTGGTCATTTGTGTCCTAGAGCTATAAAAATGAAATACCTCTGACACCATACATCTTTTGCCGCGCTCCCTTGGATGTGTGTTCACGCACATACATCCATAGTTTAATTGGCGGGGGTGTCTCCTGAGATCCACCACCCCACCCAAACACCACACACACCATATCTGTCCATAAAACCCTACAATGTGCCCAGTCGACACATTCCCATGTTCACTGCGCTATTATATTTCCTCTGAGGATGGAGGACATTCCGATCGGGGGACAGTGCGCCAGGTTCAATTAATTACAAGCTTGTAATTAACAGATACCCATGAGACTACGAAGGATTGTGTTTTTCTGGAGGGGGGGGTGAATAGGAAGGAAGAGCAAGGGAAGATATTTCACAACCTGGGTCTATCCCCCTTATACACTGCGATCCATCAATGTTCCTTATATAGTAGAGGGCATTTAGTGAAGGAGAACAGGGAACCCTTATATGGAGGGATGTGACCGGGCGATGGAGGACACTGCAGCCTTCTAATGAGTCAGTCTGGCGACTGACAGGGTTAAATTAACCCATTCAAGTGTTCTTACCATCATGGGATCAAATCGATGGGAAAAAATCCTAACAAGGGACAGCTCTGACAGATTAGAATGTATGGAATGTGGGCAATCCAGGGGGGCAGAACATATCACCCCTAAACTGGTGGTTAGAGCTCAATCAATTGGTATATGTCATGTGTTTACCCTGCAGTGGTAGGACTCTATATCCCAAGTTCCCTTCGATCTATGTACCTGCCAGGGGAGGGATGACTCCATACTACATTATTCCCTTTTTTCTTAATTCTTAATGAAACCGGAGCCTTGCCAGATGAGTTTCAGAATGCGCTGGCACTAACAGCCTGTTTAAATCAGCTGGTAACAGTGTCAGTAGCGCTGGTTTTAGTGTAGGAAGAGAGGGTGTTTATTCTAGGGCTACTAGTCCTACTGGTCAAATTACAACAAATTATTATTATTAGATACCACATTATAAATATGTATTTGTTACAACTGCAACTCCAATTCACCCTTGTTGTCCGGCATGGGTTGGGTGGCGATTGAGGAGACAATGGTTGGACTGTTTTTGAAATAATTGGAGGGTCCTGAGTCTTATTGATTTTTCAACATGCATTGATGTGGGGTGTTGCCCGCGAACCACCCTGGCACAAGTGATGTTGGCTGTTTTCTAGGACAATGGGTAGGGCAATCCTCCAACCTCGACTCTAAGGGATGGTTTACACACGTCCGCTTTAGTTGCACGAGCACGACCCCCGACTCACTGATTATTCAAGTTCGGGGAGGAATCGCACGTTGTAGTCGATTGGTCGGGGATATTGTTGAACGATGAACGACCCCCAACCGAAGAATAAACACAACGATTCTCACCCGAAACGAGGGGGGGGGGGGGGGGGGGGGGGGGGGGGGGGGGGGGGGGGCTGTTCATCGTGTGAATGTATCGGAGTCGTGCTCTGTGCAAATTACCCGTGTATGTAAACCACAACATGAAAAACAATAGCAGAGGAGCACACTGCAGGACATCAAAATTTGAATCAGCAAACAAGTGACTCAATGTTTCGGGAGCCCTAGGAAGGACATAGCGCCCCCGAAACAATGCTCATCACTTTTGTTTTCATTCATTGTATTTTCATAGCACTGGCAGAAACCAGGACATGGGTTGGAAGTGGAGGGGCGGGGGGGGGGGCGGGGGGGCGGGCAGAAGCGGTCCTGGGAAAAAGCAAAAGCCTGGCATGGAACTAAACCACGACCTTGTGCAGCAAAATTCCCACACTTCCACACTTATTATCTCAGTTAATAGCAAGATCATCACCCCCCCACAGCGACTACGCCATACCAGTGTGACCAGTGAACATGGAGGGAAAGAAAATCACACCTGAGTCACCAGTTACTACTGACCCCCCTGTACTCCCTGCTCACTCACTAAAAACTCCCAATCAGACAGACATAGAAGTGGATTGTAAACGACCTTAGACAGCATGAAACACATATTCCCCACACACACACACCACACCCAATACATTAATAAAAATAGAAACATTCATTGTAAGAATAGAATTCAATAATAAATAGCAATAATCAACTAGAGCAAGGAGAAATAATTAATAATAATAGCAGTTACTAATTAACGCAATCAATAAAATAACACACTAAAATAATAATAGCATGGTCAATACACCTAATACATCAAGCCAACAATAGGTATAATCAGCCCACCCCACCAAGACCATTTCCTATTTCACCCTAGACTAGGCTAATCAATGCGCCACCGAAGTCGCCCCATAATAGTTCATAATCACGCAATTAATTTAATAGCAATCATTAATAATAGCAATAATTATAATAGCAATACCGCAGCAATACCATAATTAATAGCACCATAAATAATAATGACCCCAGCAAAACGTATAATAGAAATACGGCCAATAATAAGCAATACTATAAGAGGCAATAGTTTAATATAGCAATAGTTAGATAATAGCAAATAATTGATAGCATCTTTAATACTATAATAGCACTAATAATAATAGCAAAGTTAATATAGCAATAATTATACTTTAGCAATCTTTACAATAATAATAGCAATAATAATAATGCAATAGTTAATAATAGCAAAAGTATATAGCCATCTTTAATAATAATGCAATAGTTAATAATAGCCACGAAGCCTCCTCCTCATCATAAGCACCATCTGCGACACATACTAATCACTAGCCACTAGTTCCACACAACACTCCCAATCCCCGCTTCAAGAATAGCCATAATTATAATATAATAGCAAACGTTAAGAATAGCACTTAGTTAATAATAGCAATAATTATAATTGCAAAACGTTAATAATAGCAATGTTAATAATAGCAATAGTTAATAATAGCAATAGTAATACTAGGCAATAGTTAATAATAGCATAATTCATAATTGCAATAGTTAATAATAGCAATAGTTAATAATAGAAATAAATATAAAAGCAATAGTTCATAATAGCATCGTTAATAATTAGCAATAATTATAATAGCAATAGTTAATAATAGCAATAATTAATAATAGCAAATAATTATAATAGGAAATAGTTAATTAATAGCAAAGGTAATAATAAATAGCAATAATTATAATAGCAATAGTTTAATAATAGCATAGTTAATAATAGCAATAATTATAATAGCAATAGTTAATACAGCAATAATAATAATAGCAAATTAATTATAATAGCAATAGTTAATAATGCACATAGTGAATAAATAGCAAAATATGATAGCAATAGTTAATAATAGCAATAATTATAATAGCAATAGTTAATAATAATAGCAATAATTATAATAGCAATAGTTAATAATAGCAAAGTTAATAATAGCAAAATTATAATAGCAATAGTTAATAATGAGCAATAGTTAATAATAGCAATAAGTATAAATAGCCATAGTTATAATAGAAATAATTATTAATGACAATAGTTAATAATAAATAGCAATAATTATATAGGCACTAGTTAATAAATAGGCAATAGTTAATAATAAGCAATCGTTAATAATAGCAATAATTATATAGCAATAGTTAATAATAAGACAATATTAGTGAATAAATAATAGCAATAGTAAATAATAGCAATAATTTATAATAGCAATAGTTAATAATAGCAATAATAATAAAGCAATATTATAATAGCAATAGTTAATAATAGCAATAGTTAATAAATAGAAATAGTTAATTAATAGCCATAATTATAATAGCAATAGTTAATAATAGCAATAATTAATAATAGCAATAATATATAAATAGATAGTTAAATAATAGGCCAATAGTTAATAATAGCAATCGTGAATAATAGCAATAATTATATAGCAATAGTTTAATAATAGCAATAGTTAATAATAGCAATAGTTAATATAGAATAAGTATAATAGCAATAGAATAATAGCAATAATAATATAGCAATAATTTAATACAATAGTTAAATAATGCAATAGTTAATAATAGCAATAATTAATAATAGCAGATAATTATAAATCGCATAGTTAATAATAGCAATCGTTAATAATAGCAATTAATTCTAATAGCATAGTTAATAATAGCAATAATTAATAAGAGCAATTAATTATCATAGCAATAGTTAATAATAGCAATAGTTAATAATAGCAATAATTATAAGACAATAGTTTAATAATAGCAATAGTTATAAATAGCAATCGTTAATAATAGCAATAATTATATAGCAATAGTTAATAATAAGCAATCGTTATAATAGCAATAAATAATAATAGCAAATTAGTTATAATAAGCAAATAGTTAAATAGCAATCAATAAAATAGCAATAGTAATAATAGGCAATAATAATAATAGCAATAGTTATAATAGGCAATAGTTATAATCGCAATTTTCAATAATAATAGCAATCGTTAATGTAGCAATAGTTATAATAGCAATCAATGAATAATAGCAATAGTTAATGATAATAGCAATATAAGAGCAATTACTTAATAATTAGAATTAAGCTAATAGCAATAATATAAATAGAAATCATTACTAAATAGCAAGTCATTAAATAAAATTACAATTATTAATAAATTACGATCATTTAGAAAATACCAATAACTATAGTTAGTACTAACAATAAATAATTGGTAATAAATAAGAAGGATAACCTGGGTCGTGTGATTGGTTTAATGAGATGACAGGGGACAGGACTGAGGGGGACATGAAACATTGCTCTATCAGATCTTAAAGCACAGCCAAACCCTTTATTTGTTCTTTCTGAATCTCCCTAATAGGGATGGCTTATAAAAGGGACCCATCTACACATCACACAGACATACCAGTGTTAGAGACCTGTCTATAATCGGTGCCAATACAGTATCAGCTAGGAGACAGCTAGTTATCTAATTTATCTGTCTCTATTATTATCTATTTGATCTATCTTTTTTATCTATCTAGAGACCTTTTCTATCGATCCCGATCTAGCTATCCATAATCCATCTATCAGAGAGCAGCGAGTACATATATCATCTATCATCTATCATATATCATCTATCATCTATCATCTATCACTATCTATCTTCTACATAGAATAAACGTGTGCGCTCAAACCTTCAAGGACTTCAGGTTGCCTGGGTGGCTGCTGATGGGATCCATATAATCCAACGTAGTAAAATCCCAGGGCACTATCAGGACTATTTAATGTGCATAAAAGAAGATAACAAATATTAGAGAACAATCTATCTTCTATCTGTCTGTCTTCTGTCTGCATGCTATTAAATTATAGATCATCTTATCTAGCTATCATCTATCTCTACCATCTATCTATCTATTAAATATTATTATCTTATTCTAGCATCTATATATTATCTAATCTACGTCTTCTATCTATCTATTCTATCTATTCTATTAATATCTGCACTGTCTATCTATCTATCTATCTCTCTATCTATATAATTATCTATCTATCTCTATTAGTAGCTATCTGCTATTAAATAATTAGCTAGCTATTATCATTGCCTGTCATCTATCTATCTATATATCATCTATCTATTAAATATCTATCTATCTATATTATCTGCCTGTCTACTATCAATCTATCTATCTATTATCTATTGCTGTCTATCTATCGATCTACTATCTATCTCTATCTATTAGTAGATAGGGCATGTCTATCTATCTAATCTACTCTATTCTATATCTATCTGCCTGTCTATCTATCTATCATTCTATCTATTATCTAACTGCCGGTCTTCTATCTATCTATCTATCTATAATCTATCTATCTATCTATTATCTACTATCTATATATCTATCTATCTATCTATCTATTTATCTATCTATTTATCTATATATCTATCTATCTATCTATCTATCATCTATCTATCTATCTATCTATCTCTGTTCATCCTATCTATCTATCTATCTATCATCTATCTATCTATCTATTATAGCTTGATCTATCTATCTGCCTATCTATCTATCAATCTATCTATCTATCTATCGATATATCTATCTATCATCTACATCTATCTATATATTATCTATCCTCTATATATATATCTATCTCTATATATTATCTATCTATCTGCCTGTTCTATCTTCTCTCTATCTATTTAGCTATCTATCGATTTATCTATTATCTATCTAAATATCTATCTATTATATAGCTACATATATCTGCTTGTTAATATATCGTTCTGGCTTGTCAATCTATCATCTATATATTTGTCTGTCTCTTCTCTATCTATCTATCTATCTATCTATTTATTCTTCCAATGACAGTAGTCTTCCATCAGTGTCCCGATTAACAATATAGCCTTTCTGATATCATTCATAAATAAACGTCCCAATATCAGCAGGCATAACAAACATGAACAAATTCATTCAATGATATAAACCAATGACCAGAGCAACAGCTCTTCAGCAAAATTTCTCACCTTACTCTTACCTATGCACTAAGTACATGAGGATGGGACCTGTGAAGTGCTGAGGGATACATCTTTGGTGGGTTCTGTACATTATTTCCCCCACCTCACTGGAGTCCGCGGCCTCGTTCCTTTGAAAGACAGATCAGGAAAGATTTTCCTGCACTTTTTAAATGTTTTCATCCTCTGAGAGTGTGTGTCTGAAAGCCAGGACTCTAGGATTGGTCGAAAGTTTGGCCAAAAGTATTTCCGTTCCCTGTGATGTTCAAATGTGGTATTATGAAAAAAAAAATAAAAAATGAAATATATTATATAGAAAAGATATCAGCACTGTGTCAGATTTTCAAACTTGGGATTTTTTTATAGAGTGACCGTTGCTGGGAGCAGGAGAAGGATAAACAAAAACAGAAAGGGAAACGAAATGAAAAGAGGAATAAGCGATGAGAAAGAAGGAGAGAAAACAGACTGAAAGAAAGAAGATATGGACAATGAGAAAGGGCTAAACAGGAGAATTATAACGAGAGATAGAAGATGTGAAAACAAACAGTAAAATAATGAATGGGAGAACGGAGTTTAACTAACCACTGAGTGAGCGGGAAGGATAATCAGAAGGAGATGGGGATTGAAAAAGAGCCAAGTAACGGAGGGGGGTTGAACAGCTTAAGGGGGGGCTACAGTGAATATGACAGAGAGGAGAAAAAAAAAAAGGAGCTACCCAAGAAGAGGAAGGAGGGACAATATTAGGATATAGAGTGTAAGATTATCTTCATACTGAAATATACATCTGTATATATTAATGTAGGGAAAATGTATGAAGGATTCCACATCGTGTCTCTATACAATTTCAATTAATGAATGGCATTATTGTCCTGTAATGTCTTATTGCTTTAGATTGTAGCTCTTTGGGGCAGGGATCTCTTTCCTAATATGTCAAGCACACTTCACGTTGTCCACTTTTTCTTTGATATTAAATCCGAGTGTCTTATTGTCTGTAAATAACATATTATTACAGTAAACCCAGCCCCTGAGGCCCTTATTGTCCTGCTAAATTGATACAGTAACCAGCCCCTGAGGTCTTATTGTACTGTAAGTCTTAGATAGGAAACCAGCCCCTGAAGTGCCTTATTGTCCGTAAACATCTTTATTACGTAACCCAGCCATGAGTGTCTTATTGTCCTGTAACATCTTATTCAGTAAACCCAGCCCCCTGAGTGTCCTATTGTCCTGTACATCTTATTACAGTAACCCAGCCCCTTGAGATGCTTATTGTCTGTAACACTGATTACAGTACCCAGCCCCTGAGTGTCTTCTTGTCCTGTAAAATATTATTACAGTAAACCAGCCCCTGAGTGTCTTATTGGCCTGTAACATCTTATACAGTAACCAGCCCCTGCAGGGTCTATTGTCCGGTAACATCTTATTACAGTAAACCCATCCCTGAGTGTCTTATTGTCCTGTAACATCTTATTACAGTAACCCCGCCCGATGTCTTATTGTCCTGTAACGTATATTACAGTAACCTGCCCTGAGGCTTATTGCTGTAACTGCTTTCTTACCCAGTAGTAACCCAGCCCCTGAGTGTCTTATTGTCGAATCTTAATACATTGTAACCCAGACTGAGTGCCTTATTGTCCTGTAAAAAACTTAATTACAGTAACCCAGCCCATCGAGGTCTTATTTGTCTGTTAACATCTATTACAAGTAAACCCCACCCCTAAGTGTTCTTATGTTTGTACATCTTATTACAGTAAACCCGCCCCTGAGTGGTCTTATTGTCCTGTCACGTCTTAGTACAGGAACACAGCCCTGAGTCCTTTGTCCTGTAACATCTAATTACAGTAACCCGCCCCTGAGTGGCATTGTCCTTGTAACATTTCTTATTACAGTAACCCAGCCCCTAAGTGTCTTAGTGTCTCGTAAATCTTATTCAGTAACCCAGCCCCTGAGTGTCTATTGTCCTGTAACGTCTATTACAGTAACCCAAGCCCTGAGTTTTTTGTCTTATTGTCCTGAACATCTTATTACAGTAACCCGCCCATGAGATGGCCTATTGTCTGTAACATCTTATTACATAACCCAGCCGCTGAGTGTCTTATGTCTTGTAACATCTAGTACAGTACCCAGCCCTGAGTGTTCTTATTGTCCTGTAACATCTTATTACAGTAACCCAGCCACTGAGTGCCTTATGTCAGTAACATCTTATTACAGTAAACCAGCCCCTGATGTCTTATTGTCCTGTAACATTTATTACAGTAACCCAGCCACTGAGGGTTCTTATGTCGCCTAACCTCTTATTACAGTAACCCAGACCCTGAGTTGCCTGATTGTATGGACCATCGTATTTACAGTAACCCAGCCCTGAGTGTCTTATTGTCCTGTACACATCTTATTACAGTAAACCAGCCATGAGTGCCTTATTTGTCCTGTAACATCTTATTACAGAAACCAGCCCTGAGTTTCTTATGTCCTGTAACATATTATTACAGAACCCAGCCCCTGAGGCCTTATTGTCGTAACATCTTATTACAGTAACCCAGCCCCTGGTGCCTTATGTCCTGTAATTATTACAGGAACCCAGCCCTGGTGTCTTTGTCCTGTAACATCTTATACAGTAAACCAGCCCTGGTGCATATTGCCCGTAACATCTATACAGTTACAGTAACCAGGCCTGAGTGGCCTTATGTCCTGTAAACTCTTTATTACAGTAACCCAGCCCCTGAGTGGCCTATTGTCCTGTAACGTCTAGTACAGTAAACCCGGCCACCGATGTGTCTTATTGTCCTGTAAAATCTTATACAGTACCCAGCCCTGAGGGCCTTATTGTCCTGTAACATCTTATTACAGTACCCAGCCCCTGAGTGCCTATTGTCCTGTAACATCGTATTACAGTAACCCAGCCCCCTGAGTGTCTTAATTGTCCTGTAACATCTTATGACAGTACCCAGTCCCTGAGGTCTTATTGTTCCTGTAACATCTTTATTAAATGCTAACCAGCCCCTGAGTGTCTTTATTGTCCTGTAAAACATCTTATTTACAGTAACCAGCCCCTGAGTGCCTTATCTTATTGTCCGGCAAACATCTTATACAGTAACCCAGCCCCTGAGTATCTTATGGTCTGATTACATCTTATTACAGTAACCCAGCCCTGAGTGTCTATGTCCTGTAACATCAGATACCGTAACCAAAGCCCCTGAGTGGTCTTATTGTGCCTGTTAACATCTTATTACAGTAACCCAGCCCCTGAGTGTCTTATTGTCCAGTAACGTATATTACAGTAACCCAGCCCCTGAGTGTCTTATTGTCACGTAAACATCTTATTACAGTAAACCCAGCCCCTGAGTGCTATGTCCCTGTAAATATATTAAAGTAACCCAGCCCCTGAGGTCTTATTGTCCTAAACATCTTAACCAGTAACAAAGCCCCTGAGTGTTATTGGCCTGTACCATCTGATTACAGTTACAACCCAGACCCTGAGTGTCTTATTGTCCTGTAACATCTTTTATTACGAGTACCAAGCCCCTGAGTGTTTATTGTCCTGCTAACATCTTATGACAGTAACCAGCCCCTGGGTGTTTTATTGTCCTGTAAACATCGTATACAGTAACCAGCCCCTGATTGCCTTTTGCCCTGATACATCATTATTACTAGTGTAACCAGCCCCTGGTGTCGTATTGTCCTGTAACATCTTATAACAGTAACCCAGCCCCTGAGGTCTTATTGCCAGTAACGTCTTATTACAGTAACCCAGCCCTGAGTGCCTTATTGTCCAGTCACGACTTATTACAGTACCAGCCCCTGAGTGTCTTATTGTCCTGTAACATCTTATACAGTAACCAGTCCCTTGAGTGCCTTATGTCGGTAACATCTTATGACAGTAACCCGCCCCTGAGGTGTTTATGTCCAGTAAGTCTTAACAGTACCCAAGCCCTGAGTGTCTTATGGTCCGTACACATCTTATTACAGTAACCACCCCTGAGTGTCTTATTGTCTGTAACATCTGATTTACAGTGACCCAGCCCTGAGGCTTATTGTCCTGTAATATATTATTACAGTAACCAGCCCCTGAGTGTCTTATTGTCCTGTCACACTTATTACAGTAACCCAGCCCCTGAGTGTCTTATTGGCCTGGAACATCTTATTTACAGTAACCAGCCCCTGAGGTCTTATGTCCGACCTGTAACGTTTATACTGTAACAGCCCATGAGGTCTGATTGTCCGCTAACATCTGATTACAGTTAACCCGGCCCCTGAGCTCGCTCTTAGCGGTCCCTGAACGTCTTAGTACAGTAACCCAGCCCTGCGTGTCTTATTGTCCTGTAACATCTTATTACAGTAGCCCAGACCCTGAGGACTTATTGTCTGTAAATCTTATTACAGTTAACCCAGCCCCGAGGGTCTTATTGTCCTGTAACATTCTTATGACAGTAACCCAGCCCCTGAGTGTCTTTTTTTTTGTCCCTGTACATCTTATTACAGTAACCCCGCCCGATTGCCTTATTGTCTGTAACATTCTATTACAGGACCGCCACTAAGTGTCTTATTGTTTCTGTAACATCTTATTACAGAACAGCCCCTGAGCTGTCTTATTGTCCTGTACTCTTCATACAGTAACCAGTCCTGAGTGTCTTATTGTCCTGTAATCATTTATTACAGAACCAGCCCGAGTGCCTCCTTATTGTCCTGTAAACATCTTAGACAGTAACCCAGCCCCTGAGTGTCTCTAGTGTCTGAAAAACATCTATTACAGTAACACAGCCCCTGAGTGTTTATTGTCTGTAAATCTTATTACAGTAACCAGCCCCTGAGGGCCTGATGTCCTGTAACATCTTATTACGTAACCAGCCCTCTGAGTGTTTATTGTCCTGTAACATTCTTATTACAGTACCCAGCCCTGAGTGCTTATTGTCCGTAATATTTATTCAGTAACCCGCCCTGGTGTTTATGTCCTGTAACATCTGATTACAGTAACCCCAGCATGAGTGTCTTATGTCCTGGAAACATCTTATTAAGTAACCCAGCCACTGAGTGGCTTATTGTCCTGTAACATCTTATTACAGGTAACCCAGCCCCTGAGTGTCTTAGTGTCCGTAACATCTATTAGTAACCAGCCCCTGTCAATGTGTCTTATTGTCATTGTAACGTCTATTAACTGTAACCCAGCCAGAGGTTCGTATTGTCCTGTAACCATCTTATTTACAGTAACGGCCCCTGAGTGTCTCTAGTTCCTGAACGTCTTATTACAGTAACCCAGCCCCTGAGTGTCTTATGTCCTGTAACATCTTATTACAGTAACCAGACCCGAGTGATTATTGTCCTGTAACATCTTATTACAGAACCCAGCCCCCTGAGTGTCTTATTGTCCGGTAACTCTTATTACAGTAACCAGCCCCTGAGTGTCTTTTGTCCTGTAACATCTTATACATAACCCAGCCCGATTGCCTATTGTCACTGTAACATCTTTATTACAGTAAAGCCCAATGCCCTAAGTGTCTTATTGTCTGTAAACATTCTTATACAGTAAACCCCAGCCCCTGAGGTCTATTGTCCTGAACATCTTATTACAGTAACCCAGTCCTGAGTGTCTTATTGTCCTGTAACATCTTATACAGTAACCCAGCCCGAGTGGCCTTATTGTCCTGTAACATCTTATTACGTAACACAGCCCTGAGTGTCTTATTGTACTGTAACATCTTATTACAGTAACCCCGCCCTGTAGTGTCTTATTTGTCCTGTAACATCATATTACAGTAACCCAGCCTTGAGGCCTATTGTCCTGTTAACATCTTATGACAGTAACCAGCACCCGGAGTGACTTATTGTCTGTAACATCTTATTTTTTACAGACCAGCCCCTGAGTGTCTTATTGTCCTGTAACATGATATTACAGTAAACCCAGCCGAGTGTCTATATCCTGTAACATCTTATACAGCTAACCCCAGCCCTGAGGCTAGTGTCCTGTAACATCTATTACAGAATCCAGCCCCTGAGTGTCTTTTGTCTGTTAACGCATTATGTCAGTTTTTTTTTTTTTTTTTTTTTTCTTTTTTTTTTTTGTTTCTTTTATAACCCAGCCCACTGAGTGAACTTATTGTCCTGTAAGTTCTTATTACGGTAAACCCCAGACCCTGAGTGTATGATGTCTGTAAGTGTTTATTACAGTAACCCAGCCCTGAGTGTCTTATTGTCCTGTAACATCTTATTACAGTAAACCAGCCCCTCAGTGCCTTATTGTCTGTAAATCTAATTACAGTTAACCCAAGCCCCGAGTGTATTATTGTACTGTAAACATCTTTTACAGTAACCCAGACCTGAGTGTCTTATGTCCTGTAACATCTTTTATTGCAGTAACCAGCCCCCGAGTGTCTTATTGTACTGTCACATCTTTTGCAGTTGACCCAGCCCGAGTTTTATTGTCCTGTAAACATATTATTACAGTAAAACCAGCCCACGAGGTCTTATGTCCTGTAACATCTTATTTACAGTAAGCCAGCCCTGGAGTGTCTTATTGTCCTGTAACCCATCTTATTACAGTAACCAGGCACCGGAGTGTTTTATGGTCCTGTAACGTTGATTTTACATAACCCAGACCCTGAATGTCTTATGTCCGTAAGTCTATTGACAGGAACAGCCCCTGAGTGTCTTATGGTCTGTAACTTCTTATTACAGTAAACCAGCCCCTGAGTGTCTTATGTCACTGAACATCTTATTACAGAAACCCAGCCCCGAGTGTCGTAATTGTCCTGGAACGTGCTTATACAGAACCTCAGCCCCGAATGTTTCTTATTATCCTTAGGTCTTATTACAGAACCCAGCCCCTGAGTGCCTTATTTTGTCCGGAACGACTAATACAGTACCCAGCCCTAAGTGTTATGTCCTGTAACCTCTATTACAGTAACCCAGGGTAACGGCGATGTACAGTACCCAAGCCCCTGAGTGTCTAATTGGTCTGTAACATCTTATTACAGTAACCCAGCCCCTGAAAGTATTATTGTCCTTGTAACATATTATCCAGTAAAAACCCAGCCCCTGAGTGTCTTATTGTCCTTTAACATCATATGCAGTAACCCAGCCTGAGTGGTCTTATTGTCCTGTAACATCCAATTACAGGAACCGCCCATGAGTGTCTTATTGTCATGTAACATCTCTTATTACAGTAAACCCAGCCCCTGAGTGCATTATTGTCCTGTTAACAGCTTATGACAGTAAACCAGCACCTAAATGACGTCTTATGCTCTGGAACATCTTATTACAGTAACAAGCCCCCGTGCTGCCTCATTGTCTGAACATCTTTACAGAACCAACCCTGAGTGTCTTATGTCCTGTACCACTTATAAAGTAACCCGCCTTGGGCATTATTGTCCTCTAAATCTATTACAGTAACCCAGCCCGAGTGTCTTATTCTCATGTAACATCTTATTGCAGTAACCCAGCCCCTGATGCCTTATGTCATGTAACATCTTTTACAGTAACCCAGCCCCTGAGGGTCTTATGTCACGTAATGTCTATCACAGAACCCAGCCGAGCTGCCTTATTGTCCTGTAACTTCTTATTCAGTAAACTAGCCGCAGAGTTCTATTGTCCTTAACGTGTTATTACAGTAACCAGCCTGAGTGTATTATTGTTCCTGTAACGTCTTATTCCAGTAATCAGCCCCTGATTGTGCCGTATTGTCCTGAACATCTATACAGTAACCCAGCCTTTGAGGAGTGTCTTATGTCCTGTAAATTCTTATTACAGAACCCAGCTTAGTGTTTATTGTCTGAACAATATTGTTACGTAACCAGCCCCTGAGTGTTCGGACTGTCCCGTAACATCTTATTCCAGTAACCCAGCCCTAGTGTATGATTGGTCCTGTAACATCTTAGTACAGTAACCCAGCCCCGACGAGTGCCTTATGGGCCTGTAATGTCTTATTACAGTAACCAGCCCGCGTGCTTATTGTCCTGTAACATCTTATACAGTAACCCAGACCGAGTGCCTTATTGTCCTGAACATATTATTACAGTAACCAGCCCCTGAGTGTCTTATTGTCCTGTAACATCTTATTACAGTAACCCAGCCCCCGAGTGTCTTTTTTGTCCTGTACATCTTAGTAAAGTAACCAGCCCCTGTGAAATGTCTTATTGTCCGTTAACATCTTATTACAGTAACCCAAGCCCCTGAGTGTCTATTGTCCGTTAACATATATTTGCACAGTTAAACCCACCCCTGAGTGTCTTATTGTCTGTTAATTCCAATTACAGTACCCCCAGCCACTTTGAGTGTCTTTATTGTCCTGTAACATCTTATTAAAGTAACCCAGCCCATGAGTGCCCTTATTGTCCTGTAACACTTATTTTACAGTAAAAACCAGCCCTCTCTAAATGACTTATTGTCCTGTACATCTTATTATTTACAGTTAACCAGCCCAGGTGATGCCTAATGTCCTGTAACATCTTATACAGTAAACCAAACCCCTTGAGTGTCTTATTGTACTGTAAAATCTTATTACAAGTAACCCAGCCTTTGAGTGCTTCTGTCCTCTAAATTCTTTTACGTAACCCAGCCCGAGTGTCTTATCTCCTGTAACATCTATTGCAGTAACCCAGCCCACTGAGGCCTTATGTCCTGCGAAATCTTTTTACAGTAACAAAGCCCCTGAGTGCTATTGTCACGTAATGATCTATTACAGTAACCAGCCCGAGTGCCCTTTATTGTCGTAACTTCTTATACAGAACCTAGCCCGAGTGTCTTATTGTCCTTTAACATGTTATTACAGTACCAGCCCCTGAGCGTATTATGTCCTGTATAAAGTTTATTACAGTATCCAGCCCCCTGAGTGCCTTATTGTCCTAACTTTAGTACAGTAACCAGCCTTTGAGTGTCTTATTGTCCTGAAATTCTTATTACAGTAACCCAGCTTAGTGTCTTATGTCATTAACCTCTTGTTACAGCTAAACCAGACCCCTGAGTGTCTTACTGTCCCGTAAACATCTTATTACAGAACCCGCACATGAGTGTATTATGTCCGGTAACATCTTATACACGTAACCCAGCCCCGAGAGTGCCTTATTGTCCTGAATGTCTTATTACAGTAACCAGCACGCAGGAGGGGCCTTATGTCCTGTAACATCTGATTACGTAACCCAGCCCGAGTGCCTTATTGTCCTGTAAATCTTATTACAGTAACCCAGCCCTGCGTGTCTTATTGTCCTGTAACATCTATTACAGAACTAACCCAGCCCCGAGGTCTTTTGTCCTGTAACTCTATTACAGTAACCCAGCCCCGAGTGCCTGATTGTCCTGTAACGCTTTATTATCAGTAACCCAGCCCTCAGTGTCTATTGGTCCCTGTAACATCTATTACAGTAACCTTGCCCCTGAGGCCTTATTGGTCTGTAACATCTTATACAGTAACCAAGACCCTCAGTGCTTATTGTCCTGTAAATACTATTACAGTAAACCTAGCCCTGAGTACCCTTATTGTCCTGTAACTCTTATTACCGTAAACCATGCCTGAGTGCTCTTATTGTCTGTAAACATCTTATTACAGTAACCCAGCCCATGAGGGTCTTATTGTCCTGTAACATCTATTACAGTAACCAGCCAGAGTTGTCTTATTGTCCTTTAAAATCTTATCTACAGTAAACCCAGCCCCTGAGTCCATGATTGTCATGAACGTCTATTACAGTAACCCAGCCCCATGAGGTCTTATTGTCCTGTAACATCTTATTATAGTAACCCAAGCCCCGAGTTGTCTTATTTGTCCTGTAACATATTATTACAGTAACCCAGCCCTGAGTGACTTATTGTCCTGTAACGTCTTATTACAGTAACCAGCCCTAAGGTCTTATTGCCTGTAACATCTATACGTAACCTAGCCCCTGATGGCATTATTGTCGTAACATCTTATTACAGAACCAGCACTTGGAGTGCCTATTGTCCTGTAATATCTATACAGTAAAACCAGCCCCTGAGTGCCTTATTGTACGGTACCATATTATTACAGTACCAGCCTGAGGCTTATTGTTCCTGTACATCTTATCACAGTAACAGCCCCTGAGTGTCTTATTGTACTGTAACATCTAACATCTTATTACAGTAACCCAGCCCCTGAGTGTCTTATTGTCCTGTAACGTCTTATTACAGTAACCCAGCCCCTGAGTGTCTTATTGTCCTGTAACATCTTATTACAGTAACCCAGCCCCTGAGTGCCTTATTGTCCTGTAACATCTTATTACAGTAACCCAGTCCGAGTGCCTTATTGTCCTGTAACATCTTATTACAATAAATTATCCCTGTAACAGTTTATTAAAATAGCTCATTCCCTTAGTGTTGATTCTATTTATTAGTATTCCATTTCTTGGTTGTATGAAATCACAGAATATCACCGATAATTTGTCATTTGACTGTGTATTACGCTTCTCTCCTGGCTCTGTCCAGTATCTCCCTCACTGCTTTCCTTATATGTCTGTCTCTGGGAATCACTGACTTATTAAATAAATCTAGTAGCAGTGCAGAGAGCAGGAGCTAGAACAAGGAAATCTGGCAAACAGCCTATAGAGAGGGAGGGAGAATGACATAGAGGGAAGAGTAAAATAAGAGAAGCAGATAGATTCCATCCTTTAAACCTGTTATAAACAGATGAATGTGCCACTGCTTTAGTCTTTATAAGGAGTTTTGGATCTCAAAGCCAAAACGTTCCACAGGACCCAGTATGTAAATCAAAATTATTAAGTCCACAGAAACTTATTTTGAAGCTTAGTGCAAATAAATTCCAGCAACTCGATCCCCAGTCCTGCCTATGGGATGATCATCAGTGATTCAAATTGTTATACCCAACTGACACATTTACTGGAGAGAAGCCCCTATTGGCCACAGACCTACTGGTTTGGAATGGGCAGATTTGATTAATTAGACCCCAGGCAAAGAATCTGTGAAATATCTTATATAGGCACATTTGTCTTAATTACTATGTTATCTCTGTACAAAAATGAGATAAAATACACAAGCATTAAACACATTAATTATTATTATACATTAATATAGTGCCAACATCTTCCGTAGCATTTCACAATTACATTGATTTTTTTCACATCTAGCCCTGCATGAAGTGTTTACGATGTAAGACCGTTATTTCACACATACAACCTATGTCTAATATGTCTTTATTATTGTGGTAGAAACCTGAGTGCCTGGAGGAAACCAAACACTGGGTACAGATATAAGGAAATTACAGTAACCCAGCCCCTGAGGGTCCTATTGTCCTGTAACATCTTATTACAGTAACCCAGCCCCTGAGTGTCTTATTGTCCTGTAACATCTTATTACAGTAACCCAGCCCCTGAGTGCCTTATTGTCCTGTAACATCTTATTACAGTAACCCAGCCCCTGAATGTCTTATTGTCCCGTAACATCTTATTACAGTAACCCAGCCCCTGAGGGTCCTATTGTCCTGTAACATCTTATTACAGTAACCCAGCCCCTGGGTGTCTTAATGTCCTGTAACATCTTATTACAGTAACCCAGCCCCTGAATGTCTTATTGTCCCGTAACATCTTATTACAGTAACCCAGCCCCTGAGGGTCGTATTGTCCTGTAACATCTTATTACAGTAACCCAGCCCCTGGGTGTCTTATTGTCCTGTAACATATTATTACAGTAACCCAGCCCCTGAATGTCTTATTGTCCCGTAACATAGTAACATAGTAATTAAGGTTGAATAAAGACATACGTCCATCAAGTCCAACCTATTCACTTTTTTTTTTTTTTTTTTTTAACCCTACCTAACAGTTGATCCAGAGGAAGGCAAAAAAAAACCAGCTAAAAAGGGGGAAAAAATTCCTTCCTGACTCCAAACGGCAAAAGGGTAGATTTATCATATATAGCTATATATGATAAATCTACCCTTACATCCTACCTATCTGGTAACCAGCACAGTATATGATATCTATATATGATAAATCTACCCTTACATCGCCCTACCTATCTGTACACCCAGCACAATATATGTATCTATATATCTATATATGATACATCTATTAACTACATCAACCTATCTGGTAACAGCAAAGTATTATGGTAATCTATATATTATATATGAAAATCTTTACTTATATCCTCCTATCTGGTAACAGCACAGTATATGGATCTTATATATTATAGATGAGAAAAATCTAGGCTTACATCCTGACCTATATGGTACCCAGACAGTATATGGTATCTATATATCTAATATGCTAAATCTACCCTGACATCCACTATCTGGTAACTCTGCAACGTATTTGATTGTTTTATTTGCACTGCAGACGTCTCACACCTACAATTATATATATTCCCATTGTATCTGTATGTTACCCACCTAACTAGATTGTAAGCTCTATGGGTCAGGGACCTCATTACCTCTTTGTTAAATGTGGGCAAAGCCCTAGCAATATTTATAAGTTATTATATGTATGTACTGAACTATCTATGTTATTTATCCCCCTTGTATGACTGTATTTTATAATGTACGCGCTGGTCAAGTGGCACTAGATTAATAAACATTATACAACATATCATACAAATGTGCAGGTGACCATGGCCTTAAGTCGAGGTCTCATTTAAAGGGATATTCAAATGCTGCAAAGTCGTCAAGAAGACGTTTTCAGATGAGTGAGTTTAGTTTGGGTGGGTTTCTTCATGGGAATGCTGGATAAAATACACCTTTGCAATGAATTAATAGGACATTCTATTTTTACTGTCTCCTGTGTCACTTACGCCACCTGTATGTTCATTACGGGGGGGACAGAAATTATAAAAATGTATAGAGAGTGAATAGTTTGAATAACGAATTCTCTATCTAAAATATATTTTAACTTTTCAGGTTCCAGACCACATCTAAGACAAAGGCGTTTTAATTGTTACCGTGTAATGTAATGATTACATTATCATTAATATATAGAGTCGAGAAAGTCAAAGAAAATGGATGCGTCACCAAAAACTTGAACTCGAATTACACTATCCACCTCTCCTGGCACAGTATTATGGAATGTTAATTTATTGCACATGAAAGAAAACGCACAGTACAGTATTCTACTGTGATAGGGGGAGGGGGATTCTTAGGTCGTCATCAATCCACTTCTGTCCTAATCACACATGGCTACAAGGAAGCCAATGAATAAACCAAAGCTATTGCTAAATATAGAAGCACCCGGTCAGTCAGGAAGAGTAACAATTACACAAAGGACATTTAACATCATTCACGCTATGCAAATATCCAGTGTTGCCCAATAAGATTTCCATCCTAAGTCTTTGCATGTTGACAATTTTATGACCAGTTACCAGGGAGATATCTGGCAATATGCCACATATTATAAAATTGGGAAGTCATTCAGGGGGGTCCATGTTGTATGCTGTTTCAGACCCTGGAGGGAAAGAAAACAAAACATACGTACTTATACCAGCATTTACAAAGCACCATTTTCCCCAAAAAGTTAATTGGGATGATATCTGACCCTAGAGTCCTGCAGCAAGTTCGGGGTCCCATGGCTTACCTGATTTTGAGGGTCGTATAATTTAAACCACATGAGTCGTTGAATGGTCTGGGGTCAGATTCGGTAGTAAGAAAGCTAGAAAGATGGGTCTGTTAATTGACGTGTGGGTGGGTTCGATGCGGGTGTGCAGGTTCAGATTAGGTAGAGTGGGAAAGGTGAGGGTAGGTCAAGTGCTTGCAGGTAAGTGGGTTAAGGTGCAGGGTAACAGTTTTGCAGTGTGGTCTGTTTAAGTCGCTTTACAGGTTTATGGGAACGTTAAATTTACACCCGCACAGTCAGTAACATTTTGTGGGTTTGTTTTTAGGATCACTTATACCTTAAATGGCATTCATTTTTTTTCCCACCACTATTTTAGATTTATTACCTAATTTTGTTACGGGGTAACAGTTTTACGGCTGTGGCCAAGGAACGGGTTTTTAGACCTGAACAGGACTCTAATCAACCCTTCTGTGCTGCCCATCTGTTGTTGGAATTCAGAGTAAAACGTCCTGCTGAGAAGAATCTAAAGTCCCAACAAGTATGCTTGTGAGGTTTCATTATCCAGGTCATGGTATATCTGTTGTATTCAATAGATCAACTTGGACTGGAAGTTAGTTCTTGAAAACGTTTTTTAGCGCTAGTCATCCGACTGGCAATTGGTACATCCGAAAAGACCCATACCAACACAAGAAAAGCGAACATTCATATACGCCGTGCAGTGCAGTGAAGAATAGAAATGCTCTGATTTGTATGTGGGGGATGAGGAGACCAAAACAGCAACTGTCATTCAACGTATGGCCCAGCACAGAAGACAGACACTTCCTCGGGTCGGAATCAGCCGTGTATCTGCATTTAAGGAATAAAGGACATACCTTTTGAAGATTGTAATGTTAACATATGGCGAAGGAACGTGACTGGTTCAAGAGAGGTGTAAGGAGGCATTAATGTGAAAAAATAAAGAACCAAGCCTAAATAGATGTGGGCGGGGTTCGGACACACAACTGTCTTGCATGACAATGCTGTTTTAAACCTACCTCTGGGCGTTCTAGTAACACATCTTAGCCACTATCCAATCACGCCATTAAAACCCTGGCTGTGATATGCTAATTGGGATTTTCCCAGGGTATATAATTTGCCACAGATTCTATTGTACAAGTCATTCTGAATTGAGAAAGCCAGTGGAGGGGGGGGGGGGGGGAACTAGCGAAACGTCGGTCAAGAACTACATTCAAGTCCAGTTGACAAAATTTTTTCATGAATACAACCAGATAAGACCCCTCCCCAAAGATCCCCCCCTGAAAAAAACAGGGCAGCACTGGATCCTAGTAATTAATAAAACACACTAGAAGTTACATGGTGAGGGTCAGCAAGCCTTTATATAAACCACATTGCCCTCATTATTACTGTGTTCTCTACAATTAGAAACGAGTCAATAATTCGTGCCCCAGAAACTGGAGGAAGCTGTATTTGGAAAAGAATTCAGTACCAGGGCAGTTCTCGCTCTGATACCTTGTACAAGCTACAGATGGCAAACTATGATCAAGCTACAGAGAATGCAAGTTCAAAGTGACCAATCAAAAAACACCTACCATTTCTAATCTGAAACAGACCCAATAAAAAAAAACAACCGAGGAACATATCATTTAAAGCAACCCAATTGATGAAGGTTGACCACCATACAGTCAAACTAAGGGATATTGTAAGCAATGTAGATTATAACAAGAAGAAAAATCTTAAGCACGATTGTCAATCTCACATTTTCATTTGGAGGTATAAAGAAATCAACATCATGCTGACTGCATGAGACATATTTTGGGTGCACCTTGTAGTTCAGCTCCAATTTCATGTGGAATTATTGAAATACTTGTCGTGGGGGGGGCTCTATTGCTAGCCAGGCAAAATAAGCTGGAATTGACGATATATAGGTATAGAATTGTCACGTTAATGGGGCCTGTTTCTATTTCTGCAGCTGCGCCAATAGAATAATTAATAGGAGGTTAATCACATAGGATATGATATGCATTGAGCTGCTGATTGTAATGTACATGTTATAGCAGGATGCAAGTTCTAAGCACTTAGTGCTCCTCTGTATATTAGAGTGTCAGCTCTGCCGGGACAGGATTCCCTATCCAAGGTTCCCTCTCACATTGTATCGTATCTGTTCTCTGTATATTAAAGTGTAAGCTCTGCATGGAAGGATTCACTTCTCCCAATGGTTCCTCTCCGGTATCATATCTGGTCCCTATGTATATTAGAGTGTAAGCTCTGCAGGACAGGAATTACCTCTCCCAAGGTTTCCTCTCCCTAATTGTATCTGTGTCCTCGTAAATTAGAGGGAGTGTAAGCTCTGCAGTACAGGTTACCTTCTCCCAATGGTTCCTCATACCTATATGATCTGTGTCCTCGGTATATTAGAGTGTAAGCTTGCAGTACCCCAGGATCCCTTTTCCCAATGGTTCCATCTCCTATAGTGTAGTCTGTGTCCCTGGTAGATATAGAGTGTAAGCTATTGCCAGGGCAGACAGGCTTACTGTTCCCAATGGTTCCCTCTCCCTATATTGTATCTGGTCATCGTATAGTTAGAGGTTTAAGTTGCAAGTACAAGGCTTCCCTTTTACCAATGGTTCCCTCTCCCTGATCGTATCGGTGTCCATCTGTTATAAGAGGGTAGCTCTGCAGGACAGTATTACTTTTCTCCCAATGGTTCCCTCTCCCTATATGGTCTCTGGTGTCTCTTTGATATTAGAGGTGTAAGCTCTGCAGGACAGGATTCCATCTCCCAAATGGTTCCCACTTCCTTGGTTATTGTATCGGTTTGTCCGCCTCTGTATATAGAGTGTAAGCTCTGCAGGGACGGGATTCCAATCTCCCAATGGTTCCCTCTACGTGTATTGTATCTGTGTCCCTCTGGTATATTAAGTGTAAGCTTGCAGGACAGGATTACCTTCGACAATGTTTCCCTTCCCTATATTGTATCTGTGTCTCGTAATTAGAGTGTTAAGCTCTGCAAGTACATGCTTCCTTATCCTAATGGTCCCTCTCCCTAATATTGGTAGGTGTCCCCTCTGGATATTCGAGTGTAAGCTCTGCAGTACAGGCTTCCCTGCTCCCAGTGGTTCCCTCTCCCTGTATCGTATCTGTGTCCCTCTGAATAGAGGTAAGCTCTGCAGGACCAGGATTCCTTCCCCAATGGTTCCCTCTCCCCTATTATTGTATCTGGTCCCTCTGTCTATTAGAGTGTGAAAGCTGCTGCAGGACAGGATTTCCAATCTCCCAATGGTTCCCTATCCCTGTATTGTATCTGTGTCCCTCGGTATATTAGAGTGAAGCTCGCAGGACAGGATTCCCCTTCTCCCAATGATTTCACTACCCTATATGTACTGTGGCTCCTGTATAGGAGAGTGTAAGCTGCAGGCCAGGATATCCGTCTCCCAATGGTCCCTATCACCTGTATTGTATCTGGGTCTTCGGTATCTTAGATTGTAAGCTCTGCAGGACAGGATCCCTTCTCCAGTGGTTCTCCCTTTATCTAATATATCTATTATGTCCCTATGTCTCCTGGGCGACTATAATAAATTCATATATTGGATCTGTGTTTTGTCAGTGGAAGTTATCCCACTGGTCACCTTCCAATATTTTATATGGCAGTTCCCTGTTACAGGGTAGCTATGCATTGAGTCTGCACTCTGTAATCCAATCTCTCCACCCAGATCCTCCAACAAATTCACTATTAGACAGGGAAGTGTTGCAGGGGGATAGGAGAGCTGGATGAATGATGTAATGCAGAGATGAGAAGGGATGATTTGTCCAGACTTACAGTCTGGACTAAATGTATTACATAAATTCACACACTAAACAACAAGAAATATCAATCTAACACCAATAGCCACCCACTAGCGGTTATTATCACTTGTACCTTTTATAGTATATATGACACACCGGGGTGATTTTTCTCCCCATACTATTCAATGTCTACCCCATTCATGGCTTGTCAGGCCAGCAACAGTCACTCACCACCAATGGATACAAGTTCTGTGGAGGAGATGTGATAGGAACAGACTGTAGCCCCGCCCCTACCCCCTAAGTTCCCCGCCCCTGCCCTCCCTCCCTCCATCTCACTCTCTCCTCCCCCTCAGTTCCATTCTCCCTGATTGCTCTTGCAACTCCTTACACATGAATGGGATGATCAGGAATTATAGGCGCAGGAGGCTGGACCAGGTAAAATATCCCCTGATTAATTTATTATGAAATGTATGACCGAATTGCCCAGGGGATGGCCTGATTGTGTCTAGGGTGGTGGGAATGACTGGGGTCCTTACTATGGTTAGCCAGGCCAATCTCTGTCTCCTGTATTACATTAAAATGGATGGGTGTGGGTTGGGATTTATTATGTTCCCATTGTAGACCCAAGGGTAACTTCCCCCTGACAATGCACCATATATCCCTGGACTGTACTGGGTCCTCCATCCTCTCAACCCCCTGCCAGTCCCAATCCCTGTACCCAGTGATAGATGAGACACCATACAAACCATATAGAGTGATACAGTGTCGATTAACCCCATATAAACCCCCTCCCTGTGATCCCTTTGATGCTGCATTGCAGTCCTACAGGTTAGCAATCTATTACCACTAATTCCTATTGCGTCCACTATTATCAAAGCCTTTAGCCCCACACCAATGCTTCTATAAACAACCATCCCCTTTGTCTTTCTATTTTAACACCTCAATTGCTCCATAGACACTTTTACTTGGCAACACCTTATCGGCTGTGCGGTGCTCATCAGTCCCCTGCATATATATTCGCCAGATATTGGTACGTGGCCCAAGGCAGATCATATGCCCATGCCTGGTGTGTTTTCAAGGTCCAAGGGCCACATTACATGTTAAATATTTATTTAATGTGTTATTAATGTGTAAGGCCCCACGCTCCAAATTCGGGTCAGGAATGTGTGATTTTGAGTCTGTTTTGGTTTAAATCGATTTAAATAGTGGGACAGCGATAAATCGAGGTGTCTGTGGGATGTGTAATGGGACGTGATCTAAAAAAACGTGGGGCCCTAGTCCTAATGACTGGGGCAGTATGGATTGCGTTTTGCAGATCAAATTGTTGTTTCGGATTGCTCCTGCTGTGCAATACAATGCGGACCCGCCCACGTGTGTGCTGCATTTCAATTAGTGATCACAAAAGTGGTGGCACGGTACCATTATCCATTTCTACATCGAGATATTTAATCTATGGCTAAGAATAGGACGCACGCAATCCCATGGCACATACATGCAATCATTTTTCATGTGGGGCCTAACCCTATAGTAACCCCTCCTATTGCTCATAGTTATCTCCCCCTTTAACTCCCTGGACCGTCTCTCATACATGCGTATTGAGAGATAACACCATGAAATGTGCCCGTTGTTTCTAAATAAAACCTTTAACCCCTCCTATTATTTCATGTAACCCATAATGCGCCATAAGCCCGACCAATTAATCCTTTAGGTTAACTTTCTCATACAGCTCGGTCTCTTCTGTTCAACAAAATTGCTTTCTGTAGCTTATTTCTCCATGTAATCAATGTTTATTAATCCGTATAGAGCAGATAAAATGAGAGGCACGTGCTCAATTGCCTATTGCCGTTATCTTATTGCCTTCTGAATGTGTTGCTAGGATATCACGGCTGTAATGCAAAGGCTGTGCGGAACTGGTCTCTCTGTAATCCTTTCATGGACAGCAATCCAAATAAATTAGTCTATGATCCCTGCTGGTCATAATATGCAGAAACCAATAAGAAGCTTTTTACATGGAACTGTAGTTAGGAAAACATCTGATTGGGCTGCAGATAAAAAACATGGCCGAACTTTTTTGGACGAAAACGGCATTTTATGCATAAAGGTTACTTTGGTTAGGACGTGTTATTGACGCTAAAGAATGTATAGTTTGTTTTTTTTGATAGAACAATGGTTTGTATGTTACTGCACTTTGTCTTTTGCGTAATAGTGTTAACAAATCGGTAATAAAAGCTGTTGGTTGGAGATGTTAAAATCTATTGTTGGGTTATATACAGGGTTGAGAATATCAATTACATGGGACCTGTCCTTCATTTATTGCAAAATGAGTTTTAGGAATTGATTAGACATCCAGTAAATTTTGCACACATAATGGTTAGAAAGAATTCTTATGTGTACAAAGGAAGTCTAGTCACACCAGCTAGGGGGCCAGGATTTACAGAGGGGGATGGACTACAAGCGTGGGCTAGGACTACAGAGAGGGGAGCTAGATCGCAAGAGGAAACTAGACAGACAGAGGGGGTAATAAGACTTAGAAAGAGGGGGAGCTAGATTAGACAAGATGGAGTAGACTAGACCAAGGGGGGCTAGATTAGACAAGGGGGCTAGCATAGATCAAGGGGGGCTAGATTAGACAGGGAGGACAAGACGAGAAAAAGGAAGGGTAGAAGGGGTGTAGACTAGACAAGAGGGCGGGTTAGAATAGACAAGGGGGGCTAGACTGACAAGGGGGCTAGACTAGAACGAGGGGGGGGGAGCAGGACTAGACAAGGGAGTAGACTACCAGAGAGATGAACAAGACTAGGGACTATACAAGGGGGGCAAGATAGACAAGATGAGCTAGGCTCAGACAAAGAGGGACAACACAGACAGATGGAGTTAGACTAGGACAAGGGGACAAGAGAGACACGATGAGCTAGACTAGATAAGGGGGACAAGACTTAGACAATGGGAGCTAGATAGACAAGGGGAGCTAAACTCGACAAGGGGGAATCGAATAGACAAGGCGAAGGTAGACTAAGAGAGACGTGACAAAGAATAGACAAGATGAGCTTGACTAGACAAGGGGGACTAGACTAAACAAGGGGAAGTAGAATACAGAGTGAGAGCGAACAAGACTAGACAAGATGGAGCTTAGCTAGAAAGGGGGACTTGACTCGACAAGGATGAGCTGACTAGACAAGGGGGACTAGATAAACGAAGGGGAGTTAGATTACAGAGAGAGTCGAACAAGACTAGACAAGAATGGAGATAGATTAGGACAAAGGGGGACTAGACTAGACAAGGGGGACTACTAGACTAGACAAGATGGCTTTGACTAGGACAAGGAGACTAGAATAGGACAAGGGGGACTGACTAGACAAGGGGGGGGGCTAGATAGACTAGACAAGGGGGACATAGACTAGACAAGGGGGACATAGACTAGACAAGATGGAGCAGGGACTAGACACGGGCGAGGGGGACTAGACTAGCAAGGGGAGTTCGACTAGACTAAGATGAGAGTTGAACAAGACTAGACAAGCTGGAGGCTTAGGATCTAGACAAGGGGGGACAGACAAACAAGGGGGACTTAGCACTAGACAAGATGGAGCGCTAGGAATAGGACAAGGGGGGATATGCCATGCTCCCTCTCTCCCGCGGGAGTTAGACTAAAGAGAGAGTGAAACAAGACCTAGACAAGATGGAGCTAGGCTAGACTAGACAAGGGGGACAGACTAGACAGGGGAGTTGAGAATAAGAGAGAGTGAACAAGGACTAGGACAAGATGGAGCTAGACTAGACAAGGGGGACTAGACTAGACAGCTGGAGCTAGACTAGACAAGGGGACTAGACTAGACAAGGGGAGGTAGAACAGAGAGAGTGAACAAGACTAGACAAGGGGGATAGCCTAAACAAAGGGGGACTTAGACTAGACAAGATGGAGCTAGACACACAGAGCGATTGACAAAGTGCCGTGATCGGTTGGTCGGCCTAACCCTGGGTTGGGGACATGTTTGTTTTTAGAGATGTTTTAAGATGTTCCAGTGTATCCTAGTACCAACTGGCAGCAGGTAGGAGAGTCAGGCACGGTGGGTTTGCTCCACCTGTTGAAGGATGGGATAGAGAGAGAGTTGGTTGTACTATAAAAGCTTTGCAAATCAATTCCAGCCAATGGGCATCTCAGAGAATCGAATCCTCCCCTGAAGTCACTATTCGGCCCCGGGAAGTGAGACAGAGCAGAGTTTATAACGTCAGCCGGAGATCGTACATGCGGAGAGAGTGGCAGCGGATGGCGGATTGAAGATAGATAGTGTTAATACACCGCAATGTGCAACTAATAAGAGCTTGCTCATAGGCAGTATAGGCCAAACAATCCCTTTCTATTTACCAGTAAGCCCCCAATAATAAATTATAGAGTATCAAATACAATAAGCCTCCAATACAAGACTGTCCATTATACAGTAATCCCCCAATACAGAGTGGCAAACTCAGTAATCCCCAATTCAGAGTTGTAATTATACAGTAAGCCACCCAATACAGTGTCATATATAGAAGCCAAGCCCAAAATCTAAGTGCCACTATACAGTAAGTCCACCCAAGACACGTGTCCCATAGACAGTAAGCCCCCACCCAATAAAGAAGATAGAGTTCCAGATACACTATAAGACCCCAATACAGGACGGTCCATATACTAGTAATGCCCCCAATAAAGACTGTCAATATACAGTTAATCCCCAATACAGAGTGTCTCTATCCAGTAAACCCCAATTCAGAGTGTCCAGTATACAGTAAGACCACCAATTAGAGTGTCCATATATAGAGCAAGCCCCAATTTACAAGGTCATATACAGTAAGTCCCCCAATTAACCCCCCCCCCAAGTGTCCCAATACGGAGCTCCCAATAACTCAATATTAGAGTATCCATTATAACTAAGCCCAATACAGTGTCCATATTACAGATAAACCCATACAGAGTGTCACTAAGTAATACCACCAATTCAGTTGTCCACATGCAGTGCCAAATATGCAGTAATATCCCAAACATACAGTGTCCAATACAGTAATATCCACAATACAGGTCCATATGCCAGTAATAGTAATATCCCCCAATACAGTGACCATATTACAGTAATATCCCCCCAATACAGTGTCCAGATACAAATATCCCCCAATTCAGTGTACATATGACACTATATCCCACAATAGTGGTACATTAGTAACTAAATCCCCCAATACCGTGTCTATACACTAATATGCCCCCAATGACAGTGCCATAGACAGTAAGATACCCCAATACAGTGCCCATATGCAGTAACCCCTCCTCCCTTATCCCCCTAATACAAGGTCATACCTACAGAGTAATCCTATCAAGGTCTCCACACTGGCATCAGTTTGCTTACGCTTGACCCCAGTATACCTCAACCCATTTGCTCCATCTTCCATACATCACACCCAATACGCAGTGCCCATCGCAGTAATATCCCCCATACAGTGGTCCATACAGTAATATCCCCCCAAAACACAGTGTATATACAGTAATATACCCCAATACAGGGTCCAGATACAGTAAGATCACCCCTACAGTGCCATATAAAGTAATATACCCCCCCATACAAGTGTCATATACCAGTAATATTCCCCAATACAGTGTCCATATACAGTTAATATCTCCACAATATACCGGTCCATATACGTATATCCCCCAATACAGTGGTCCATATACAGTAATATTCCCCCCATACAGGTCCATATTACAGTAATTATCCCCCAATACAGTGTACATATTTACAGTATTTATCCCCCCAATACAGTGCCAACAGTAATATCCCCCCAAGTTACAGTGCCCATATGCAGTAATATCCCCCAATACAAGTGTCAATACAGTAATATACCCCCAATACAGTGCCCATATGCAGTAATATCCCCCAATACAGGTCCGAACCGAATATCCCCCAATACCAGTGCCATATACAGTATATCCCCCCAATACAGGTCCCATTATACAGTAAATAATCCCCCCAATAAGTGTCCAGATACACTATATCCCCAATACAGTGTCCCATATACACTAATATTCCCCCAACTACAGTGTCCCATATACAATAAGATCCCCAATACAGTGCCCATATAAAGAATATCCCCAATACAGTGCCCCCATATACGTAATATCCCCCCAATACAGTGTCAATAACACTTAAGATCCCCAATACAGTGTCCATATACAGTTAATTCCCCAATTACCAGGCCAGATACAGTAATATACCCCAATTACAGTTCCATATACAGTAATATCCCCTCCTACGGTCCATATACGTAATATCCCCAATACAGTGCCCCATATGCAGGTACTATCCCCAATTACGTGTCCAATACAGTAAATCCCACACAATACAGATGCCCATAGAGTAATAGCCCAATACAGTGTAATATACCAGTAATATTTCCCCCAATACAGTGCATATGCAGTATATCCCCCAATTACGTGTCATGATACATACTACCCCCTATACAGTTGCCCATATACAGTAATTCCCCCAATACAGTGCCCATCTACAAGTTAAGTATCCCCCAATACAGTGTCCATATACAGTATATCCCCCAATACAGTGCCCTAGACAGTAATACCCCCAATTACAGTGCAATCTACACTAAATCCCCAAGCACGCGTGTCCTATTACAGTAATATATCCCCCAGTACAAAGAGACTGCTAACTAACTGTGCTGTGCTTCTGTTCTATGACTTACAGCTCACATAAAATGAAGCAGCAGAAGTTGTCTCTGTTCGTCCACAGTACAGTCGCGTTAAAGTAAAGCACACACCCCCATTTTCTTACACGTGTCAGTAACATAGTGCTGTAATATATGTGCATATATTGATTTCCAAATGGATTGTTTGGCCCATTCACATTTGATCCTAAATAGTCCCTTCCTCCAGTGCGGGCCCAAAAATCACGGGCCAAATACGGACCTTTGGAAAAAAATTCTGGCCGATGGGGCTTTAGAGGTGTGTGTCCCTTGAGGATGGGGAGTAAGGCCAGGGGGAGGAGTTTGACCAGTTCAGTTTTGGGGCAGGGATTGCTGAGCTGCACGGTCAGTACTCTAGGGTGCATTTTGTAGCTCCCAGCCTGGGTCGGTAGGTTAGGCAATCTCTACTGTAATTAAGAGTGGGAATTTTTAAATCAGCATTGGGTCGAGTCTGTTCAAGACCCAGGAACTATCAGCCTGGTACTGGGATCGAGAGCAACAACCCAAAGACGAGTGTTTTTTATTCCTCACCCTGCCGGTACTGCTAGGGAAAGGGGGTACCTGCCATATTCTTTCTTTAATGTGCGTGTTGTTATCCATGGAGCTGCAATCCCAGTAAAAAATTCCGTTACAGGAGGCATGCGAATTGCCTCACAGATGGTGAGACCATGCGCACTGATTAGGAGGAAAACAGTGCAACGGAAAAGCAATGCCCTAGTGTGGGCAAGACGAATTGCCATACTAGGCGAACGGATTGCACGCTAAAATGGCCTCAGTGTGCCTAGCTCTCAAAAAGTGAACTGTATGTTTGTAACGCTTGCTATGGGTTGTCAGCTCAGATCGTCTTTCTGAAAGCTCATTAACAGCAAATAGGTTCTGGAAGCTTGCTATGGTTGTATTCAGATCCTTTTCTCATCTTATTACAGGAATTGTATGTTCTTAAGGATCGTAAACACATTTCGAAATGGCCATTTCTTCCTGCATTGGCGGATCAAGGGAAAAACCCCCGACAAACGCACACAAAGTGCGATTAATGCATGGAAACGGGAATATATGTGTGATGTGTGTGATCGCGCAAGGGTTTATGGATCGGACAAAATCGCGCATTGTGTTCGAGGATTTAGGCGGGTTATAATTTAGATAGTGCCTTTTTCAGCTGATTACTAGGAACTATATGATCAGCTATAGTGAATAATGTACCCCCTACTGTAAATTATAAGGATATTAGAAGTCAGGGAGTTCCGGACCATCTAAAAAGCCACGAGGCCGCAGGCCGAGTGCCTTTTAGACAGGGGGGGGGGCGCCGGAACCCAAGGTGATTCTATATCAGAATATTTACAGTAGGGGTGTATTATTAGTTAATCACCCCTCATTTGAAAACAATCCAGGCCCCTTGTGAAGGATGGGGAGAGGAATAGGACTAACTTTGCCTTGCTCTCTAAACTCCCCCTGTCTAACTTCCCCCAGCTCCATTTAAGTTTCCCTTCGGTTAAGTTTGTTTAATTGGGTTGAGGCGTACACTGCCTGAGCCCTCTTCTCTCCCCGGCCTACTTCCTCCACCTCCGTTTACTTTTGCCTTAGGTGACCGTGTTCGCATTCAGTATTCACTCAGTTACGCGGCTTCCGCACCCTTGTGTATGCGCGGGTCTCCACCTCCTTCCTTTTACATAGTAGACGCCATACCAGTGGTGGATGGAGGCCGCGTAACTCAGGTGATACACCATGCGAAAACGTAGTAAACCTAAACGGCAAAAGTAAACAGGAGGTGGAGGAAGTGAGGCAGGGGGAGAGAAGAGGGCAAGGCCGTGACGGAAAGTTATTAATCGGCACGCGAATAGTAGGTAACGGCCGATATAAGATTATTATTTGCAGTTGGCCCCATAGGCCATCAGTGGCAGGGGGGGTGGATTATACCCTATTATTTACAGAGTAGTGAGGCAATAGTAAGGCCTCAACTTATCTGCAAACATCAGAAGGGTTTGGTTTGGCCATGATTCCCTATTAACAATCCCAGCGTTTATTCAGTAGCTCGGAATAAAGGTAAAATTTGGGGGACCAATGACCCTGAAAAGATGGACATACTCTGAGCCAGTGGGGATTGCCCACATTCTTTCTAACCGTTCTGTGTAGGTTCCCATGCAACAAAACTCTTGATCTAGTGGCACGTTTATCAACCTGGTCTTTTGCAGCCTCAGCTACTAAATCGCTCCTTTAAAGGGTATCTATACGAAAAATAGGTTATTTAAATTGACCATAAATGGAAACTATAATTCTTCCCAAACCAGCACCAGTATATGGTATCTAGAATATTCTATATATGATAAATATCTACCCTACAGCCTACCTATCTGGTACCCGCACAAGTATATGGTATCTATATATGATAAATCTACCCTTACATCCTACCTATTTGGTAACCAGCACAGTATATGGTATCTATATATCTATATATGATAAATCTACCCTTACATCCTACCTATCTAGTAACCAGCACAGTATATGGTATCTATATATCTATGTATGATAAATCTACCCTTACATCCTACCTATCTGGTAACCAGCACAGTATATGGTATCTATATTTCTTTCCCTCATGCCTGTTCTCATCCAATGCTATTGTAACATGCCACACTGTGAACATGGGACTTTCCTGTAGTCTCGCCCACAAGCTTCAATCAACATCATTAACGCTGGTTTACAAATGATCTCATCATATGCCATCAGGCGTGGGTTTCAGAGAGGCTGAGTGTGTGTAGTTCGCCATACAATCCTTGTCTACTCCCTGTCTGGTTCTGAATGGACAGCTGTTTTCTGTGCAGTCTGCAGTGTGTCTGTCCTATCCATATCCACTAATAGGATGATCAGGGGATGGTTGGTAAGATTCGCACTGTAAAGGAGGGACGACCCCCAGTTTATAGGGAGATTGTATCAGATCTGTGTGCGAGTTTCCTCTCCCATAGGAATATATTCCCACCAGCCCTCCCTGTGTTACCCTCCCCTGCCTCTCACTCTTCCTTCATCCAATCCCCCTGCCCACACACCCCCCCCCTCCCTCTGCTCCATTCATTCACTCACCTCTGGGATTTTCTTGTGTCCTTCTCACGGCTCTGCTTCTCACCTGGCCTTCTGGTTGGGTTCTGTGCTATCAGTATGCAGGAGAATCTTATCCTCTAATCCCTCCCACTGTCCCACCTCTCACTCTAGACCAGACCTCCTTTTACACCACTCTTTAATATACAGTGGGACATTGTCTGCTCAGTCACTGCTGTGCTGTGTGGTGTGTGTGGCGGCATACACGGTGTGCCTTATGGTGTTTATTTGAATTAGATTAACATGAGTGTGAACCATGAATGAATGGATTTCTACATGGAATACTGACACCAAGGGTGTGTGGCTCCGAATGTAAGGACCAGAGAATGAAACTACAATGAAGGTTTGCCCTATTGATTGCCAGGGTGGGCCAACTTCTTATTCTCCAATCAGATACAGCCTCTCACCAGACAACTGCTGGTAAATGAAGCAGGAGGGGGTCCCCTTATTGTATAGCTGGGGGCCCCTGTGATTTCAGATAACCGCTTGTAGATTTATACGAGGTTCTTAAATCTCATGGTGTTTTTTTCCTTTCACTGTTTTTGTTTTATCCTGGGCCTTTAGCACATTCTATAGGGCATTGCATGGTGTGTTTAACCGTCACTGATTCTGTTTATCGGTTTTGGGAACATAACAGAGAGAAGGAATTAACAATGTGGCTGTTGAGGGCCTTATTTGCACCTTGTACCATTATATTTGTATTTTTACATCCCATCATGGATGAAGCAATTTTACTTTTCATTCCCTGATAGGATTTTAGGAATATGTAATATCATCCATGACCCTGTTTGTACATTTGCTGTCATTGAATAACTTTTGATTTTTTCAGTCGGGCTCCTTTCTGGAAATATTTTCCAGGCAGGTTGGAACTGCTTCCTACCTCCCATTTTTACTTAGACCAGGAACAACACTTTTATACTACTGAGATCACAGTAGTAACTGGCAGCTCCCCACATGCTGATAGTTTAACCCATTTTTTGACATCTACCTAAGAGATTGCTGGAAAGTTTTAAAAAATCATTTCTGGCTTTTACCGGCTTGTGGCCCTGTGACCAATCTCTATCTGCATTAAATATCCCCCCCCCCCCTCATTGTCAATTTCTTATTTAAAGTCTGTGCAGGTTTAATTTTCTTTCTTTCCCCAGCAGGGCTAGGCCACAATAGTGTGCTTTTAAAACGCATCCGATCGTGCTGTAAAAAGCTTACACTAGTGCTTTGCTAGGCGCCTGTGCTGCGATCTGCATTATTTTGCCAATTGCATGCTTCTCCGATGGTGCACCAGCGAACAGCAATGATCCGAGGGCGCCAGTATTAAGTGAGCATGCTCAGGCCCCAGAGACAGGAAGGAAAGAGTGTCAGGTAAGTTTAAGCAATAAGTATTATTATTATCCCCCCAATTTAATTTTTGCAGCTTTTATTAAGGTACTCAATGTACAAGCTTTATGTTGAGCAGTATCCTGGCTAGCGGTGTTTGGACTGGACTGTTAAAAACCCACCAGGAAATCTGAGACAGGGGCCCACCACAGTGAGTTTAGGGCCCTCCTAAACATTTCACAGTCTCTCGTGGTGCTAGCAATCGCGTGTCGTTGTAGTGTGTGCCTTATTGCACATTAACATATCTTCATCACTTATGCTGATTGTTATTAAAATGCTTTTTTTTACTGTCCCTTTTTTTGGGTCATAGGCTGTGGGCACCCGGGGGAGTGGGAAGGCCTCAGTCTGTTACTGGACTCCACCTGCAGTCTTCACCTTTAGATGTAGAACAAACGTGAAAATCCTGATCCCACTGTCGTTTAGGGCGATCGGTCAGACAGTGAGTGGGCGCTCCTGGAGAAGATTATTTACTATAAAATCTGCCAGTCTCTTGACAAACTGTGCTAACCTGGTCGTAAGACTTGGCAGTGGACATCACCAATATGGCCTTGACCTGACAGCACACCAGAAAGAGCGAGGGACTGGTTGACTTCAAGTAAATATCTCTTCCATGGAGTGTCAGGGAAAAAGGTAGTATTGCAAAAATAGAGTTTTTGATTTAAAGGGTATATCTACTGGTAAAATACATTTTTGGTATTCAGTTTTATTGAAGACCAGGGGGTAAGGAGCTGTGTCTTAACCTCCCGTTCTTCAATGGAACGTGCCGGGAATGAAGTAAGAGAACTTACCCGATCTCCTCTGTTCTCTCCCACGCCGCCTCCTCTGACAAGTCCCGGTGACCTAGTTTAGTGCGCCATGCGCAGTCAGGAATTGTGGAGAGCACAGACCGAGTAAGTTCTCTAACTTTTGTTTCCCGGCTCCGCACGTTTTTATTGCAGAATGGGAGGTAAGACTCAGCTCCTTTACCCTCCTGTTCTTCAATAAAACTGAATAGGGAAAAGTGTGTTTTTATCAGTGGAGATACCCTTTAAAAGGGCATGTCCACCCCCAAAACTATAATACACCCCCAGTAATGGCCCCATTGTTAGTGTAGTGTAATCCTTACCTCACATCCCAGCTCATAATGGTTCCCTGTAGTTCCTCCTCCCCCCAAAGTCCCAAAAACGTGCCCACCAGGAGGATAGCAGTCCATATAGGACTCTGCCTCCTACCTGGCCTCCGGGAGAAGTTTTTGGCATGCGCACTGCAGCCCTCCCCCTCCCCCCCCTCCCTCTCGATTTGGATTCCTCCCCCTACCATAAAATGCTTTCCATATATATTTCCCCCTGTCCCCCCAGCCCCAACTGCTATATTTATTTATTAGAAAGTGCCCCGAAACATTACTTACCTCCCCTCTTTCCTCCCCACCGCCACTGACTCCTCCCGGCAGCTGCGTCCGTGACTGGCTGCCGCTCAGCCAATCACACAGCGCGACTGCTGGTGCCCGCCCCTCTGCTTGCATTTTCTCCCAAACAGAGGCCGGCAGCGCGGCGGAGGAAAGAGGGGGAGTAAGTAAAGTTTGGGGAACTTCTAATAAATAAATAGAGCGGTTTGGGGCTGGGACAGGGGGATTGAATATAACCAAAAATCTTTTCAAGGGTGGACATACCCTTTAAAAGTATTTGTTGTGAGTCACACCATTGAGCTAATAGGCAGGGTTCCTCTTCTCCTATTAATAACTACAATATGACCCTAGGGCCTACGAAACACAATACCACTACCGAAGGGACGACATTTCCAATATTGTTAAATCTACACAAACAAATTTTGAGAATTTCAGAAATTCCACTGCCATTAACTCATAGGTTACAATGTAGTGTTTATTTCTGTGGAGGGAAACTTCACTTACTAGAAATTCTGGTTCCTCTCGATATTCATCCTTCCAAGGTTGTTACTACAGACTGCCATAAACATGGTATTACTATTGCATGTGGAATCTGTCGGTAATATGCGGTTATAACCGAATGCATGGATCCTACACTGTATGGGGGTTTGGTCAGCCATGCGCCTATTAATGGGCCAAACATATCGGCTCCATCTACTGAGACTGACTGGGGAAAATGCCCCCTTTGTCATACCAACCGCAATGTTCATCAGCATAGTGGTCACTTCCCGCATTACACAACTTTGTATCTTTAATTATATTTTTTTTGTTACAATATACAAACCAATGAAAAGAATTTGTAATATTCTTATAACGATGCTTAGTGATGTCATCAGTTTCACATGAACACACTGGAACTTATACTAGTGCCCTCCTTTCTTTACAATATAATGATTTAGCGGCCCTTTTTGGAATTCCATTTCTCTACACTTTGCAGACAAATACACATCGTCAGCCAAACTAAAGCCTCAAGCACTCATCTGATATTTCGGACCAACACCACCAACCCGCGACACGCTACCGCTCATGACAAAAAGGGCATTTCGTTTGATAATCGCAGATGTGTATGCATTCAACCATCCGCCATGGCAGATCAACAAACGACGCCTGACCGAACCCACACACATGTGCGATTATCGTGGGAAACACCTGTTCTTCATGTGTCTGCTCAAATGCTTGAGGACTGTTCGTCATCCGAAGTATCGACGTGTGTACGGACCTTATTAATGACTATGACTGCAATAAATAAAATTGTCCTTGGGGATATTGAACACCCTGTTAGTCCAGAAGCAGCCAATCTCCTCTAGCACTTCCTGTGGAGGATTCGCCATGTTTTATCTGGGACATACTGGAGCCCATCACAGGACATAGGCTCCAGTTAGTTGTAATTGCAGGTTAGTTGTAAATCTCCTTTAATTCCTTACATTGTTGCAATTAGTGGCTGCAACCCGATCAGCCCTTATTCAGCTGATTCTAAAGCTTGTTCTTGGTTTGGTCCTCATTGACATTCCTATGTCCATTCAGGTTGTATTGTAATCATGTACATTGAGTCTGATGTGAAAACAACATTTGTCATCCTTTATTACGTTATACTATGTTATATTAACTGCTCACACTGAATTGTATTACCCGAGAACTAATTGGATGCTAAATATTACCTTTCTGATAGAAAAGTCAGTGATTTTCTACCTCCAAACCACCATCCTCCTACCTAAACCACTATGTTTTGGTTGCGAAGTTTTCCAAGGTCACCTGTAATACTTAACTGGTCTAGCCCTGATCTGCCCCCTCCTTCAGTCCAGGACGTGTCCAATGGGGAGATCGGGTACTGCCACTGAGGGAGGCGGAGCTATGCAAACCGATGACCGTAACAAGAGTCAGCAACTTTCAAGGCACAAAGGTAGGGCTAGTGTCATTATCTCTATGGGAGGCTTAAAGCTCCACACATTGTCCAATTTTGCTTGGCCGAGGGCTGACCAGCGAGCTTTCTGCGAGGAATCCCCTGTATGTGCGATTGGTCGTCATTTGCAGACTGATGAATTAACGACTACAGATCAAGTGCCCATACACGTATTCTCGGCTGAGTGGACTGTGGTTCCATATAGGGAAATCATGGGGAAACAGGAATCCACGATTGTGGTTTTTATTTTTAAGCAGCAATTCAAGTTACCAATTGGGCGGTGCGCAATAACCTTCTAAAGTTGAATTGAGTGTTATTTCCCCTTAAAGTTCCCCTGATAAATAGTTCACTGTGTCCCTTTAATGATAAAACAAACGTCTTCAATTCCCGTGATTTCCGATGCGCATGCGATTGCCGCGTCCGTTCGCATTTTGGTAACGCATGCGTTCACCATTTTTGGTGCGTTAATGCAGCGTTTCATAAAGCCAAAACGCAGTCGCGATTGTGTGCACAAGAAAAGCGCACACAATCGCGTGCGATAATGCTCGCGATTTTGTGAGCCTGAGAGTCTTTTTCCCCAATCACTCCCTATATCACTCACTTGTCCCTATGTCCCCAACCCACTACAGATATATACGTCATCATTCTGGATTGTTTCCTCCCACTAAACAACAACAAGAATACTGACCGGTTTTTGGCCTCTCAGTGACTATGTACAAATCTCCTATGATGTTTATAACAACCCTGCATTTAATCCATACTGGTAAATGACAAGCTGTTAGACAGTGACAGTTTACATACAAAGGAAGAATCCTCCAAACATTTCGTAACCGTGGGGAAACATCTAGAATCCCACTGAATAATAACCGGTCCCTTAGTTATAATAGTTGTTTAGCTTCCATTGTGTAAAATGACAATTGTGATCTTCCTGAAAGTAGACCATACATAAACATATAGCAATATTGGATAATCAACTGAGTGCTAATGCCAATGGACTGATTGGTTGGTTGTCATTTACCCTACACAAGCCATTATTGTTTATAAGATCAAGTTTGTGTGGTCTCCTTAAAGTCATGGCAGTCAATCAAGGCTGGGACAACTGACACACCACAGCCAATGATTAACTGCAGCTTTATATGCAGCCTCTTCTGCACATGTTCAAGCTTATTAAAAGCTCACTGAGCAGAGGGAGGATACCTTTGCCACAAAGGATAAGCACTTATTATTAAATATCTGGTTACCAAATGTATATAATGAACTGACTGAGGGCAGATAAGGACAAGTCACCAGTTTTTTGTTGTAACCCTTACAAAATTGCATACCTGTATGTCCCTTAAAGAACATGTCCACCCTGGACATGTCTTTAAGGGACATACAGGTATGCAATTTTTGTTCACAGCCTCTTACATACATGTGTGAAGCATGCATTCGTTTTTCGTGCATTGGACACTTCTCCTGGTGCACATCGCAGCCTATACGTAGCTTATAATGTATAGACCAAGGGCTCTGCAAACGCTGAGGATGAACCAGTTTACACTGCTCTGGGGCTTTTTTTTTTTATCATGTTTGACAAAGGGACAGATTGTATCTATAAGGTCACCTCAACCTCATTCATCTTCATTAGATCATGTTGGCAATCATAGAAAAAGAATACTATCAGTTTGAGTATCTCCCTTCCTACCACAGTTTCACTAGTTTGATTATTATTCATTTAATTTAACAGTCAGGTAGAAACTGCTTTTCAGGTTCTGTAGACACCAAATGTACTTTGCATTGATGTTGACTTTATGTGCAATTACTAGCCATAGATATGTATATTCTGTCTGTAATCAATAAAAATTAGTTTTACCCCCCCTAACGTCTGTTTTACACAGTGAGCTACAAAGTAGCTTATTGAAGAGTCCTCTTCTGGGTGAATCAATTGAGCATGTGCGAGGTCACTGAGCTAGGGAAAGGGCGTATTCTGCAGGGATTTTCATAGTTTTGGTGTAAATATGCACCAGGTCACCTCAAACCAGTCCCTAAGAACAGTGTTAGGAAAGTTGCCTGGGGTACACTAAAACAGATGGAACGTTAAGCAAGGGTTCTTAGGGGCTGATGCAAATTTGCCTTCGCTGTTATTTGGAACAACCAATTGGATGTCAGCTCTTTACTTGGTTACTACAGTTAGATCTGATTGTTTGCTGCAGATCAAAAACACAAGCAAAACTGGGTCCCTGTACGGCCCGGAGAATGCTGCCATAGACTGTCGACACCCTGAGCAAGTTTTCAACTAGCCTGATGGGTTGTGGCACTGGTTATCCGTGACTATATTGGATATTGATGGCCACGGTTTGTTTTTGCAACACTGTCACTGCAGTCGCACATATTAAAGAGTATTTACACTAGCGAAATTTTGGGGTTTTTAGTTTAATTGAAGATCGGGAGGGAAAGGGGCTATTGTCTAACCTCCCGTTCTTCAATTAAACCAGCAGAGCCAGGAAAAAGTTACAGAACTTATCCGGTCTCGCTCCTCCGCTGTTCCTCCGACAGGTCGTGACGGAGTTTGTAGCTGTAGCACTGGACTTTTAAAGAGTCTCTTACCTCCCAAAACATGTATAGAGTTTAAAGGAAACTAAACTAAATTTTCAAAACCTAATGTGAAAGTTTTCTCCCCAGAACACCTATACATTGTAAGATTCTTCTCTGGTACGTTGCATTTAGTATATGTGAGAAATAGATTCTGTAATAAGAGGTTTCCATGTTGTTGCCAGTACAACCCACAGCCCATGAAGTCATCTAAGAACCACGCCCCCTGACCCCAGTATTCACTGTCTCTATGCACAAAGTGTTTCCTATACAGATGTCTACAAACCATATGGAATCCCTGATAACTTTTAAAGCTGCTTGTTACCGTCAGTTTTATTTACCAGTCGTGTGGTTGCTAGAAATAAAACTGCAGGGTAACAAGCAGCTTTTCTAAGTATCAGGGATTCCATAATCCATTTTTTAACTTATTCTTTTACGGCAAAGAATAAAGTTACCAAATGTACTAGAGTCTTGCTTATTCAGTGTTGGCGCACCAGGTAAGGCACCAGATTTAAAAAATACACAGTTCGGAGGTTACAAGTTCATACCCCGATGTAGCTTTTTTGTTTCTGTTTATTCCATGAGAAAGATAAGCTCTAATTGTACCCTTACATTCAGCTTGTGCAGTGGGGCTCACCTTGTAAGATGCCAGGTTTAGACACATACAGTTCAGAAGATCACAAGTTCAATACCCTAGCTAAACCTTTTTTTTTTTCTATTATATTCCATGCAAAGATAAAGCTTCTAAATGTTCCAAGGCTTTTAGCTTATTACAGCGGTGGCTCACCTTGTAAGATGCCAGGTTTAGCACATACAGTTCAGAAGTTTGAGTTTGATTCCCCCAATGTATTTTTATTTTTTGGTTCCATTATGTTCCTACTACAATATTCTACATATACCATATGTTTATATAGTGTCCTCTTAGCCTAGAGGTAAGCCGTCTGCTTTAGCAAGCAGGGAAATGTACAATTTGCAGGTTCTATTCCCCACACTTACTTTTATTTTGCTGAAATATTTATCTGTTTCTTACATCCATGCTATCTATGAAATACACTGCAAAGATTCATTTTCTTTTTGTATGAAAAGCAAAGGATTATATCATTGTTAGGACTAGAGATGTCCGAACTTCGCAAAATCCGGTCCGCTCGAGGATCCGCGAATTTTCGAAAAAATTCGAAAATTCGAAAATCCGCGAGCGGACCCGTTAAATTAAAATACCCTTGAATTACGAGATTTTTTCGTATTTTCGAAAATTTTCGAAATTACGAGTTTTCACGTATTTTCGGGAATTTTTGAAATTGCGAGTTTTCATGTATTTTTCGAAAATATGTATTTTCGAAATCACGTAATCCTCGTATCGAATATTTTCGAAAATACGTATGTAAGGAATTAGAGAAATCCTTGTATTTTCGAAAATTTTCGAAAATACATGTTTTCTCGTATTTTCGACGAAAATTTCGAAAATACGTGAAAACTCGTAATTTCGAAAATTTTCGAAAATACGAAAATCCGCGAATCGAGTTCGGAAGGCGGAAAATCCGGAAAAATCCGCCGTTCGCGGACGGGATAAATCCGCGGCGGATCCGGTTCGATCCGCGAACCGGCCATCCCTATGTTAGGACAGGAGCATTGAATGTGTTTGAAAACAAAAAAACTGAATTCCCTGTTCTGTGTCATGGAGAGGGAGGATCTCTGTGCTATAATGTGATTGGTTGTCAGCTTCTAGGAAGCAAGGCTGCAACTTCCTTGTTTTGATCTGTTGAGCTTTATGGAGCATGTGCCTGTACGCAGACACTTAGCTGGGGGTTTACCCAGCTAAGGTGGATTGTGGGCTGACCCCTAGTACTCAGGTTTATTTCATAAATTACCCAATGGCCACAGCAAGGGAGAGGTGAGACACAGCTTTTTGTATGTTTGTGAATGTGCTCTGTCTATTGGGACATGTGTCTGGAGCTTTAGTTCCCCTTTAATAAACAACCACCGCTATGCTTATGCATGCTCTCATCCTATCGCGCCTGGACTATTGCAACCCACTACTTTCTGTTCTTCCTGCTTCCCACCTCTTTCCCCTTCAGTCTATACTTAACTCTGCCACGTATTGTTTTGGTCTCTAATAAACTGGATCCCAAATCTCCTCTGTACCGGACAACAACCTGCCTCCCCGTTAGGGTAATCTACCCTTACATCCTACATATCTGTGTAACCAGCACAGTATATGATATCTAATATCTTATATATGATACTCTACCCTTACAGCCTACCTATCTGGTACCCAGCACATATATGGTATCTATTATCTATATATGATAAATCTATACTTACATCCTACCTCCTGGTAACAGCACAGTATATGGTATCTATATATCTTTATATGATAAATCTATACTATATCCTACCTATCTGGTAACCAGCACAGTTATGGTATCTATATATCTAATATGATAAATCTAGCCTTACACCTACTATCGGTACCCAGCACAGTATATGATATCTATATACTTATATGATAAATTACCCTACATACCTACCCTTCTGGTAACCAGCAGAGTATATGTATCTATATATCTATATATGATAAATCTACCCTTACATCCTACCTATCTGGTAACCAGCACAGTATATGATATCTATATATCTATATATGATAAATCTACCCTTACATCCTACCTATCCGGTAACCAGCACAGTATATGATATCTATATATCTATATATGATAAATCTAGCCTTACATCCTACCTATCCGGTAACCAGCACAGTATATAATCTATATATCTATATATGATAAATACCCTTACATCACCTATCCGATAACCAGCACGTATATTATACTATATATCTATATATGATAAATCTAGCCTTACATCCTACCTATATGGTAACCAGCACAGTATATGATATCTATATATCTATATATGATAAATCTATCCTTACATCCTAACTATCTGGTAACCAGCACAGTATTGATATCTATATATCTATATATGATAAATCTACCCTTCACATCCTACCTATCTGGTACCCAGCACAGTATATTGGATCTATATCTATATATGATAAATCTACCCTTACATCCTACCTATCCGGTAACCAGCACATTATATGGTCTCTAATATATCTATATATGATAAATCTACCCTTACACATCCTACATATCTGGTAACAGCACAGTATATGGTATCTATATATCTATATATGATAAATCTATACTTACACCCTACCTATCTGGTAACCAGCACAGTATATGGTATCTATATATCTATATATGATAAATCTACCCTTACATCCTACCTATCTGGTAACCAGCACAGTATATGGTATCTATATATCTATATATGATATATCTACCCTTACATCCTACCTATCCGGTAACCAGCACAGTATATGGTATCTATATATCTATATATGATAAATCTACCCTTACATCCTACCTATCCGGTAACCAGCACAGTATATGGTATCTATATATCTATATATGAAATCTAACACCCTTACTCCTACCTATCTGGTACCCAGCACAGTATATGATATCTATATATGATAAATCTACCCCTACATCCTACCCTTCTGGTAACCAGCAGTAATATGGTATCTATATATCTATATATGATAAATCTACCCTTACATCCTACCTACCTGGTAACCAGCACAGTATATGGTATCTATATATCTATGTATGATAAATCTACCCTTAAATCCTACCTATCTGGTAACCAGCACAGTAATGGTATCTATATATCTATATAGAATATCTAGCCTTACATCCTACCTATCCGGTACCCAGCACAGTATATGATATCTATATATCTATTATGATAATCTACCCTTACATCCACCTATCCGGTAACCAGCACAGTATTGGTATCTATATATCTATATATGATAAATCTATCCTTACAACCCCACCCTACTATCCGGTTAACCAGCACAGTATATGGTATCTATATATCATATATATAAATCTACCCTTACATCCTACCTATCCGGTAACCCACACGTATATGGTATCTATATATCTATATATGATAAATCTACCCTTACATCCTACCTATCTGGTACCCAGCACAGTATATGATATCTATATATGATAAATCTACCCCTACATCCTACCCTTCTGGTAACCAGCAGAGTATATGGTATCTATATATCTATATATGATAAATCTACCCTTACATCCTACCTACCTGGTACCAGCACAGTATATGGTATCTATATATCTATGTATGATAAATCTACACACTTACATCCTACCTATCTGGTAACCAGCACAGTATATGGTATCTATATATCTATATATGAATATCACTAGCCTTACATCCTACCTATCCGGTAACCCAGCACAGTATAGATATCTATATATCTATATATGATAAATCTACCCTACATCCTACCTTCCGTTAACCAGCACAGTATATGGTATCTATATATCTTATGAATAAATCTATCCTTACAAACACCCTACCTATCCGGTAACCAGCACAGTATATGTATCTATATATCTATATATGATAAATCTACCCTTACATCCTACTATCTGGTAACCAGCACAGTATATGGTATCTATATATCTATATATGATAAATCTACCCTTACATCCTACCTACCTGTAACCAGCACAGTATATGGATCTATATATCTATATATGATAAATCACCCTTACATCCTACCTATCCGGTAACCAGCACAGTATATGGTATCTATATATGATAAATCTACCCTTACATCCTACCTATCTGGTAACCAGCACATATATGGTATCTATATTCTATTATGATAAATCTACCCTTACAGCCTACCTATCTGGTACCCAGCACAATATATGGTATCTATATATCTATATATGATAAATCTATACTTACATCCTACCTATCTGGTAACAGCACAGTATATGGTATCTATATATTATATATAATAAATCTATACTTTTTCCTACCTATCTGGTAACCAGCACAGTATATGGTACTATATATCTTATATGATAAATCTGCCTTACACCTACCTATCTGGTACCCAGCACAGTATATGGTATCTATATATCTATATTGATAAATCTACCCTTACATCCTACCTATCTGGTAACCAGCACAGTATTTGATTGTTTTATTTGCACTGCAGACGTCTCACACCTACACTTATATATATTCCATTGCTGTATGTTACCCACCTAACTAGATTGTAAGCTCTATGGGTCAGGGACCTCATTACCTCTTTACCTGTGGCAAAGCCCTAGCACTATTTATATAATTTATTATTTTATGTACTGAACTATCTATGTATTTACCCCCTTGTTACTGATTTTATACTGTACAGCGCTGCGTCCCCAAGTGGCACTATATAAATAAACATATACATACATACTACAATGTGCAGGGGACATGGCCTTTAAGTCGAGGTCTCATTTAAAGGGATATATCAAATGCTGCAAATGTCTGTCAAGAAGACGTTTTAGATGAGTGAGTTTGGTTGGGTTTCTTCATGGGAATCGTGGATAAAATACACCTTGCAATGAATTAAAGGACATTCTATTTTTTACTGTTCTCCTGTGTACTACCCCACCCTGGTGTTCATAGGGGGTACAGAAATTATAAAATTGTATAGAGATGTGAATAGTTTGAATAACCTGAATTCTCTATCTAAAATATTTAACTTTTCAGGTTCAGACACATATAAGCAAAGGGTTTATTGTTACCGTGTAATGTAATGATTACATTTATCATTCAATAATATAGAGTCGAAAGTCAAAGAAACTGGATGCTTCACCAAAACTGAACCTCTGAATTACACTATCCACCTCTCCCTGGTCAACAGTATTATGGAATGTTAATTATTGCACATAAAGAACGCACATGTACAGTATTCTACTGTGATAGGGGGAGGATAGCTCGCATCATCCACTTCTTGTCCAATCACCACCATGGCTACAGCAGAAGCCAATAAAAACCACAGCTATTGCTAATATAGAGCACCCTGTCAGTCCAGGTTAAGGAGTACAATACCAAGGACATTTAATCATTCACGCTATGCACATATCCAGTGTTCCCATAAAGATTTCCATCCCTAAGTCTTTGCATGTTGCAATTTATGACAGTACCAGGGAGATATCTGGCAATATGCACATATTATAAATTGGGAATCATGCAGCATGTATGTATGCGTTTCAGGACCTGGAGAAACAAAACATACGCTACTATAAAGCATTTACAAAGCACCACTTTTCCCCAAAAAGTTATTGGGGATGATATCTGACCTAGAGTCCTGCATCAAGTTGGGGTCCCATGGCTTACCTGATTTTGAGGGTCGTATAAACCACAGTGAGTTTGAATGGGCTGTGGGTCAGATTCGGTAAGAAAGCTAGAAAGCTGGGTCTGTTAATTTACGTGTGTGGGTCGCTGCGGGTGCAGGTCAGATTAGGTAGAGTGGGAAAGGTGCGGGTAGGTCAAGTGCTTGCAGGTAAAGTGGGTAAGGTGCAGGTAACAGTTTTTGCAGGTGCTGGTCTGTTTAATGTCGCTTTACAGTTTTATGGGTAACGTTAAATTTACAACCCCACAGTCAGGTAACAGTTTTGTGGGTTTGTGTTAGGATCACATAACTTAATGGCATTCATTTTTTTTCCCACCACCATTTTAGATTTCTATCCTAATTTTGTCTACGGGTAACAGTTTTACGCTTGCGGGCCAGGCACGGGTTAGACCTGCACAGGACTCTAATCAACCCTTTGTGCTGCCCATCTGTTGGTGAATAGAGTAAACGCCCCTGCTGAAAACTAAGCCCAACAAGTATGCTTGTGAAGGTTCTCATTCATCCAGGTCATGGTATATCTGTTGTATTCAATTAGATCAACTGGACTTGAAGTTTAGTTCTGGAAGACGTTTCGCTAGTCATCCGACTGGCAATTGGTACATCCGAAAGACCCAATACCTAAACACAAGAAAAGCGACATCATATACGCAGTGCAGTGCAGTGAAGATGCTCTGATTGTATTGGGGGAGACCAAACAGCAACTGCATCAACGTATGGCCCAGCACAGAAGAGCCAATTCCTCGGTCAGGACTCAGCCGTGTATCTGCATCTTAAGGATAAGGACATACCTTTGAAGATTGTAATGTTAACATACTGGCGAAGGAACGTGACTGGTTCAAGAGAGGTTTTAGGAGGCCATTTATGTGAAAATAAAGAAACCAAGCCTAAATAGAGGTGGGGGGGTTCGACACCAACTGTCTGCCATGTACAATGCTGTTTTAACACCTTACTCTGGGCGTTCCTATAACACCTCTTAGCCACTATCCAATCACGCCCTTAACACCTGGCTGTGATATGCTAATTGGGATTTTCCAGGGTAATAATTGCCAACAGATTCTTGTACAAGTCATTCTGAATTGAGAAAGCCAGTCGGATGACTAGCGAAACGTCTTCAAGAACTACATTTCAAGTCCAGTTGATCTAATTGAATACAACAGATAGCCCAACAAATTTTGAAAAAAACAGGCAGCACTGGATACTAGTAAAATAAAAACCCACTAGAAGTACATGGTGAGTGTCAGAAACCTTTATTATAACCACATTGCCTCATTATTATGTGTCTCCAATTAGAAAGAGTCATAATTGTGCAGAACTGGAGGAATGTTTGGAAAGAATTCAGTACAGGACAGTTCTCTCCTCTGTATACCTTGTACAAGCTACAGAATGGCACTATGATCAAGCTACAGAATGCAAGTTCAAATGACCAATCAAACACCTACATTTCTAACTGAACAGTACAATAAAAAAAACAACAGAGGACACTCTCATTTTAAAGCAACCATTGATTAATGTGACACCATACAGTCCAACTAAGGGATATTGTAAGCAATGTATATATAACAAGAAGAAAATCTTAAAGCAAGATTGTCAATCTCACATTTTCATTTGGAGGTAATTAAAGAAATCAACATCATGATGACTGCATGAACATATTTTGGGTTCACCTTGTAGTTCAGCTCCAATTTCATGTGGAGATTATTGAAATACTGTCTGTGGAGGGCTCTATGCTCATGCCAGAAAATAAGATTGGAATTGCCTATATCTAGGTTATAGAATTGTCACGTATGGGGCCTTGTTTCTATTTCTGCAGCTGCGCAATAGAATAATTACTAGGTTAGGTATCACATAGGATAGATATGCATGAGCTGCTGATTTGTAATGTACCATGTGTATATCAGGATGCAAGTTCTAAAGCACATTAGTGTCCCTCTGTATATTAGAGTGTAAGCTCTGCGGACAGGATTCCCTTCTCCCAATGGCCCTCTCCCTGTATCGTATCTGTGTCCCTCTGTATATTAAAGTGTAAGCTCTGCAGGAAAGGATTCATCTCCCAATGGTTCCCTCTCCCTGTATCATATCTGTGTCCCTCTGTTATTAGAGTGTAAGCTCTGCAGGACAGGATTACCTTCTCCCAATGGTTTCCTCTCCCTATATTGTATCTGTGTCCCTCTGTAAATTAGAGTGTAAGCTCTGCAGTACAGGCTTACCTTCTCCCATGGTTCCTCCTCCCTATATTGTATCTGTGTCCCTCTGTATATTAGAGTGTAAGCTCTGCGTACAGGATTCCCTTTTCCCAATGGTTCCCTCTCCCTATATTGTATCTGTGTCCCTCTGTATATTAGAGTGTAAGCTCTGCAGTACAGGCTTCCCTTTTCCCAATGGTTCCCTCTCCTAATTGTATCTGTGTCCCTCTGTATTTAGAGTGTAAGCTCTGCAGTACAGGCTTCCTTTTACCAGGGTTCCCTCTCCCTGTATCGTATCTGTGTCCCTCTGTATATTAGAGTGTAAGCTCTGCAGGACAGGATTACCTTCTGACAATGGTTCCCTCTCCCTATATTGTATCTGTGTCCCTCTGTATATTAGAGTGTAAGCTCTGCAGTACATGCTTCCCTTCTCCTAATGGTTCCCTCTCCCTATATTGTATGTGTCCCTCTGTATATTAGAGTGTAAGCTCTGCAGTACAGGCTTCCCTTCTCCCAGTGGTTCCCTCTCCCTGTATCGTATCTGTGTCCCTCTGTATATTAGAGTGTAAGCTCTGCAGGACAGGATTCCTTTCTCCCAATGGTTCCCTCTCCCTATATTGTATCTGTGTCCCTCTGTATATTAGAGTGTAAGCTCTGCAGGATGAGTGATAACAGCATGTACAGTATATCCCATAATGGCTGATAATATTGCTAGGTGTATGGTGTACCGTTAGCTGTGAGCCTGAGTGTCTTATTGTCCTGTAACATCTTATTACAGTAACCCAGCCCCTGAGTGTCTTATTGTCCTGTAACATCTTATTACAGTAACCCAGCCCCTGAGTGTCTTATTCTCCTGTAACATCTTATTACAGTAACCCAGCCACTGAGTGTCTTATTGTCCTGTAACATCTTATTACAGTAACCCAGCCCCTGAGTGTCTTATTGTCCTGTAACATCTTATTACAGTAACCCAGCCCCTGAGTGTCTTATTGTCCTGTAACATCTTATTACAGTAACCCAACCCCTGAGTGTCTTATTGTCCTGTAACATCTTATTACAGTAACCCAGCCACTGAGTGTCTTATTGTCCTGTAACATCTTATTACAGTAACCCAGCCCGAGTGTCTTATTGTCCTGTAACATCTTATTACAGTAACCCAGCCCGAAGCTGTAAGTGATGACAGCTTGTATATCCCACAATGGCTGATAATATCGCTATGTGTATGTAGTACTGTTAGCTGTGAGTGAGTGATAACAGCATGTACAGTATATCCCATAATGGCTGATAATATCGCTATGTGTATGGTGTACCGTTAGCTGTGAGTGAAAACAGTGTCTATATCCCACAATGGCTGATAATATCGCTATGTGTATGGTGTACCTTTTTAGTGTGTGTGTTTCCCATAATCAGACATTATCAATGGGAAAATTGTTGGAAACCAAACTTTACGCTTGGACCTTTATTAAACGCATTAAGGGCTAGACCACACTGCTGCGTTTTTTTTTTTGCGCTTGCGATTTTTCAAAATTATTGAAAACGCGGCAACGCAAAAAAAGCGCGGTTTGCGTTCTGCATTTTTAATCGCAATCGCATGCGTTTTCCTATACTTATTGAAGAAATCGCAAACGCAACGAAAATTGCACATGAAATCGCATGCTATTGCGTTTGCGTTTCAGTGTGGCCTAGCCCTAAGGGAATGAATTGTATTTTATTACTGTATTGTTTAGTAAAAAATAAAATAAAATGGAATCCAGCAATTTCAGGAACAATGAAAAATAAATATCCGGTTAGACCAACCTCCTGGGGTCTGTTAAAATTTTCTATCCATGAAATATCAGAAGATTGACATGTTATAAGCTAAAGGCCTCGTTCACACCAGCCAACTTCAGCCTGCTATCCAGACCAATAAATCTGTTTTTTTGTATTTGACAGCACAGATATTTCAGATACCGTGTGATGAAATGTGCAGGATCAGCCATGATTTTCTGACTAATCTGGTCATTAGAACAAACTAAATTTACAGAAAAATAGGAAACAATCTGTTGTGGCAGAAAGTCAAAGCTGATCCTTGCCCAATATAACTCCTCAAATTAGACCTCAACAATGTTATTATCTGAGAGGCAAACGTGCTGCAGCCAATAAGAATGTTTAGGGACAGGAAGAGTATTTTCTATACCGTTCTACCCAGGCTCTGCCATTGGTTGGGCACAAAAAGAAAACATGTTGTATATTACTTAACTGCTAATTGTCACCTCACGGGCAAGAATCTCTTTTAAAGGCAACTGTGGTCTCAAAACAAGTTAGGGCTAAATGAAAGTCTGCAGTATTTCCTGATGAGCCAACAATCACATCTCTGGCTGGAGCCTGTGAGAAATTACATTGGGGTGAAGGTTCAAACTTCCTGCTTCCAGTAGGTTGTGACATCACCTGACCTCAGCCCCGCCCATCCGCCCCAGGGGATAAGCATGCTCAGACTCAATGCTGGGGAAATCAGGAAGTACCTGGGGACAAAATTGACAGTTGAGAAGGCTAGCCTATTAATGCAGGCAGAGGCTGGTCACATGGCTGAAAACAGGAAGTGTTCAAGCAGGAAGTAATATAGCTGAAACTTTCGAGCAATAACTTCTCACAAATTTTATCTAGAGATGTGATTTAGGTTTTATTTTGAAGGTAAGATGGAAGATTTTTTTTGTAATTATTACTAGTTTGGAAGAATTCGAGACCACATTTACCCTTTAATATAGGATTATTATTCCCTACCCTTGTAAGAATAGGACTGAGAAACAAACATAATCATTGTGTCCTGACATCTTCGCTATTTGTTCATTAAAATAAGTGGTCTTTGAGGAAGCGTAAGTTCAGCGAAAACGCGTCACACCATGCCCTTCCCCCTAGTGTACCGAGTCCCGCTGGGTTTTTATATGGTTTCAATAAACGCCAAGTCTTAACTTTACCACCCTTTGTACCCACCTCTCTTTTTGGGTTGGAGCGCCTCCTACATTGTATTCATTGAAATATATAGCCGTTCGCTGGACTGGGATGATGCTCGCTGGAGTCTTTGGACAGAACTAGAGATCTTGTGTGCGTTTTCGGTTGCGATTGCACTTTGCGTTCTGTATTTTCAATTCCATGCGTTTTCCAATACTTAATGAAAAAACCGCATGCGCAAACGCAACAAAATCGCACATGAAATCGCATGCGATTCCGTTTGCGTTGCTGTGTGGCCGTGCCCTAAGTGTAGATTCACTCTACTTATGTAAATTGAAATAAGTGAGATAACAAATATTGTTTAACAAATGTGTTTTTTCTTTATTCTCAGCACAGTACAAACAGATCCCATCTATGTCTCTTCACAGAGATGTGTTAGCACTCTCATTTGAAATACTTGTACCATAATAAAACCAAGATTTAAAAAAAAAAAAAAAAAAAAAGCCGCTAATGAAGTAGAAGTTTAAATAACAATCATGTGTAGGTTTTAAAGGGTAAGTGGGAAATATTATTTTGCAGTTTATCTTTGAGGCAGCCATTACTTAAGCATTTGGATGTCAGGATTGATTGAGTTTGCTGGAGGATGCAAGTGATGGATTGGAGAAGATCCATCAGTGATGCAGTAACCATAGCGATGAGATATATACGCTGGCTATAATGAAGCAGTTAAAAATGATGGTGTTTGGGGGAAAAAAACTCAAAACAAAATGGCCTCCAAGATGAAGTAGAGGTGTGAAGTTATACGCCCATTCCACTGCCACTTCCCTCAACATCGGGAATCTCGTTTTCCAAACTCCTCCTCAGTCGGATTATGCCAAAGTATTTGTGCGGCTTCTTGGTCTGCTCGCCGTTCTCTGGCACAGCTTCCAGCAACTCACCCCAGATGTTATCGCACAGATCTTTCCCGCCAGATTTAAACATCTAAAGAAAACAAACATGTCAAATGTATTATCAATAATGATTAATTTATTACTAGTACAGCACTATACACTCTAATTAGAGTCTAATAGGACAGATGTGTAAGGATTAAAAAAAAGTCTATGTTCTTTCTGACTGAAGGGGTCCTCACTGATTGGGTAAATCTGAATCTTTCCTAGTGACTGTATTTAACAATAAGTTGGATCCAGGGCATCATTGCCTGTATGGTCTATGGGAAAGCTTTTATTCAAGGTGAGGAATTTCTTATCATACATATCTTGGTTTCTGCCTTCGGGTTTAGCTCCTGAGTCTTGCTTAACGGACAACTATACCAAAAATGCCATATGAGGTGGCTTTATGCAAATTCCTGTTGCATCTGCCTGTCAATTTTGGCTGTGATGCTGACATCATAGCAAAGGATGCCCAGCACCTAATAGAGCAAGGTGGCAACCTTTGGAGAGAAGAGCCTCACCTCAGGTTTTGATCTAATAACTTCCGAAGTTTAGCATCCGCTGCCTTCTGCCCCTCCCTATAAAGGGCCCAGGACATGCAAATGAGCACGTGCAAGGGGAGGGAAGGTTTATATAGACACTGTTATATAGACAATGTTACAGATTCTGGGATAAAAACAGTAGGCGAGAGTACATACTCTTTAATTATAAAATTAATCATATTGTGTTTTCAGCATAGTTGCCCTTCAAACTTGTAATCCAGCTCAAAATAATAAGGGCTAATAAGTCTAAGCCTGGCAAATGTTTGTTTATAAACTTTTCATTTTTCTATCAACACTCTCCGTTCTTTAAAATATATTTTCCCTTCCTCTACCTCCTAGATGCAGGGATCCTCAAACTACGGCTCTCCAGATGTTTGAAAACTACAACTCCCCGGCATTCCTAGGATTTCCTCTCTAGTTGAGGAATGCTGGGAGTTGTAGTTTTCGAACATCTGGAGAGCCGCAGTTTGAGGATCACCCTCCTAGAGCAGTGAAATCTCTCCTGCCATAGATCTAAACAGGTCTGTAGCTGACTCATTTAGCCTTTTCTTTGGCTCTATAGTAGTGTTCGCGTTTCTGTGTGTGGACAATAAAGAGGCCAAAGGTGCTTAGAAATAATATGGAATGTTTAGAATAGAGCTGGGAAAAGCAGCCAACTTTGTGTTCGTAGAGAGAACCTAATGTTCTCAATTGATTGCATTTAACAATATCCATTATTATTCAATTAATATCCGCTGGGCAAGGTGACTCGTATGGCTGGAAAAATCCATTTTCCCTCTGTATATTGCACGGGCCTAGTGGTTTGGAAATTGGATTGCACTCACCACTTCGTACGTTGCACACCCATCTGCACATGTTGGGGTGGACTCATTAGTTAGTTTACAGACTAGATCATTCCTGCAGGCCTCAAACCTATAAAAGGAAACAAAGAATGAAATTATTGATGAAAATAATGATTCATATGGATAGACCACCACCCCTTTTATTGGTGGGGGGGTTCATCCCACACACAGCGAGAACTTTAACGTTTGCAAATACCTGTTATGGATTTGCATTGTTATGCAATGTACAGTATAATGGTAGGGTAATATAACTGTCAGACGTGTCAGGTCAACTATGATGTTTTGGCACAATAAGACCATGAGACCGTTAGTTATTTCCCACCATTTTCTATGCCTAGAATGGAATTGGCATTTTTTTATTTTTATCCTGAACCCATTAGCTACAGATGACAACACAACAGGGATAAACATGTATTTATACAAATAAGTAATACTAAAATAGTAATGCCCCTGTGTAAATTCTGTGTATAAATTGCTGTGTCTATTTTGGCAGGTTTCCGACTTCCTGGGTGGGTCACAGACCCAGTTGCACATGCCCACTGAATTCTTTAGCCCTTTTCCTCTTCCCACCTTCCAGCGCTGTCAAGTAACTACTGGTTGATCTGCCCATGTAATCAAGAACGAGCAGTAAGAAAAACCCATTATAATAGACAACTGTATTGTTCAAGATCTGCCCCTTTAGTCAGGGACTTGGGGAAAAGGGTCTTTTTACAGAGCAGCATGTCTTCCCATTGGTATAGTCCCTGAAGGGGGTGGAGCAACAACATTACAGTTGTCCTTTAATTTAGAAATATAAGGTGCATTGCTGGTGATCATTACATTTCTTTTATCAATTTATTTGCTGAGATTGAGAGACTCACCATTGATCGCAGAATTCGCTGCCTAAAGGAATGTCATTGATCCCAGTGTCCAATCGTTTTCTTCGATGTGCAGAGAAGTGTGGAGAGCAGAGATACATACATTGCACCTGACTCACCAGTTCCTGACACCTAGAGCACAAACACAGGGACGTGTTAATACGAATCAATGCAATCAGTATCTACATGCAAGTCAATTAGGCTTTGTACATACAGGTTAATATTTAGTCCCACACAACCGCAGAATGAATCTGGTTAAATTAGCAACACAGGCACTTGGTAGGTCTGCCAGTAGGAATATCTGTCCGTGTGCAAACAGCCTTAGGTCCATACAATAAAGATTTATAGCAGGTGACATTAGAAGCTAGCTCGTTCTTGGCAATAAATTCCCCTTTACCAATCCCTGACATTATCACTTTGTTTGGGTGGCCGTCACGTGATAATGGCTCTCAATACAACAGGGGCCGATAGGAATTGGACCACAGCTTTGATCTCGTGGCGGGTAATAGCATTCTGCCAGCCACGTGATTGTATGTTTCTCCACCACACAGGGCCGATCCGGTTGAGTCTGACGATATCGGACTTTTATTGGTACAGTGTATATCCAGATTAAATGTGAAATTTGCCCCTCCCCCCTCCAAACACTTTATAGACCCTCGCTTTTTCTGGGGTATAACCTCTGGTCTTGTTAGGCCTGTTCTAAGGATTTTTTACTCTTAGAGGTTTTTTTTTGTAAAGTAATAAACTGATTTACATTTAGATTGTGTGTGCAACATCTTAGGAAAGCCATCAGTGGATTTATACAGTTGTTTTGTGCCAACATTGCTCAGTCTTACGCCTATAGTATAACAGCTGACCACGCAGTCCTGCCCACGCGTTTCAAAGTCTTCAGATCGGGTTTGTCTCAGTGAAACGGGGACGGTTAGGGGGAGTTTCAGTCCAAACTTAGTCAGAGATCATTGGATGATTAGGAAAAGTGATGTGTTCACCCGTGGCCTATGTCTCTACCATCAGTAATCCTTCATGGCATGGAGCAAATGGACTGTATCAAAGTCAATGGTCATAGAAAGGATAACACATGGCAATGCCACTATTACTGCACGCTAATCTGCTGATCCACCAGAGACGATAAGGTGCCAATCTCAGTAGACAAATGTCAACAATTCTTTGGCTCCTGTGAGGCTGTAGACCAGGGGGAGGCAACCAGTAGACCTCCATAGCTCCCCAACATTCCCTGGGTCCATTTGATAGATTTATGAACCAATAGCACACAGACAGTGACATATAGGACATATCACATAAGCTTACCTGGCACTTAGTGGTCCACAGAGACCCCATGGGAAGCTGGTGATTGGGTGGGCGTTTATGTAGTCTTGGTTACAGCAGGCATCTGCAGGTGGGGGAAAGCAAAATGGCCAATGACGTTGGGATATTTTCTAAGAATCATGTGAGAATCAGGTTTGGCCATTTTGGAGTATAAAACCGGCATGATGAAAGGCAACATAAAGACTTAATGTTAGGTTGTGTGTATTTGATAAGGACCTTATGTAAATGTATGACTAGAGAATGCAGTAAGCTGATTGGTTCACCATCGCTGTGGATCTCTATGGAGCTATTATAGTATTTATTATTGATTAGGGTTAATGTACATCAAAGTTCACACAGCAGCTGTGAGCTCTGGTCCAATGTCTGTGACTGTAGCCATAGATATGAACACTGAGCTAAAATAGAATGAATAGACTCATTAGGGTAGGGACAGTAAACTGGTGGAACTGATGCTGTTGTTAAACTACAACTTTCTTCATACTGAAAAGCCAAAGCCTTGTAAAGGGATTTATCTCGCATTGCACGTGACTTTTTAGGTTGATAAATGTACAGTCAAAAAAAAAAAAGACTTCTCCTTTAAGAAATAATAAAGCCCTCGGGGGAAGAATGGGGGTTAAAAAGTATTTGCTAATTAACACCAACAATCCCCTAAGGAGTAGCTCATTAGTCAGAATGACTTCTTGTTGCTGAGTAATGTATGGATACATCCCTAGCAAAATGCTGGGACAGTGCGGCTGTGTTTATCTCCCAATAGGACGTGTACCGGTAGGAACAGCAAACCGTGTTAGCGCATCCTGGAAGAGATCTGTGCAAAGAGACACAAAGAGAGTCTGTACACACGTCTGATTGGGCGTTCGCCACACATTTGCATGCACTTGGGGGTTGTGCATCGGGCATCCAATCAGACGTGCGTGTATTAGGCTTTATGCTGGCCATACACTATTTAGATGTTTGATAGATTCAAGTTTAGATCCCTTGAATCTATCAAACATCTAAATAGTGTATGGCCAGCAATTGTCTTTATAGACCAACCCTCCATTTGTCTTTATAGACCAACCCTCCAACATTCCCCTTTAAATAGGTGCACTATTGAGAAACACATTGCACAGAGCTGTGCTAAGATCTGGTTCACTTTATTACCCTCCCCCTGCAGCCCTGCACCATGTTGTTTCTAAGTTTAACTATTAAAGGGGGAAAGCTTGAGGGTACGAATAGAGTGTTTGCTGGTGGCTTTACCTTATGACGTTTCAATAAGGTTCCCCGTCTGGCCCATTCATTTTTTTATTGGAAGTCAATCATAAAAAAGATTAGGTCAGACGGTTCTTCTGGGGTTCTGTTGGGAGAATGTTGCTGGTAAGTTCGTCAGATCGTGTATGGGCCAATCATCTGATTTTCATTTGATTTTTTCCTACACTTAAAGGACTATATATAAACTATACTGTAAAAATGTACTTTGAAAAAATAAAAAGTAACTTGGACAGGGAGGCAGGATTGATTATTCCTACCTCCCAATATTGTTTTATTGAGGAGCTACAGCACATTTCATTTGTTTTCGTCTGCCAGGTTAGTGTTCTGGGCCTTCCTGTATAAAGATAGTGCTGAAGCACTCAGGAAGCCTGGCAGAGAAATTATATTGGGAGGTAGAAAGTACCAATCCTACCTCCCTGCCCCAGGTACTTTGCACTTTATATGCGCAATAGTTCTCCTTTAAAAACATTTATCCAACCAATACCGATGGTGCAATTCTGCGATTGTATGATCAGGATTGGTGCGTGTATGGCCTCCTTAACTTAAGGATTTTTAGTGGAAAATCAGACAAATGGAATCTAATACCAATCTGCATTGTGTCTACCCAACATTAACCTGGCCTTAGACATCCGATGTGTAAGCAGAAGGTCTGATGGAATAGTCCATTTGCATCCAACAGGATTTGTTGATATCTAGTATGTGTGTATCCTGATTTAGTGGTGGTTGGACAAAAAACTAAACCCTGGATTGGGTGAATCCAGACTACACAAGGTTGTCATCCCAGTATTAATTGTGTTGTGTTTGTCTCCAACAGAAATAATTTAGTTAAAAGAAAGATTTTACATTTTAACATTGTTTATTAAAGGACAATTATACTCACCTTCCCTCCGCTCCACATCTTTGTGCAGTAGCTTTTACTCAGGGTGAGGACCTGAACCGCTAGGTCCTCACCCTGATTAGCGTAACCTGCAGCAGCGTCTTACAGCAAACACTGCTCTGGTAGGCTCCGCCCCCTCCTCCCCGTCGGTGACGAGGCCAATAGGAGGCACGCTTGTTGCAGAGCGTGCCTTCCTATTGGCCTCGTGCGGGGGGGGGGCGGAGCCTACAGAGCAGCGTTGCTCTAAGACGCTGCTTTAGGTTTCGCGAATCCAGGGGTGAGGACCTAGTTGTTCAGGTCCTCACCCTGAGTAAAAGCTACTGCACAAAGATGTGGAGCGGAGGGAAGGTGAGTATAATTGTCCTTTAACAATAACACAGATCTTAATACTTAAATACATTCCTCTCCTCTGTCTGCACACTTACTGTCTGAGTAATGCTGGCAATCCTGTAGATCAGGCTCTGCCCTGGGAACCTGATTAGGTCTTCTGGTAGCAACGTCTAGAGATCCCGAGTGAAGGAGAATAACAGGCAGGTGAAGGAGAAATGAAGACTGATGGAGACATATTTCTCTATTAGAAAAGAAATGGCAATTTACTATCAGGGTAAAAGTTATATTTGTTTTTATTATCTAGACTCATAGCCTTACAGCACTGGTATCTTATTACAGTAACCCAGCCCCTGAGTGACTTATTGTCCATAATATCTTATTACGTAACCCAGCCCCTGAGTGTCTTATTGTCCTGTAACATCTTATTACAGTAACCCAGCCCCTGAGTGCCTTATTGTCCTGAACATCTTAGTACAGTAACCCAACCCCTGAGTGTCTTATTGTCCTGTAACATCTTATTACAGTAACCGGCCCTGAGTGCCTTATTGTCCTGTAACATTGTACAGTAACCCAACCCCTGAGTGTCTTATTGTCCTGTAACATCTATTACAGTAACCCAGCCCTGAGTGCCTTATTGTCCTGTAAACATCTTTAGTACAGTAACCCAACCCCTGAGTGTCTTATGTCCTGTAACATCTTATTACAGTAACCCATCCCCTGAGTGTCTTATTGTCCTGTAACATCTTCTTACAGTAACCAGCCCTGAGTGTCTTTGTCTGTAAATCTTATTACAGTAACCCAGCCCTGAGTGCTTATATCCGTAACATCTATTACAGTACCCAGCCCCTGAGTGCCTTCTTATGTCCTGAACACTCTATACAGTAACCCAGCCCCTGAATGTCTTATTGTCCTGTAAAATCTTATTACAGTAACCCAGCCTGAGTGCTATTGTCCTGAACATCTTATTACAGTAACCCATCCCCTGAGTGTTTTATTGTCCTGTAACATCTTATTACAGTAACCCAGCCCTGAGTGCCTTATTGTCCTGTAACATCTTATTACAGTAACCCATCCCTGAGTGTCTTATTGTCCTGTAAATCTTATTACAGTAACCCAGCCCCTGAGTGCCTTATGTCCTGTAACATCTTATTACAGTAACCCAGCCCCTGAGTGTCTATTGTCCTGTAAAATCTATTACAGTAACCCAGCCCCTGAGTGCCTATTGTCCTGTGACATCTTATACAGTAACCCAGACTGGGCCTTATTGTCTGGAACATCTTATTACAGTAACCCAGCCCTGAATGTCTATTGTCCTGTAAAATCTTATTACAGTAACCGCCCCTGAGTGCCTTATTGTCCTGTAAACATTTATTACAGTAAACCATCCCCTGAGTGTTTATTGTCCTGTAACATCTTATTACAGTAACCCAGCCCTGAGTGCTTATTGTCCTGTAACATCTTATTACAGTAACCATCCCTGATGTCTTATTGTCCTGTAAATCTTATTACAGTAACCCAGCACCCTGAGGGCCTTATTGTCCGTAAATCTTATTACAGTAACCCAGCCCCTGAGTGTCTTATTGTCCTGTAAAATTTATTCAGTAACCCACCCCTGAATGCCTTATTGTCCTGGACCTCTTATTACAGTAACCCAGCCCCTGAGTGTCTTATTGTCCTGTAAAATCTTATTACAGTAACCAGCCCCTGAGTGCCCTATTGTCCTGTAACATTATTACAGTAACCCACCCTGAGTGTCTTATTGTCCGTAACATCTTATTACAGTAACCAGCCCTGCGTGCCTTATTGTCCTGTAACACTTTTACAGTAACCCAGCCCCTGAGTGTCTTATTGTCCTGTAACATCTTATTACAGTAACCCAGCCCCTGAGTGCCTTATTGTCCTGTAACATCTTATTACAGTAACCCAGCCCCTGAGTGTCTTATTGTCCTGTAACATCTTATTACAGTAACCCAGCCCTGAGTGTCTTATTGTCCTGTAACATCTTATTACAGTAACCCAGCCCCTGAGTGTCTTATTGTCCTGTAACATCTTATTACAGTAACCCAGCCCCTGAGTGTCTTATTGTCCTGTAACATCTTATTACAGTAACCTAGCCCCTGAGTGTCTTATTGTCCTGTAACATCTTATTACAGTAACCCAGCCCCTGAGTGTCTTATTGTCCCTGTAACATCTTATTACAGTAACCCACCCCTGAGTGTCTTATTGTCCTGTAACATCTTATTACAGTAACCCAGCCTGCGGTCTTATTGTCCTGTAACATCTTATTACAGTAACCCAGCCCCTGAGTGCCTTATTGTCCGTAACATCTTATTACAGTAACCCACCCTGAGTGTCTTATTGTCCTGTAAAACTCTTATTACAGTAACCCAGCCCCTGGTGCTTATTGTCCTGTAACATTTATTACAGTACCCAGCCCCTGAGTGTCTTATTGTCCTGTAAATCTTATTACAGTAACCCAGCCCCTGAGTGCCTTTTGTCCTGTAACATCTTATAAGTAACCCAGCCCTGAGTGTCTTATTGTCCTGTAACATCTTATTACAGTAACCTAGCCCAGGTGTCTTATTGTCCTGTAACATCTTATTACAGTAACCCAGCCCCTGAGTGCCTTATTGTCCTGTAACATCTATTACAGTACCCACCCCTGGTGTCTTATTGTCCTGTAACATCTATTACAGTAACCCAGCCCCTGAGTGCCTTATTGTCTGTAACATCTTATTACAGTAACCCAGCCCCTGAGTGTCCTTATTGTCCTGTAACATCTTATTCCCGTACCCAGCCCCTGAGTGTCTTATTGTCCTGTAACATCTTATACAGTAACCCCCCCTGAGTGTCTTATTGTCCTGTAAATCTTATTACAGTAACCCAGCCCCTGAGTGATTATTGTCCTGTAACATCCTCTTACAGTAACCCAGCCCCTGAGTGTCTTATTGTCCTGTAACATCTTATTACAGTAACCCAGCCCCTGAGTGCCTTATTGTCCCTGTAACATCTTATTACAGTAAACCCGCCCCCCTGAGTGTCTTATTGTCCTGTAACATCTTATTACAGTAACCCAGCCCTGAGTGTCTTTTGTCCGTAACATCTTATTACAGTAACCCAGCCCCTGAGTGTCTTATTTGTCCTGTAACATCTTATACAGTAACCCAGCCCCTGAGTGTTTATTGTCCTTGTAACATCTTATTACAGTAACCCAGCCCTGAGTGTCTTTTGTCCTGTAACATCTTTTACAGTAACCCAGCCCCTGAGTGTTATTGCTGTTAACATCTTATTACAGTACCCAGCCCCTGAGTGTCTATTGTCCTGTAACATCTTATTACAGTAACCCACCCCGAGTGTCTTATTGTCCTGTAACATCTTATTACAGTAACACGCCCCTGAGTGTCTTATTGTCCTGAAACCTTATTACAGTAACCCAGCACCGAGTGCTTATTGTCCTGTAACATCTTATTACAGTAACCCAGCCCCTGAGTGTCTTATTGTCCTGTAACATCTTATTACAGTAACCAGCCCCTGAGGTGTCTTATTGTCCTGTAACATCTTATTACAGTACCCAGCCCCCTGAGTGTCTTATTGTCGTTAACATCTTATTACAGTAACCCAGCTGAGTGTCCTTATTGTTGTCAACTCTTATTACAGTAACCCAGCCCTGAGTGTCTTATTGTCCTGTAACATCTTATTACAGTAACCAGCCCCTGAGTGTTTATTGTCCGTAACATCTTTACGTACACCCTAGTCAGTCCGTACACTTATTACAGTACCGCCTGAGTGTTTATTGTCCTGAACATCTTATTACAGTAACCCAGCCCCTGAGTGTCTTATTGCCTGTAACATCTTATTACAGTAACCCAGCCCTGAGTGTCTTATTGTCCTGTAACATCTTATTACAGTAACCCAGCCCCTGAGTGTCTTATTGTCCCGTAACATCTATTACAGTACCCAGCCCTGAGTGTCTTATGTCCTTAACATCTTATTACAGTAACCCACCCCTGAGTGTCTTTTGTCCTGTAACATCTTATTACAGTAACCAGCCCCTGAGTGCCTTATTGCTGTAACATCTTATTACAGTAACCCAGCCCCTAGTGTCTTATGTCCTGTAACATCTTATTACAGTAACCCAGCCCGAGTGTCTTATTGTCCGTAACTCTATTACAGTAACCCAGCCCGAGTGCCTTATGTCCTGTAACATCTTATTACAGTAACCCAGCCCCCGAGGTGTCTTATTGTCCTGTAACATCTTATTACAGTAACCCAGCCCCGAGTGTCTTATTGTCCCGTAACATCTTATTACGTACCAGCCCCCGAGTGTCTTATTGTCCGTAACATCTTATACAGTAACCCAGCCCTGAGTGCTTATTATCCTGAACATCTTATTACAGTAACCACCCTGAGTGTCTTATTGTCCTGTAACATCTTATTACAGTAACCCAGCCCCTGAGGGCCTTTTGTCTGACATTCTTATTACAGTAACCCAGCCCCTGAGTGTCTTATTGTCCTGTAACATTTTTACAGTACACCCCTGAGTGCTTATTGTCCTGTAACATCTTATTACAGTACCCAGCCCTGAGTGACTTATTGTCCTGTAACATCTTCTTACAGTAACCCAGCCCCTGAGTGTCCTATTGTCCCTGTAACATCTTATTACAGTAACCCATCCCCTGAGTGACTTATTGTCCTGTAACATCTTATTACAGTAACCCAGCCCCTGAGTGTCTTATTGTCCTGTAACATCTTATTACAGTAACCCAGCCTGAGTGTCTTATTGTCCTGTAACATCTTATTACAGTAACCCAGCCCCTGAGTGTCTTATTGGCCTGTACATCTTATTACAGTAACCCAGCCCTGGTGTCTTATTGTCCTGTAACACTTATTACAGTAACCCAGCCCCTGTGTCTTATTGTCTGTAAACATCTATTAAAGTAACCCAGCCCCTGAGTGTCTATTGTCCTGTAACATCTTATTACAGTACCCAGCCCCTGAGTGTTTATTGTCCTGTAACATCTTTTACAGTAACCCAGCCCCTGAGTGTCTTATTGTCCTGTAACATCTTATTACAGTAACCCAGCCCTGAGTGTCTTATTGTCTGTAACATCTTATTACAGTACCCAGCCCCTGAGTGCTTATTGTCGTGAACATCTTATTACAGTAACCCAGCCCCTGAGTGTCTTATTGTCGTAAACATCTTATTACAGTAACCCAGCCTGAGTGCTTTTGTCCTGTAACATTTATTACAGTAACCAGCCCCCGAGTGTCTTATTGTCCTGTACATCTTATTACAGTACCCAGCCCCCTGAGTGTCTTATTGTCCTGTAACATTTATTACAGAACCCGCCCTGAGTGCCTTATTGTCCTGTGTAAATACTTATTACAGTAACCAACCCCTGAGTGACTTTGTCCCTGTAACATCTTTTACCGTAACCCAGCCCCTCGAGTGACTTATTGTCCTGTAACATCTTCTAAATAACCCAGCCCGAGGTACTATTGTCCCTGTAAATCTTATTACAGTACCAGCCCCCGAGTGTCTTATTGTCCTGTAACATCTTATTACAGTAACCCAGCCCCTGAGTGCCTTATTGTCCTGTAACATCTTATTACAGTAACCCAGCCCCTGAGTGCCTTATTGTCCTGTAACGTCTTATTACAGTAACCCAGCCCCTGAGTGCCTTATTGTCCTGTAACATCTTATTACAGTAACCCAGCCCCTGAGTGTCTTATTGTCCTGTAACATCTTATTACAGTAACCCAGCCCCTGAGTGTCTTATTGTCCTGTAACATCTTATTACAGTAACCCAGCCCCTGAGTGTCTTATTGTCCTGTAATGTCTTATTACAGTAACCCAGCCCCTGAGTGTCTTATTGTCCTGTAACGTCTTATTACAGTAACCCGGCCCCTGAGTGTCTTATTGTCCTGTAACATCTTATTACAGTAACCCAGCCCCTGAGTGTTTTATTGTCCTGTAACATCTTATTACAGTAACCCAGCCCCTGAGTGCCTTATTGTCCTGTAACATCTTATTACAGTAGCCCAGCCCCTGTGTGTCTTATTGTCCTGTAACATCTTATTACAGTAACCCAGCCCGAGTGTCTTATTGTCCTGTAACATCTTATTACAGTAACCCAGCCCCTGAGTGTCTTATTGTCCTGTAACATCTTATTGACAGTCAACCCAGCCCCTGAGTGCCTTATGTCCTGTAACATCTTATTAAAGAACCCAGCCCCTGAGTGTCTTATTGTCCTGTAAACATCTTATTACAGTAACCCAGCCCCTGAGTGTCTTATTGTCCTGTAACATCTTATTACAGTAACCAGCCCTGAGTGCCTTATTGTCCTGTAACATCTTATACAGTAACCCATCCCCTGAGTGTCTTATTGTCCTGTAACATCTTATTACAGTAACCAGCCCTGAGTGCCTATTGTCCTGTAACATCTTATTACAGTAACCCAGCCCCTGAGTGCCTTATTGGTCCTGTAACATCTTATTACAAACCCAGCCCCTGAGTGTCTTATTGTCCTGTAACATCTATTACAGAACCCAGCCCCTGATGTCTTATTGTCCTGTAACATCTTATTACAGTAACCCAGCCCTGAGTGTCTTATTGCCTGTAACATCTTCTTACAGTAACCCAGCCCCTGAGTGTCTTATTGTCCTGTAACATCTTATTACAGTAACCCAGCCCTGAGTGTCTTATTGTCCTGTAACATCTTATTACAGTAACCCACCCCCTGAGTCTTATTGTCCTGTAACATCTTATTACAGTACCCAGCCCCTGAGTGCTTATTGTCCTGTAACATCTTATTACAGTAACCCAGCCCTGAGTGTCTTATTGTCCTGTAACATCTTATTACAGTAACCCAGCCCCTGAGTGCGTATTGTCTGTGTAACATCTTATTACAGAACCCAGCCCCTGAGTGTCTTTTTGTCCTGTAACATCTTTTACAGAATACCCCGCCCCTGAGTGTATTATTGTCCTGTAACATCTTATTACAGTAACCCAGCCCCTGAGTGTCCTATTGTCCTGTAACATCTATTACAGTAACCACCCCCGTAGTCTTATTGTCCTTACTCTTATTACAGTAAAGCCCGGAGTCTTATTGTCCTGTAACACACTTATTACATAACCCAGCCCTGAGTGTTTATTGTCCTGTAAACTCTTATACAGTAACCCAGCCCCTGAGTGTCTTATGTCCCTGTAACATCTTATTACAGTATACCAGCCCCTGAGTGTCTTATTGTCCTGTTAATACAGCTATTACAGTAACCAGCCCCCTGAGTGTCCTTATTGTCCTGTAACATCTTATAACAATCCTCAGCCCTGAGTGTCTTATTTGTCCTGTAACATCTTATATTACAGTTAACCCAGCCCCTGAGTGCCTTATTGTCCTGAACATCTTATTACAGAACCCAGCCCCTGAGTGTCTTATTGTCCTGTAACATCTTATTACAGTGATACACCAGCCCCTGAGTGCCTTATTGTCCTGTAACTCTATTACAGTAACCCAGCCCCTGAGTCTTATTGTCCTGTAACATCTTATTACAGTAACCCAGCCCCTGAGTGTCTATTGTCCTGTAACATCTATTACAGCCCAGCCCCTGAGTGTCTTAGTCTGTAACATCTATTACAGTAACCCAGCCCCTGAGTGTCTTATTGTCCTGTAACATCTTATTACAGACCCAGCCCCTGAGTGTCTATTGTCCTGTAACATCTTATTACAGTAACCCACCCCCTGAGTGTCTTATTGTCCTGTAACATCTTATTACAGTAACCCAGCCCCGAGTGCCTTATTGTCCTGTAACATCTTATTACAGTAACCCAGCCTGTGGTCTTATTGTCCTGTAACATCTTAACAGTAACCCAGCCCCGAGTGTCTTATTGTCCTGTAACATCTATTACAGTAACCCAGCCCCTGAGTGCCTTATTTGTCCTGTAACATCTTATTACAGTAACCCAGCCCCTGAGGGTCTTATTGTCCTGTAACATCTTATTACAGTAACCCAGCCCCTGAGTGTCTTATTGTCCTGTACATCTTATTACAGTGACCAGCCCCCCTGAGTGTCTTATTGCCTGTAACATCTATTACAGTAACCCAGCCCCTGAGTGCCTTATTAGTCCGTAACATCTTATTACAGTAACCACCCCTGAGTGCTTATTGTCCTGTAACATTTATTACAGTAACCGCCCCTAGCCCTTATGTTCCTGTAACATCTTATTACAGTAACCCAGCCCCTGAGTGTCTTATTGTCCTGTAACATCTTATTACAGTAACCCACCCCTGAGTGCCTTATTGTCCGTAACATCTTATAGTGTACAGTAACCCAGCCCCGAGTGCTTATTGTCCTGTAACATCTTATTACAGTAACCCAGCCCCTGAGTGTCTATTGCCCTGTAAATCTTATTACAGTAACACCATCCGAGTGACTTATTGTCCTGTAACATCTTATTACAGTAACCCAGCCCCGAGTGTTTATTGTCCTGAACATTATTATTACAGTAACCCAGCCCCTGAGTGTCTTATTGTCCTGTAACATTATACAGTAACCCAGCCCCTGAGTGTCTTATTGTCCCTGTAACATCTTATTACAGTAACCCAGCCCCTGGTGTCCTTATTGTCCTGTAACATCTTATTACAGTAACCCAGCCCCGTGTGTCTTATTGTCCTGTAACATCTTATTACAGTAACCAGCCCCTGAGTGTCTTATGTCCTGTAACATCTTATTACAGTAACCCAACCCGAGTGTCTTATTGTCCCTGTAACATCTTATTACAGTAACCCAGCCCCTGAGTGTCTTATTGTCCTGTAACATCTTATTACAGTAACCCAGCCCCCTGAGTGTCTTATTGTCCTGTAACATCTTATTACAGTAACCCAGCCCCTGAGTGCCTTATTGTCCGAACATCTTATTACAGTAACCCAGCCCCTGAGTGTCTTATTGTCCTGTAACATCTATTACAGTAACCCAGCCCCTGAGTGCTTTTTCTGTAACATTTATTACGTAACCAGCCCCGAGTGTCTTATTGTCCTGTAACATCTTATTACAGTAAACCCAGCCCCCTGAGTGTCTATTGTCCTGTAACAATCTTATGACAGTAACCCAGCCCCTGCGTGCTCTTATTGTCCTGTAACATCTTATTACAGTAACCCACCCCTGAGTGCTTATTGTCCTGTAAATCTTATTACAGTAACCCAGCCCCTGAGTGCTTATTGTCCTGTAACATCTTATTACAGTAACCCAGCCCCGAGGGTTACTATGTCCCTGTAACATCTTATTACAGTAACCCGCCCCGAGTGTCTTATTGTCCGTAACATCTTATTACGTAACCCAGCCCCTGTGTGTCTTATTGTCCTGTAACATCTTATTACAGTAACCCAGCCCCCTGAGTGTCTATTGTCCTGTAACATCTTATTACAGTAACCAGCCCCTGAGTGTCTATTGTCCTGGTAACATCTTATTACAGTAACCCAGCCCCCTGAGTGTCTCTTATTGTTTTTTTTTTGTGGTTCTTTTCTGTAACATCTTACAGTACCCAGCCCTGAGTGCCTATTGTCCTGTAACATCTTATTACAGTAACCCAGCCCCGAGTGTCTATTGTCCTGTAAATCTTATTACAGTAACCCAGCCCCTGAGTGCCTTATTGTCCTGTAACATCTTATTACAGAAAACCTAGCCCGAGTGTCTTATTGTCGTAACATCTTATTACAGTAACCCAGCCCCCTGATATGTCTTATTATCTTGTTAACATCTTATTACAGTAACCCAGCCCCCTGAGGTGTTATTGTCCTGTAACATCTTATTATCAGTAACCCAGCCCCTGAGTGTCTATTGTCCTGTAACATCTTATACAGTAACCCACCCTGAGGGCCTTATTGTCCTTGATAAACATTCTTACTCAGGGGTAGACCCAGCCATATGAGTGCCTTATTGTCCTGTAACATCTTATTACAGTAACCCAGCCCCTGAGTGCCTTATTGTCCTGTAACATCTTATTACAGTAACCCAGCCCCTGAGTGCCTTATTGTCCTGTAACATCTTATTACAGTAACCCAGCCCCTGAGTGTCTTATTGTCCTGTAACATCTTATTACAGTAACCCAGCCCCTGAGTGTCTTATTGTCCTGTAACATCTTATTACAGTAACCCAGCCCCTGAGTGTCTTATTGTCCTGTAACATCTTATTACAGTAACCCAGCCCCTGAGCGTCTTATTGTCCTGTAACATCTTATTACAGTAACCCAGCCCCTGAGCGTCTTATTGTCCTGTAACATCTTATTACAGGAGACCCAGCCCCTGAGTGCCTTATTGTCCTGTACCTTATACAGTAACCCAGCCCCTGAGTGTCTTATTGTCCTGTACCATCTTATTACGTAACCCAGCCCCTGATGCTTATTGTCCTGTAACATCTTATTACATCCCCCAGCCCCTGAGTGCCTTATTGTCCTGTAACATCTTATTACAGTAACCCACCCTGATGTTTTATTGTCCGTAACATCTTATTACAGTAACCCCCCCTGAGTGCTTATTGTCCTGTAACATCTTATTACAGTAACCCACCCCTGAGTGTCTTATTGTCCTGTAACATCTTATTACAGTAACCCAGCCCCTTGAGTCTTATTGTCCTGTAACATCTATTACAGTAACCCAGCCCCTGAGTGTCTTATTGTCCTGTAAACATCTTATTACGTAACCCACCCCTGATGCCTTTTGTCCTGTAACATCTTATTACAGTAACCCGCCCCTGAGTGCTTATTGTCCTGTAACATCTTATTACAGTACCCAGCCCCTGAGTGCCTATTGTCCTGTACATCTTATTACAGTAACCCACCCCTGAGTGTCTTATTGTCCTGTAACATCTTATTACAGTAACCCAGCCCCTGATGCCCTTATTGTCCTGTAACACTATTACAGTAACCCAGCCCTGAGTGTCTTTATGTCCTGTAATCTATTACAGTAACCCAGCCCCTGAGTGCCTTATTGTCCTGTAACATCTTATTAACTAACCCAGCCCCTGAGTGTCTTATTGTCCTGTAACTCTATTACGTAACCCAGCCCCGAGTGTCTTATTGTCCTGTAACTCTTATTACAGTAACCCAGCCCCTGAGTGCTTATTGTCCTGTAACACTCTTATACAGTAACCCAGCCCCTGAGTGTCCTTATTGTCCTGTAACATCTTATTACAGTAACCAGCCCCTGAGTGTCTTATTGTCCTGTAACATCTTATTACAGTAACCCAGCCCCTGAGTGCCTTATTGTCCTGTACATCTTATTACTATACCCACCCCCTGAGTGTCTTATTGTCCTGTAACATCTTATTCCAGTAACCCAGCCCCTGAGTGTTATGTCCTGTACTCTTATTACAGTAACCCACCCCTGAGTGCCTTATTGTCCTGTAACATCTTATTACAGTAACCCTAGCCCCTGATGTCTTATTGTCCTGTAAAACTATTACATAACCCAGCCCCTGAGTGCCTTATTGTCCTGTACCATCTTATCTCAGTACCCAGCCCCTGAGTGTCTTATTGTCCTGTAACATCTTATTACAGTAACCCAGCCCCTGGTGCCTTATTGTCCTGTAACATCTTATTAAGTAACCCAGCCCCTGAGTGTCTTGTCCTGTACCTCTAGTAGCAGACATTAACCTCCCCTGGTGTCTTATTGTCCTGTAACATCTTATTACAGTAACCCAGCCCCTGAGTGTCTTATTGTTCAGTAACATCTTATTACAGTAACCCAGCCCCTTATTACAGTATAACATAATAACAGTAAAGCTATTGAATATTGATAGAGATATGGAATCACTGAGCCATTAGTAATGATGTATTATATAGCTATATGTTTTTGGTTTATATTTCCCTGATATAATAGTAAATTATTTATAATTGTTTTATCGGAGGTTTCTTTAATTAACTATGGTCATCAGTGTCACATGACAATGTACATATTGTATGCAAATGAGGTTTTATAGTCAGTGACTATTTGACGTCTCCTGACAGTACCCTGGCCTAGTTATTAATATAAGGTCTCTAGGGGGTTACCATCCTATAGAACTGTACAATGACTTTACTCCATAGTGTTTCTATAGTCATCTCAGTAATATTGCCCCTATTTCTATTCCCTTTAATTTCTCCCATCCCAATGCTAATTGTAAAATGCCACACTGTGAACATGGGACTTTCCTGTAGTCTCGCCCACAGAGCTTACAATCAACATCATTAACGCTGGTTTACAAATGATCTCATCATATGCCATCAGGCAGTGGGTTTCAGAGGAGGCTGAGTGTTGTAGTTCGCATACAGATCCTTGTCTACTCCTGTCTGGTTCTGAATGGACAAGCTGTTTCTGTGCAGTCTGCAGTGTGTCTGTCCTATCCATAATCCACTAATAGGATGATCAGGGGATGGGGTGGTAAGATTCGCACTGTAAAAGGATGGACGACCCCCAGTTTATAGGGAGATTGTAATCAGATCTGTGTATGTTCTCTCCCATAGGAATATATTCCCACCAGCCTCCCTGTGTTACCCTCCCCTGCTCCTCACTCTTCCTTCATCCCAATCCCCCTGCACACACACACCCCCCTCCCTCTGCTCCATTCATTCACTCACCTCTGGGATTTTCTTGTGTCCTTCTCAGCCTGGATCTGCTTCTCACCTGGCCTTCTGGTTGGGTTCTGTGCTATCAGGATGCAGGGAGAGATCTTATCCTCTAATCCCTCCCACTGTCCCACCTCTCACTCTAGACCAGACACTCCTTTTAACCCCAAACTAGTGGGTGACATATGTCTGCTCAGTCACTGCCTGTGCTGTGTGGGTGTGTGGGGCATACCGTGTGCCTTATGTGTTTATTTGAATGTAGATTAACATGAGTGTGAACCATGAATGAATGGATTCTACATGGAATACATGACACCAAGGGTGTGTGCTCCGAATGTAGGACCAGAGATGAAACTACAATGGAAGTTGCCCTATTGATTGCAGGGGGGGGCCAACTTCTTATTCCTCCAATCAGATACAGCCTCTCACCAGACAACTGCTGTAAATGAAGCAGGGAGGGGGTCCCCATTATTGTATAGCTGGGGGCCCCTGTGATTTCTAGATAAACCGCTGTGTAGATTTATACGAGGTTCTTAAATCTCAGTGTGTTTTTCCTTTCACTGTTTTGTTTATCCTGGGCCTTTAGCACATTCATATAGGGCATTGCATGGTGTGTTTACCGTCACTGATTCTGTTATATCGGTTTGGGAAAATAACAGAGAGAAGGAATTACAATGTGGCTGTTGAGAGCCTTATTGCACCTTGTACCATTATATTTTGTATTTTTACATCCCATCATGGAATGAGCAATTTACTTTTCATTCCCTGATAGATTTAGGAATATGTAATATCATCCATGACCTGTTTGTACATTTGCTGTCAGTTGAATAACTTTTGATTTTTTCAGGGCTCCTTTCTGGAAATATTTCCAGGCAGGTTGGAGACACTGCTCCTACCTCCCATTTTTACTTAGACCAGGAACAACACTTTTATACTACTGAGATCAGCAGTAGTAACTGGCAGCTTCCCGACATGCTGATAGTTTAACCCATTTTTGACATCTACCTAAGAGATTGCTGGAAAGTTTTAAAAATATCATTTCTGGCTTTTACCGGCTTGTGGCCCTGTGACCAATCTCTATCTGCATTAAATATCCCCCCCCCCCCTCAATTGTCAATTCTTATTTAAAGTCTGTGCAGGTATTAATTTTCTTTCTTTCCCAGCAGGGCTAGGCCACAATAGTGTGCTTTTAAACGCAATCCGATCGTGCTGTAAAAAGCTTACACTAGTGCTTTGCTAGGCGCCTGTGCTGCGATCTGCATTATTTTGCACAATTGCATGCTCTCCGATGGTGCAACACAGCGAACAGCAATGTACACGAGGGCGCCAGTATTAAGTGAGCATGCTCAGGCCCCAGAGACAGGGAAGGAGAAGAGTGTCAGGTAAGTTTAAGCAATAAGTTTATTATTATCCCCAATTTAATTTTTGCAGCTTTTTATTAAGGTACTCAATGTACAAGCTTTATGTTGATGCAGTATCCTGGCTAGCGGTGTGTTGGACTGGACTGTTGAAACCCACCAGGAAATCTGAGACCAGGGGCCCACCACCAGGATGAGTTTAGGGGCCCTCCTAACATTTCACATCTCTGTTGGGGCTAGCAATCGCGTGCGTTGTAGTGTGGCCTTATTGCACATTAACATATCTATCATACTTATGCTGATTGTTTATTAAAATGCATTTTTTTTACTGTCCCTTTTTTTGGGTCAATAGGCTGTGGGCACACCGGGGGAGTGGGAAGGCCTCAGTCTGTTACAGGACTCCACCTGCAGTCTTCACCTTTAGATGTAGAACAAACGTGAAAATCCTGATCCCACTGTCGTTTAGGCGATCGGTCAGACAGTGAGTGGCGCTCCTGGAAGAAGATATTTACTATAAAATCTGCCAGTCTCTTGACAAACTGTGCTACCTGTCGTAAGACATTGGCAGTGACATCACCAATATGGCCTTGACTGACAGCACCCAGAAGAGCGAGGGACTGGTTGACTTCAAGGTAAATATCTTCTTCCAGGAGTGTCAGGGAAAAAGGTAAGTATTGCAAAAATAGAGTTTTGATTTAAAGGGTATATCTACTGGTAAAATACATTTTTGGTATTCAGTTTTATTGAAGACCAGGGGGTAAAGGAGCTGTGTCTTACCTCCCGTTCTTCAATGGAACGTGCCGGGAATGAAGTAAGAGAACTTACCCGATCTCTTGTTCCTCCGCCGCATCCTCTGACAAGTCCCGGTGGACCTAGTTTAGTGCGCCATGCGCAAGTCAGGAATTGTGGAGGAGCAACAGACCGAGTAAGTTCTCTAACTTTGTTTCCCGGCTCCTGCACGTTTTATTGCAGAATGGGAGGTAAGACTCAGCTCCTTTACCTCCTGTTCTTCAATAAAACTGAATAGGGAAAAGTGTGTTTTATCAGTGGAGATACCCTTTAAAGGGCATGTCCACCCCCAAAACTATAATACCCCCCAGTAATGGCCCCATTGTGTAGTGTAGTGTAATCCTTACCTCACATCCCAGCTCCATATGGTTCTCCTGTAGTTCCTCCCCCCCAAAGTCCCAAAAACTGCCCACCAGGAGGATAGCAGTCCATATAGGACTCTGCCTCCTACCTGGCCTCCGGGAGAAGTTTGGCATGCGCACTGCAGCCCTCCCCCTCCCTCCCCCTCCCTCTCGATTTGGATTCCCTCCCCCTACCATAAAATGCTTTCCATATTATATTCCCCCTGTCCCCCCAGCCCCAACTGCTATATTTATTTTATTAGAAAGTGCCCCAAACATTACTTACCTCCCCTCTTTCCTCCACCGCACTGAACTCCCGGCAGCTGCGTCCGTGACTGGCTGCCGCTCAGCCAATCACAGACGCGACTGCTGGTCCCGCCCCTCTGCTTGCATTTTCTCCCAAACAGAGGGCCGGCAGCGCGGCGGAGGAAAGAGGGGAGGTAAGTAAAGTTTGGGGAACTTTCTAATAAAATAAATAGAGCGGTTGGGGCTGGGGGGACAGGGGGATTGATATACCAAAAAATCTTTTCAAGGGTGGACATACCCTTTAAAAGTATTTGTTGTGAGTCACACCATTGAGCTAATAGAGGCACAGGGTTCCTCTTCTCCTATTAATAAACTACAATATGACCCTAGGGCCTACGAAACGACAATACCTACAAGAAGGGACGACATTTCCAATATTGTTAAATCTACACAAACAGAATTTTGAGAATTTCAGAAATTCCACTGCCATTAACTCATAGGTTACAATGTAGTGTTTATTTCTGTGGAGGGAAACTTCACTTACTAGAAATTCTGGTTCCTCTCGATATTCATCCTTCCAAAGGTTGTTACTACAGACTGCCATAAACATGGTATTACTATTGCATGTGGAATCTGTCGGTAATATGCGGTTATAACCGAATGCATGGATCCTACACTGTATGGGGGTTGGTCAGCCATGCGCCTATTAATGGGCCAAACATATCGGCTCCATCTACTGAGACTGACTGGGGAAAATGCCCCCTTTGTACATACCAACCGCAATGTTCATCAGCATAGTGGTCACTTCCCGCATTACACAACTTTGTATCTTTAATTATATTTTTTTGTTACAATATACAAAAACCATGAAAAGAATTTGTAATATTCTTATAAACGATGCTTAGTGATGTCATCAGTGTCACATGACACACTGGAACTTATACCTAGTGCCCTCCTTTCTTTACAATATAATGATTTAGCGGCCCTTTTGGAATTCCATTTCTCTACACTTGCAGACAAATACACATCGTCAGCCAAACTAAAGCCTCAAGCACTCATCTGATATTTCGGACACCAAACAACCCGCGAGCACGCGTACACGCATGACAAAAAGGGCATTTCGGTTGATAATCGCAGATGTGTATGCATTCAACCATCCGCCATGGCAGATCAACAAACGACGCCTGACCGAACCCACACACATGTGCGATTATCGTGGGGAAACACCTGTTCTTCATGTGTCTGCCAAATGCTTGAGGACTGTTCGTCATCCGAAGTATCAGACGTGTGTACGGACCTTATTAATGACTATGACTGCAATAAATAAAATTGTCCTTGGGGATATTGAACACCCTGTATAGTCCAGAAGCAGCCAATCTCCTCTAGCACTTCCTGTAGGAGGATTCGCCATGTTTATCTGGGACATACTGGAGCCCATCACAGGACATAGGCTCCAGGTTAGTTGTAATTGCAGGTTAGTTGTAATCTCCTTTAATTCCTTACATTGTGCAATTAGTGGCTGCAACCGATCAGCCCTTATTCAGCTGATTCTAAAGCTTGTTCATTGGTTTGGTCTCATTGAGCATTCCTATGTCCATTCAGGTTGTATTGTAATCATGTACATTGAGTCTGATGTGAAAACAAACATTTGTCATCCTTTATTACGTTATACTATGTTATATTAACTGCTCACACTGAATTGTATTACCCGAGAACTAATTGGATGCTAAAATATTACCTTTCTGATAGAAAAAGTCAGTGATTTTCTACCTCAAACCACCATCCTCCTACCTAAACCACTATGTTGGTTGCGAAGTTTTCCCAAGGTCACCTGTAATACTTAACTGGTCTAGCCCTGATCTGCCCCCTCCTTCAGTCCAGGACATGTCCAATGGGGAGATCGGGTACTGCCACTGAGGGAGGCGGAGCTATGCCAAACCGATGACCGTAACAAGAGGTCAGCAACTTTCAAGGCACAAAGGTAGGGCTAGTGTCATTATCTCTATGGGAGGCTTAAAGCTCCACACATGTCCAATTTTGCTTGGCCGAGGGCTGACCAGCGAGCTTTCTGCGTGAGAATCCCCTGTATGTGCGATTGGTCGTCATTTGCAGACTGATGAATTAACGACTACAGATCAAGTGCCCATACACGTGTGATTCTCGGCTGGAGTGGACTGTGGTTCCATATAGGGAAATCATGGGGAAAACAAGGAATCCACGATTGTGGTTTTTATTTATTAAGCAGCAATTCAAGTTACCAATTGTGCGGGCAATAACCCTTAACTAAAGTTGAATTGAGTGTTATTTTCCCCTTAAAGTTCCCCTGATAAATAGTTCACTGTGTCCCTTTAATGATAAAACAAACGTCTTCAAATTCCCGTGATTTCCGATGCGCATGCGATTGCGCGTCCGTTCGCATTTTGGTAACGCATGCGTTCACCATTTTTGGTGCGTTAATGCAGCGTTTCCATAAAGCCAAAACGCAGTCGCGATTGTGTGCACAAGAAAAGCGCACACAATCGCGTGCGATAATGCTCGCGATTTTGTGAGCCTGAGAGTCTTTTTCCCACAATCACTCCCTATATCACTCACTTGTCCCTATGTCCCCAACCCAACTACAGATATATACGTCATCATTCTGGATTGTTTCTCCCACTACACACAACAAGAATACTGACCGGTTTTGGCTCTCAGTGACTATGTACAAATCTCCTATGATGTTTATACAACCCTGCAGTTTAATCCATACTGGTAAATGACAAGCTGTTAGACAGTGACAGTTTACATACAAAGGAAAGAATCCTAAACAATTTCGTAACCGTGTGGAAACATCTAGAATCCACTGAATAAATACCGGTCCCTTTAGTTATAATAGTTGTTTAGCTTCCATTGTGTAAAATGACAATTGTGATCTTCCTGAAAGTAGACCATACATAAACATATAGCAATATTGGATAATCAACTGATGTGCTAAATAGCCAATGGACTGATTGGTTGGTTGTCATTTACCCTACACAAGCCAATTATTGTTTAATAAGATCAATGTTTGTGTGGTCTCCTTAAAGTCATGGCAGTCAATCAAGGCTGGGACAACTGACACCACAGCCAATGATTAACTGCAGCTTTATATGCAGCCTCTTCTGCACATGTTCAAGCTTATTAAAAGCTCACTGAGCAGAGGGAGGATACCTTTGCCACAAAGGATAAGCACTTATTATTAAATATCTGGTTACAAATGTATATAATGAACTGAACTGAGGGCAGATAAAGGACAAGTCACCAGTTTTTTGTTGTAACCCTTACAAAATTGCATACCTGTATGTCCCTTAAAGAACATGTCCACCCTGGACATGTTCTTTAAGGGACATACAGGTATGCAATTTTGTATCAGCCTCTTACATACATGTGTGAAGCATGCATTCGTTTTTCGTGCATTGGACACTTCTCCTGGTGCACATCGCAGGCCTATACGTAGCTTTATAATGTATAGACCAAGGGCTCTGCAACGCTGAGGATGAACCAGTTTACACTGCTCTGGGGCTTTTTTTTTTATCATGTTTGACAAAAGGGACAGATTGTATCTATAAAGGTCACCTCAACCTCATTCATCTTCATTAGATCATGTTGGCAATCATAGGAAAAAGAATAATATCAGTTTGAGTATCTCCCTTCCTACCACAGTTTCACTAGTTGATTATTATTCATTTAATTTAACAGTCAGGTAGAAACTGCTTTTCAGGTTCTGTAGACACCAAATGTACTTTGCATTGATGTTGACTTTATGTGCAATTACTAGCCATAGATATGTATATATCTGTCTGTAATCAATAAAAAATTAGTTTTACCCCCCTAACGTCTGTTTTAACACAGTGAGCTACAAAGTAGCTTATTGAAGAGTTCCTCTATCTGGGTGAATCACATTGAGCATGTGCGAGGTCACTGAGCTAGGGAAAGGGCAGTATCTGCAGGGATTTTCATAGTTTTGGTGTAAATATGCACCAGGTCACCTCAAACCAGGTCCCTAAGAACAGTGTTAGGAAAGTTGCCTGGGGTACACTAAAACAGATGGAACGTTAAGCAAGAGGGTTCTTAGGGGCTGATGCAAATTTGCCTTCGCTGTTAATTTGGAACAACCAATTGGATGTCAGCTCTTTACTTGGTTACTACAGTTAGATCTGATTGGTTGCTGCAGATCAAAAACACAAGCAAACTGGGTCCCTGTACGGCCCAGGAGAATGCTGCCATAGACTGTCGACACCCTGAGCAAGTTTTCAACTAGCCTGATGGGTTGTGGCACTGGTTATCCGTGACTTATATTGGATATTGATGGCCACGGGTTGTTTTGCAACACTGTCACTGCAGTCGCACATATTAAAGAGTATTTACACTAGCGAAATTTTGGGGTTTTTAGTTTAATTGAAGATCGGGAGGGAAAGGGGCTATTGTCTAACCTCCCGTTCTTCAATTAAACCAGCAGGAGCCAGGAAAGAAGTTACAGAACTTATCCGGTCTCGCTCCTCCGCTGTTCCTCCGACAGGTCATGACGGAGTTTGTAGCTGTAGCACTGGACTTTTAAAGAGTCTCTTACCTCCCAAACATGTATAGAGTTTAAAGGAGAACTAAACTTAAATTTTCAAAAACCTAATGTGAAAGTTTTTCTCCCCAGAACACCTATACATTGTAAGATTCTTCTCTGGTACGTTGCATTTAGTATATGTGAGAAATAGATTCTGTAAATAAGAAGGTTTCCATGTTGTTGCCAGTACAACCCACAGCCCATGAAGTCATCTAAGAACCACGCCCCCTGACCCCAGTATTCACTGTCTCTATGCACAAAGTGTTTCCTATACAGATGTCTACAAACCAATATGGAATCCCTGATAAGACTTTTAAAGCTGCTTGTTACCCTGCAGTTTATTTACCAGTCAGTGTGAGTTGCTAGAAAATAAACTGCAGGGTAACAAGCAGCTTTCTAAGTTATCAGGGATTCCATAATCCATTTTTTAACTTATTCTTTTACTAGCAAAAGATAAAGTTACCAAATGTAGCTAGAGTCTCTGCTTATTCAGTGTTGGCGCACCAGGTAAGGCACCAGATTTAAAAAATACACAGTTCAGGAGGTTACAAGTTCAATACCCCAGATGTAGCTTTTTTTGTTTCTGTTATATTCCATGAGAAAGATAAAGCTTCTAATTGTACCCTTACATTCAGCTTGTGCAGTGGTGGCTCACCTTGTAAGATGCCAGGTTTAGACACATACAGTTCAGAAGGTTTGAGTTTGATTCCCCCAATGTATTTTTATTTTTTGGTTCCATTATGTTCCTACTACAATATTCTACATATACCAATGGTTTATATAGTGTCTCTCTTAGCCTAGAGGTAAGCCGTCTGCTTTTAGCAAGACAGGGTAAATGTACAATTTGCAGGTTCTATTCCCCACACTTACTTTTATTTTTGCTGAAATATAAGTATTCTGTTTCTTACATCCATGCTATCTATGAAATACACTGCAAAGATTCATTTTCTTTTTGTATGAAAAGCAAAGGATTATATCATTGGTAGAGACTAGAGATGTCCGAACTTCGCAAAATCCGGTCCGCTCGAGGATCCGCGAATTTTCGAAAAAATTCGAAAATTCGAAAATCGCGCGAGCGGACCCGTTAAAATTAAAAATACCCTGAATTAACGGAGATTTTTCGTATTTTCGAAAATTTTCGAAATTACGAGTTTTCACGTATTTTCGGGAATTTTTGAAATTGCGAGTTTTCATGTATTTTTCGAAAATATGTATTTTCGAAAATACAAGTAATCCTCGTAATTTCGAATATTTTCGAAAATACGTATGTAAGGAATTAAGAGAAATCCTTGTATTTTCGAAAATTTTCGAAAATACATGTTTTCTCGTATTTTCGAAAATTTTCGAAAATACGTGAAAACTCGTAATTTCGAAAATTTTCGAAAATACGAAAAATCCGCGAATCGGAAGTTCGGAAGGCGGAAAATCCGGAAAAATCCGCCGTTCGCGGACGGGATAAATCCGCGGCGGATCCGCGTTCGGATCCGCGAACCGGCCATCCCTAGTTAGGACAGGAGCATTGAATGTGTTTGAAAACAAAAAAACTGAATTCCCTGTTCTGTGTCATGGAGAGGGAGGATCTCTGTGCTATAATGTGATTGGTTGTCAGCTTCTAGGAAGCAAGGCTGCAACTTCCTTGTTTTGATCTGTTGAGCTTTATGGAGCATGTGCCTGTACGCAGACACTTAGCTGGGGGTTTACCCAGCTAAGGTGGATTGTGGGAGCTGACCCCTAGTACTCAGGTTATTTTCATAAATTACCCAATGGCCACAGCAAAGGGAGAGGTGAGACACAGCTTTTTGTATGTTTGTGAATGTGCTCTGTCTATTGGGACAATGTTGTCTGGAGACTTTAGTTCCCCTTTAATAAACAACCACCGCTATGCTTATGCATGCTCTCATCCTATCGCGCCTGGACTATTGCAACCCACTACTTTCTGTTCTTCCTGCTTCCCACCTCTTTCCCCTTCAGTCTATACTTAACTCTGCCACACGTATTGTTTTGGTCTCTAATAAACTGGATCCCAAATCTCCTCTGTACCGGACAACAACCTGGCTCCCCGTTAGGGTAAATCTACCCTTACATCCTACATATCTGGTAACCAGCACAGTATATGATATCTATATATCTATATATGATACATCTACCCTTACAGCCTACCTATCTGGTACCCAGCACAATATTTATGGTATCTATAATCTATATATGATAAATCTATACTTACATCCTACCTATCTGGTAACAGCACAGTATATGGTATCTATATATCTTTATATGATAAATCTATACTAATCTACCCTATCTGGTAACCAGCACAGATATGGTATCTATATATTTATATGATAAATCTAGCCTTACATCCTACCTATCTGGTACCCAGCACAGTATATGATATCTATATCTATATATGATAAATCTACCCTACATCCTACCCTTCTGGTAACCAGCAGAGTATATGGTATCTATATATCTATATGATAAATCTACCCTTACATCCTACCTATCTGGTAACCAGCACAGTATATGATTCTAATATCTATATATTGATATCTACCCTTACATCCTACCTATCCGGTAACCAGCACAGTATATGATATCTATATATCTATATATGATAAATCTAGCCTTACATCCTACCTATCCGGTAACCAGCACAGTATATGATATCTAATATCTATATGATAAATCTACCCTTACATCATACCTATCCGTAACCAGCACAGTATATGATATCTAATATCATATATGATAAATTACCTTACATCTAACCTATATGGTAACCAGCACAGTATATGATATCATATATCTATATATGATAAATCTATCCTTACATCCTACTATCTGGTAACCAGCACAGTATATGATATCTATATATCTATATATATAAATTACCCTTACATCCTACTATCTGGTACCAGCACAGATATTTGGATCTATATATCTATATATGATAAATCTACCCTTACATCCTACCTATCCGGTAACCAGCACAGTATATGGTATCTATATATCTAATATGTAAAATCTACCCTAATCCTACATATCTGGTAACAGCACAGTATATGGTATCTATATATCTCTATATGATAAATCTATACTTACATCCTACCTATCTGGTAACCAGCACAGTATATGGTATCTATATATCTATATGATAAATACCCTTACATCCTACCTATCTGGTAACCAGCACAGTATATGGTATCTATATATCTATATATGATAATCTACCCTTAATCCTACCTATCCGGTAACCAGCACAGTATATGGTATCATATATCTATATATGATAAATCTACCCTTACATCCTACCTATCCGGTAACCAGCACAGTATATGGTATCTATATATCTATATATGATAAATCTACCCTTACATCCTACCTATCTGGTACCCAGCACAGTAATGATATCTATATATGATAAATTACCCCTACATCCTACCCTTCTGGTAACCACAGAGTATATGGTATCTATATATCTATATATGATAAATCTACCCTTACATCCTACCTACCTGGTAACCAGCACAGTATATGGTATCTATATATTAGTATGATAAATCTACCCTTACATCCTACCTATCTGGTACCAGCACAGTATATGGTATCTATATATCTATATATGATATATACTACCTTACATCCTACCTATCGGTACCCAGACACAGTATATGATATCTATATATCTATATATGATAAATCTACCCTTACATCCTACCTATCCGGTAACCAGCACAGTATATGGTATCTATATATCTATATATGATAAATCTATCCTTACACCCTACCTATCCGGTAACCAGACAGTATATGGTATCTATATATCTAATATGATAAATCTACCCTTACATCCTACCTATCCGGTAACCAGCACAGTATATGGATCTATATATCTATATTGATAATCTACCCTTACAGCCTACCTATCTGGTACCCAGCACAATATATGGTATCTATATATCTATATATGATAAATCTATACTTACATCCTACCTATCTGGTAACAGCACAGTATATGGTATCTATATATCTATATATGATAAATCTATACTTATATCCTACCTATCTGGTAACCAGCACAGTATATGGTATCTATATATCTATATATGATAAATCTAGCCTTACATCCTACCTATCTGGTACCCAGCACAGTATATGGTATCTATATATCTATATATGATAAATCTACCAGGGACTAGAACAGTAAGGAAACGTTTACTGCTTAAAGAGGAACTGTGGTCCAAAAATGACTTTAGGTAAATTGATAGGAATTGCTCCCCTGAGAGTTTTTGCAATCTATTTCCATTGTTTATTTTGCATAGTTTTGAAGATATTTACATTTTGTGGTGTGATATGGCAGCAGCATCACCAGGTCCCCTGCACTTCCTGCTCTGAAATGAAACTGTCAGTCAATCTTCTGTGTCTCCTCCCCTTTGCAGCCCCCCTGGTCCTCCCACTCATGGACCCATGGTCCCCCAGTGAGGCCCCCCTTAGCCCATTCCCTTACAGCCCCGTGTGGCCCGCCCACTCGCGGGTGCCATGGCCCACCACACTCGTGGGTGCCATGGTCCCGCCGCTCACAGATGCTGTGGGCCACTCTGACCCCCCCCACACAAAAAATCTGTGGAAACAGCCTTTCAGGCAGGGTGAGAACTCTGCCCGAAAAGGCTGTTTTCACATAGTGAGAGGGAAGGGCTCCCACTTCCATCCAACCTGCTTTTTTCCCACAAAACACTGCCAAGCCTGCACACAGCATACAGCATTCCAACTGTCAAAACTCTGTCACCATTCCAGCTACAGTAAAACGCTTACAGACGAATTTGATTGACAGCTGAAATATAAGAAGTTTTAGATGGATATCTAAAGAAATATGGGGCAGATCAAAAAAAATGATACAGTGGTTGATGGGAAGAAATTAAGTTTCCAGTTATGGTCAATTTAAATAACCTATTTTCTTGGTATAGATACCCTTTAAAGAGCGATTTAGTAGCTGAGGCTGGAAAAAGACACAGGTTGATAACCGTGCCACTAGATCAAAGAGTTTGTTGCATGGGAACCTAAACAGAACGGTTAGAAAGCAATGTGGCAGCCCCAACTGCTCAGAGTAAAATGTCATCTTTTCAGGGTCATGTCCCACAAAGTTTTACATTTATACCAGCTACTGAATAAGGAGCCTGGGAGTTGTTAATAGGGAATCATGGCCAAACAACCCCTTCTGATTTTGCAGATAAAGTTGGAGGCCTTACTATTGCACACTACTGTATATAATAGGGGTATAATCCACCCCTTCCACTGATGCCATGGGGCCAAACTGTAAATAATAATCTTATAATCGGCGGCTTACTACGTAGAGTAGCGTGCCGATTATAACTTTCCGTAACTGCCTTGCCCTCTTCTCTCCCCTGCCTCACTTCCTCCACCTCCGTTACTTTTGCCTTTAGGTTTACCGTGTTCGCATTGTGTATCACTGAGTACGCGGCCTCCCGCACCACTGGTATGGCGCGTACATGTAAAAGGAAGAGGTGGAGCCGCGCCATACACAGTGGTGCGGAAGCCGCGTAACTGAGTGATACTGAATGCGAACACCGGTAAACCTAAAGGCAAAAGTAAACGGAGGTAGGAGGAGGAAGAGGCAGGGGGAGAGAAGAGGGCAAGGCAGTGTACTCACTCAAAACACAATGTAAACAACGTAAACCTGAAGGGGAAAGTAAATGGAGCTGGGGGGAAGTGAGACAGGGGGAGTGGAGAGAGCAAGGCAAAGGTATTCCTATACTCCTCCCCATCCTTGCACAGGGGCCTGGATGGTTTTCAAATGAGGGGGTGGATTATACTAAATAATACACCCCCTACTGTAAAATATTCGGATATTAGAAGTCAACTTGGAGTTCCGCGCCCTGTATAAAAGGCACTCGGCTGCGGCCTCGGCTTTTATATGGTCACGGAACTCCTCATTGACTTCAATATCCTTATAATTTACAGTAGGGGGTACATTATTCACTATATCTGGAGCATATAGTTCCTAGTAATCAGCTTGAAAAAGGAACTATCTAAGATGATAACCAAGCCCTAAAGCCTCGAACACAAGTGCGATTTTGTCCGATCCATAAAACCCTTGCGCGATCACAAACATCACACAAAATATGTCCATTTCAGCCAATTATCGCACGTGTGTGTGCGGTTGGTCGGGGGGGTTGTTCATTGATCCGCCATGCAGGAAGAAATGGCCATTTCAAATGTGGTGTACGAGCCTTAAGAACATACAATTCTGGTAATAAGATAGAGAAAAGGATCTGAGATGACAACCATAGCAAGCTTCCAGAAACCTATGTTTCCTGTTAATGAGCTTTCAGAAAGAACGATCTGAGATGACAACCATAGCAAGCTTTACAAAACATACAGTTCACTTTTGAGAGCTAGGCCACACTAGGCCATTTAGCGTGCAATCCGTTCGCACTAGTATGGCCAATTCGTCTTGCCACACTAGGTGCATTGCTGTCCGTTGCACTGTGTTCCTCCTAATCAGTGCGCATGTTATCACCATCTTTGATGCAATTCGCATGCGCTCCTGTACGGAATTTTACTGGGATTGCAGCTCCAATGGATAACAACACCGCACATTAAAGGAGAAGAATATGGCATGTACCCCTTTCCCTAGCAGTACCCGGGTGAGGGAATAAAACACTCGTCTTTGGGTTTGCTCTAGATCTCCCATACCAGGCTGATAGTGCCTGGGGTGCTTGACAGACTAGACCCAAGGTGATTAAAATATGTCCCACTCAATACAGTAGAGATGCCTAACCTTACCCAGGCTGGGAGCTACAAAAGTGGGCACCCTAGGTACTGACTGGCAGCTCAGCAAGCCCTGCCCCAAAACTGGCCAAACTCTCCCCTGGCTTACTCCCCATCCTCAGGGACCCAATCTAGCCCCACGGGCCAAGAATTTTTCCAAAAGGGCCGTAGTGGCCCGTGATTTGGCCCCACTGGAGGAGAGGAATAGTTAGGAGTAATGTAGAATGGGCCAAACAATCCTATTTGGAAATCAATATATTGCACATATATTACAGCACTATGTTACTGACAAGTGTAAGGAAAATGGGGGTGTGTGTGTGCTTTACTTTACTGGACTGTACTGTGGAACGAACAGAGAGAACAACTCTGGCTGCTTCAATTTAGTGAGCTGTAAGTTCATAGAACAGAAGCACAGCACGTATGTTAGCATTTCTCTTGTACTGGGGGATATATTACTGTATATGGACACTGTATTGGGGGATATTAGTGTATATATGGACACTGTATTGGGGGATATTATTCTGTATATGGACCTGTATATGGGGGGATATTACTGTATTAGGACACTGTATTGGGGATATTACTGTATATGGGCACTGTATTGGGGGGTATACTGTTGGGCACTGTATTGGGGGATATTACTGTATATGGACACTGTTATTGGGGGATATTACTGCAATGGGCACTGTATTGGGGGGATATTACTGTATATGGACACTGTATTGGGGGATATTACTGCATATGGCACTGTTATGGGGGGATATTACTGTATATGACACTGGATTGGGGATATTACTGCATAGGGCACTGTATTGGGGGGATATTACTGTATATGGACACTGTATTGGGGGATATTACTGTATTAGGGACACTGTATTGGGGGAATACTGTATATGGGCACTGTATTGGGGGATATTACTGTATATGGACACTGTATTGGGGGTATTAGTGTATATGGACACTGTATTGGGGGATTATTACTGTATATGGGCACTGTATTGGGGGATATTACTGTATATGGGCACTGTATTGGGGGATATTAGTTGATATGGACACTGTATTGGGGGATATTAGTGTATATGGACACTGTATTGTGGGATATTAGTGTATATGGACACTGTATTGGGGGGATATTACTGTATATGGACACTGTATTGGGGGGATATTACTGTATATGGGCACTGTATTGGGGGATATTACTGTATATGGACACTGTATTGGGGGATATTACTGCATATGGGCACTGTATTGGGGGGATATTACTGTATATGGACACTGTATTGGGGGATATATATGCATATGGGCACTGTATTGGGGGATTATTATTGACTGTATGGGTACTGTATATGGCGATGTATTGGGGGATATACTGTATATGGACACTGTATTGGGGGGATTTATACTGTATATGGACACTGTATGGGGGGATATTACTGTATAGGACACTGTATTGGGGGAATTACTGTATATGGACACTGTATGGGGGATATTACGTATATGGACACTGTATGGGGGGATATCTGTATATGGCACTGTATTGGGGGATATTACTGTATATGGACACTGTATTGGGGGGATATTACTGTATATGGACACTGTGTTGGGGGGGATATTACTGTATATGGACACTGTATTGGGGGATATTACTGCATATGGGCACTGTATTGGGGGGATATTACTGTATATGGACACTGTATTGGGGGATATTACTGTATATGAACACTGTATTGGGGGATATTACTGCATATGGGCACTGTATTGGGGGATATTACTGTATATGGGCACTGTATTGGGGGATATTAGTGTATATGGACACTGTATTGGGGGATATTAGTGTATATGGACACTATTGTGGGATATTAGTGTATATGGACACTGTATTGGGGGATATTAGTGTATATGGACACTGTATTGGGGGGATATTACTGTATATGGGCACTGTATTGGGGATATACTGCATATGACACGTATTGGGGGATAACTGTATAGGACACTGTATTGGGGGATATTACTGCATATGGGCACTGCATGTGGACACTGAATTGGGGTATTACTGTATAGTGACACTCTGTATTGGGGATATACTGTATATGGACAGTCTGTATTGGGGGCTTAGTGTATATGGATACTCTATATTGAGTTATTGGGAGCTTACTGTATATGGACACTGTATTGGGGGACTTACTGTATAGTGACACTTAGTATTGGGGCTTGCTCTATATATGGACACTCTATTGGGGGTCTTACTGTATATGGACACTCTGAATTGGGGGTATTACTGTATAGAGACACTCTGTATTGGGGGATTACTGTATATGGACAGTCTGTATTGGGGGATTACTGTATATGGACAGTCTGTATTGGGGGCTTAGTGTATATGGATACTCTATATTGAGTTATTGGGGGCTTACGTATATGGGACACTGTATTGGGGGACTTACGGTATAGTGGCACTTAGTATTGGGGCTTGCTCTATATGGACACTGTATGGGGGGTACTGTATATGGACACTCTGAATTGGGGTATTACTGTATAGTGACACTCTGTATTGGGGGATTACTGTTATGGACAGTCTGTATTGGAGGCTTAGTGTATATGGATACTATATTGAGTTATTGGGGGCTTACTGTATATAGAAACTGTATTGTGGGGCTTACTGCATATGGACACTCTGTATTGGGGGCACTTGCTGTGTATTAACACTATCTTCTTCAATCCAGCCATCCGGCTTGCCACTCGCTCCGCATGTAATGATCTGCCGGCTGACGTTACTACTCTGCGTCTGTCTCACTTCCCGGGGCCGAGTTGGTGACTTCAGGGGGAGGATTCGATTCTTGAGATGCCCATTGGGCTGGGAATTGATATTGCAAAGATTATAGTAAACCAACTCTCTCTCTATCCTGTCAACAGGGTGGAGCAGACACACGTGCCTTGCACTCTACCTGCTGCCAGTGGTACTAGGATACACTGGAAACACTGAAAACATCTCTAAAAACAAACATGTCAAACCAGGGTGTTAGGCCGACCAACCGATTCACGGCACTTTGGTCAATCGGCCTCTGTGTGGTCTAGCTCATCTTGTCAGTCTAGTCCCCCTTGTTTTGTCTAGCCCTTGTCTAGTCTTGTTCACTCTCTCTGTAGTCTAACTCCCCTTGTCTAGTCTAGTCCCCCTTGTCTAGTCTAGCTCCATCTGTCTAGTCTAGTCCCCCTTGTCTAGTCTAGCTCCATCTTGTCTAGTCTTGTTCACTCTCTCGTAGTCTAACTCCCCTTGTCTAGTCTAGTCCCCCTTGTCTAGTCTAGCTCCATCTTGTCTAGTTCTGTTCACTCTCTCTGGAGTCTAACTCCCCTTGTCTAGTCTAGTCCCCCTTGTCTAGTCTAGCTCCATCTTGTCTAGTCTAGTCCCCCTTGTTTTAGTCTAGTCCCCCTTGTCTAGTCTAGCTCCATCTTGTCTAGTCTTTTCACTCTCTCTGTAGTCTAACTCCCTTGTCTAGTCTAGTCCCCCTTGTCTAGTCAAGCTCCACTTGTTAGTCTAGTCCCCTTGTCTAGTCTAGCCCCCTTGTCTAGTCTAGTCCCCTGTCTAGTTAGTCCCCCTTGTCTATAGTCCCCTTGTCTAGTCAAGCTCCATCTTGCGTTAGTTCCCCCTTGTCTAGTCTAGTCCCCCTTGTCTAGTCTATCTCCATCTTGTCTAGTCTTGTTCGCTCTCTCTGTAGTCTAACTCCCTTGTTTAGTCTAGTCCCCCTTGTCTAGTCTAGCTCCATCTTGTCTAGTCTAGTCCCCTGTCTAGTCTAGGCTCCATCTTGTCTAGTTCTTGTCGCTCTCTCTGTAGTCTAACTCCTTGTTTAGTCTAGTCCCCCTGTAGTCAAGCTCCATCTTGTCTAGTCTTGTTCACTCTCTCTGTAGTCTAACTCGCCTTGTCTAGTCTAGTCCCCCTTGTCTAGTTTAGCTCCCCTTGTCTAGTCTAGTCCCATTGTAGTCTGTCCCCCTTATCTAGTCTAGCTCCATCTTGTCTACTCTTGTCCCCTTGTCTAGTCTAACTCCATCTGTCGAGTGTTGTCCCTCTTGTCTAGCCTAGCTCCATCTTGTCTAGTCTTGCCCCCCTGTCTAGTCTAGTTTGTTCACTCCTCTCTGTAGTCTAACTCTTGTCTAGTCTAGCTCCCCCTCTTTCTAGTCTAGCCCCCTTGTCTAGTCTAGCCCCCCTTGTCTGTCTAACCCCCTCTTGTCTAGTCTAGCACCCCTAGTCTAGCCCTTCCCTTTCTAGTCTAGTCCTTTGTCTAGTCTAGCCCCCTTGTCTAGGCTAGCCCCTTGTCTATCTAGCCCCCTTGTCTAGCTACCATCTTGTCTAATCTAGCTCCCCCTCTTTCTAGTCTTACCCCCTCTGTCTAGTCTAGCTTCATCTTGTCGATCTAGCTCCCCCTCTCTGTAGTCTAGCCCATCTCTGTGTAGTCTATCCCCCTCGTGTAATCCTGCCCCTAGTCTGGTGTTGACTGACTTCCTTTTACACATAGAATTCTTTCTACCATTACTGTGTGCAAAAAATACTGGATTCTATCAAGTCCTAAACGTCATTTGCAATAAAATGAAGGACAGGTCAATGTATTGTATATTCTCAAACCTGTATATACCCAACAAGAGATTTTAACATCTCAACCACAGCTTTATTACAGATTTGTTAACAATATTACGCAAGACAAAGTGCAGTAAAATAAAAAACCATTGTTCTTATAAAAAAAAACAACTATACATTCTTTAGCTTCAATAACACAGGCCTAACCAAAGTAACCTTGATGCAATAAAATGCAGTTCGGCCATAAAAAGTTCGGCCATGTTTTAATCTGCAGCAACACAATCAGATGTTTTCTAACAGTATCCAGTTAAAAAGCTTCTGATTGGTTTCTGCATTATATGAGCAGGGATCATAGACTAATTTATTTGGATGCTTGTCCATGAAAGGATTACAGACAGAGACCAGTTCCGCACAGCCAGTTTGCATTACAGCAGACTGATATCCTAGCAACACATTCAGAAGGCAATAAGATAACGGCAAATATGGCAATTTAGCACGTGCCTCTCAGTTATCTGCTCTATACGGAGTAATAAAAAAGTGATTAATGGAGAATAAGCTACAGAAAGCAATTTTGTTGAACAGAGAGAAACAGAGCTGTAGGAGAAAGTTAAACTAGAAGGATTATTGGTTCGGGCTTAATGGCGCAGTAGGTGGAGTACATGGAGAATAATAGGAGGGGTTTAAAGGGTTGTAGAACAAATGGCAGCATTTCATGGGGTTATCTATCAATAAGCATGTTGGAGAGACGGTACATGGAGTTAAAGGGGGAGATAATATGGAGCAATAGGAGGGGTTTACTATAGGGTTAGGCCCCACATGAAAATGGATTGCATGTATTTGTGCCATGGATTGCGTGCGTTCCTATTCTTATCCATATTATTAAATATTCGAATGTATGGATAATGGATAACCGTGCGCACCACTTTGTGATAACGAATTGAAATGCAGAGCACACACAGTGTGGCGGGTCCGATTGTATTGCACAAGCAGAGCAAATCAGAAACACAATTTGATCGCAAAACGCAATCCATACTGCCCCATTCATTAGGACTAGGCCCCACGTTTTTTTAGATCACGTCCGCTTACACATCCCAGACACCTCGATGTTTATCGATGTCCATTTATTTTAAACGATTTTAAACAAAAAAAACGACTCAAAATCACACATTCCTGACCCGAATTGGAGCGGGGGCCTTACACATAAATAAACACATTAAATAAATTATTTAACATGTAATGTGGCCCTGTACTTGAAACACACCAGGCATGGGCATATGATCACTATTGGGACGTACCAATATCTGGCGGAATATAATGCACTGATGAGCACGCACAGCCGATAAGGTGTGCCAAGGTAAAGTTCTATGGAGCATGGTAGGGTTTAAAGGAAAGAAAAGGGGAGGGGTTTATAGAGAGCAGTGGGTGGGGCTAAGGCTTTGATAATATGGACCAATAGGAATTAGTGGTAAGAGATGCTACCTGTAGGGACAGCATGCAGCATCAAAGGAGCAGCAGGGAGGGGTTATATGGGTATAGACACTGTATCCCTTATATGGTTGTATTGTGTCTCATCTATCACTGGGTACAGGGATTGGGATGGCATGGGGGTTGAGAGGATGGAGGAGCCCAGTACAGCCAGGATATACGGGGCATTGTCAGGGGATTTACCTGGGGTCTACAATGGGAACATAATAAATCCCACCCAAACACCATCCATTAATGTATACAGGAGACAGAGATTGGCCTGTCTAACCATAGTAAGGACCCCCAGTCATTACCACCACCCTAGACACAATCTGGCCAATACACTGGGCAATCAGGTCAATACATTTCATAATATATAATAAGGGGATTTTACCTGCAGCCTCCTGCGCCTGATAATTCCTGAATCATCCATGTCATGTGTAAGGAGTGCAGAGCACAGGAGAATGGACTGAGGGGGAGGGAGAGGAGGGAGATGGAGGGAGGGAGGGCAGGGGCGGGGACTAGGGGGGTAGGGGCGGGGCTACAGTCTGTTCTCACATCCATCCACAGACTGGGAGAATGGGGGGAGGGAATGTGGAGGGATGACAGGAAATGAATGGGGGAGACATTGATAGTAATGGGGAGAAAGATCACACAGGGTGTTGTAATAGGGACTATAAGGTAAAAAAGTGATAATAACCAGCTAGTGGGTGGATATTGGGGGGTTAGATTGATATTTAGTGTGTGTTTAGTGTGTGATATTTATGTAATACATTGAGTCCAGAATGGAAAGTCTGTGACATCATCCTTTCTCTCTGCATGCATCATCATCAACTCTCTCTTATCCCCCTGCACACTTCCCTGTCTATAGTGACATTTGTTGAGGCTCTGGGGGAGAGAGAGTGGATTACAGAGTGCAGGCTCAATGCATTAGCTACACTGGGAACAGGGAACTGCCATATAAATATGGAAGGTGACCAGTGGGGATTAACTTCCAGACTGAACAAAAACACAGATACAATATATTAAATTTATATATATCGACAGAGGAGACATAGGGACATATAGATATATAGAGAAAGGGAGAACCCACTGGGAGAAGGGAATCCTGTCCTGCAGAGCTTACACTCTAATATACAGAGAGACACAGATACAATACAGGGAGAGGGAACCATTGGGAGAAGGGAATTGTCCTGCAGAGCTTACACTCTAATATACAGAGAGACACAGATACAATATAGGGAGAGGGAATCATTGGGAGAAGGGAATCCTGCCTGCAGAGCTTACACTCTAATATACAGAGGGACACAGATACAATACAGGGAGAGGAACCATTGGGAGATTGGAATCCTGTCCGCAGAGCTTACACTCAATATACAGAGGGACACAGATACAATATAGGGAGAGGGACCATTGGGAGAAAGGAATCTGTCCTGCAGAGCTTACACTCTAATATACAGAGGGACACAGATAGATAACGGGAGAGGGAACCACTGGGAGAAGGGAAGCCTGTACTGCAGAGCTTACACTCTAATATACAGAGGGACACATACAATATAGGGAGAGGGAACCATTAGGAGAAGGGAAGCTGTACTGCAGAGCTTACACTCTAATATACAGAGGGACACAGATACAATATAGGGAGAGGGAACCATTGTCAGAAGGTTACCTGTCCTGCAGAGCTTACACTCTAATATACAGAGGGACACAGATACAATACAAGGAGAGGGAACCATTGGGAGATTGGAATCGTCCTGCAGAGCTTACACTCTAATATACAGAGGGACAAAGATACAATACAAGGAGAGGGAACCATTTGGAGATTGGAATCCTGTCCTGCAGAGCTTACACTCTAATATACAGAGAGACACAGATACAATATAGGAGAGGGAACCATTGGGAGAAAGGAATACTGTCCTGCAGAGCTTACACTCTAATATACAGAGGGACACAGATACGATACAGGGAGAGGGAACCATTGGTAAAAGGGAAGCCTGTACTGCAGAGCTTACACATCTAATATACAGAGGGACACAGATACAATATAGGAGAGGGAACCATTGGGAAAAGGGAAGCCTGTACTGCAGAGCTTACACTCTAATATACAGAGGGACACAGATACAATATAGGGAGAGGGAACCATTGGGAAAAGGGAATCCTGTACTGCAGAGCTTACACCTAATATACAGAGGGACACAGATACAATATAGGGAGAGGAACCATTGGGAGAAGGTAAGCTGTACGCAGAGCTTACACTCTAATTTACAGAGGGACACAGATACAATTAGGAGAGAAACCATTGGAGAAGGTAATCCTGTCCTGCAGAGCTTACACTCTAATATACGAGGGACACAGATATGATACAGGGAGAGGGAACCATTGGGAGAAGTGAATCCTGTCCTGAGAGCTACACTTTAATATACAGAGGGACACAGATACGATACAGGGAGAGGGAACCATTGGGAGAAGGGATCCTGTCCGCAGAGCTTACATCTAATATAACAGAGGGACACTAAGTGCTTTAGAACTTGCATCTGATATACACATGGTACATTACAAATCAGCAGTCATGCAATCTATCCTATGTGATACCTAACCTAGTAATTATTCTATTGGCGCAGCTGCAGAAATAGAATACAAGGCCCCATACGTGACAATTCTAAACCTAGATATAGGCAATTCCAATTTATTTTCCTGGCATGAGCATAGAGCCTCCACAGACAGTATTTCAATAATCTCCACATGAAATTGAGCTGAACTACAAGGTGAACCCAAAATATGTCTCATGCAGTCATCATGATGTTGATTTCTTTAATTACCTCCAAATGAAAATGTGAGATTGACAATTGCTTTAAGATTTTCTTCTTGTTATATATACATTGCTTACAATATCCCTTAGTTGGACTGTATGGTGTCACATTAATCAATTGGTTGCTTTAAAATGAGATGTTCCTCTGTTGTTTTTTTTATTGGTTACTGTTCAGTTAGAAATGTAGGTGTTTTGATTGGTCACTTTGAACTTGCATTCTGTAGCTTGATCATAGTTTGCCATTCTGTAGCTTGTACAAGGTATACAGAGAGAGAACTGTCCCTGGTACTGATTCTTTTCCAAACACTTCCTCCAGTTCTGCACATTATTGACTCTTTCTAATTGTAGACACATAATAATGAGGCAATGTGGTTATAATAAAGGTTTCTGACAATCACCATGTACTTCTAGTGTGTTTTATTAATTACTAGTATCCAGTGCTGCCTGTTTTTTTCAAAATCTTGTGGGCTTATCTGTTGTATTCAATTAGATCAACTGGACTTGAAATGTAGTTCTTGAAGACGTTTCGCTAGTCATCCGACTGGCTTTCTCAATTCAGAATGACTTGTACAAGAATCTGTTGGCAATTATATACCCTGGAAAATCCCAATTAGCATATCACAGCCAGGTGTTAAGGGCGTGATGTGGATAGTGGCTAAGAGTGTTATAGGAACGCCCAGAGTAAGGTGTTAAAACAGCATTGTACATGGCAGACAGTTGTGTCGAACCCCCCCACCTTATTTAGGCTTGGTTCTTTATTTTCACATAAATGGCCTCCTTAACCTCTCTTGAACCAGTACGTTCCTTCGCCAGTATGTTAACATTACAATCTTCAAAGGTATGTCCTTTATCCTTAAGATGCAGATACACGGCTGAGTCCTGACCGAGGAATTGGCCTTCTGTGCTGGGCATACGTTGATGCAGTTGCTGTTTGGTCTCCCCCACATACAATCAGAGCATTCTTCACTGCACTGCCAGCGTATATGATGTCGCTTTTCTTGTGTTTAGGTATTGGGTTCTTTCGGATGTACCAATTGCCAGTCGGATGACTAGCGAAACGTCTTCAAGAACTAAACTTCAAGTCCAGTTGATCTAATTGAATACAACAGATATACCATGACCTGGATGAATGAGAACCTTCACAAGCATACTTGTTGGGCTTAGTTTCTCAGCAGGGCGTTTACTCTATTCACAACAGATGGGCAGCACAAAGGGTTGATTAGAGTCCTGTGCAGGTCTAACCCGTGCCTGGCCCGCAAGCGTAAAACTGTGTACCCGTAGACAAATTAGGATATAAATCTAAATGGTGGTGGGAAAAAAAAATGAATGCCATTAAGTATAGTGATCCTAACACAAACCCACAAAACTGTTACCTGATGTGGCGGGTGTAAATTTAACGTTACCCATAAAACTGTTAAAGCGACATTAAACAGACCAGCACCTGCAAAACTGTTACTGCACCTTACCCACTTTACTGCAAGCACTTGACCTACCCGCACCTTTCCCACTCTACCTATCTGACTACCCGCAGCGACCCACACACGTAAATTAACAGACCCAGCTTTCTAGCTTTCTTACCGAATCTGACCCACACCATTCAAACTCACTGTGGTTTATACGACCTCAAAATCAGGTAAGCCATGGGACCCCAACTTGATGCAGGACTCTAGGTCAGATATCATCCCCAATTAACTTTTTGGGGAAAAGTGGTGCTTTGTAAATGCTGTATAGTAGCGTATGTTTTGTTTTCTCCAGGTCCTGAAACGCATACATACAATGTGCATGATTCCCAATTTATAATATGTGCATATTGCCAGATATCTCCCTGGTACTGTCATAAATTGCAACATGCAAAGACTTAGGGATGGAAACTTTATGGGAACACTGGATATGTGCATAGCGTGAATGATTAAATGTCTTTTGTATTGTACTCCTTAACCTGGACTGACAGGGTGCTCTATTTAGCAATAGCTGTGGTTTTTCATTGGCTTCCTGCTGTAGCCATGGTGGTGATTGGACAGAAGTGGATGATGACGAGCCTATCCTCCCCCTATCACAGTAGAATACTGTACATGGCGTTTCTTTATGTTGCAATAATTAACATTCCATAATACTGTTGACCAGGGAGAGGTGGATAGGTAATTCAGAGGTTCAGTTTTGGTGAAGCATCCAGTTTCTTTGACTTTCGACTCTATATTATTGAATGATAAATGTAATCATTACATTACACGGTAACAATTAAACCTTTGCTTATATGTGTCTGAACCTGAAAAGTTAAAATATATTAGATAGAGAATTCAGGTTATTCAAACTATTCACCATCTTATACAATTTATAATTTCTGTACCCCCTTATGAACACCAGGTGGCGGGTAGTACACAGGAGAACAGTAAAAAATAGAATGTCCTATTAATTCATTGCAAGGTGTATTTTATCCACGATTCCCATGAAGAAACCCAACCAAACTCACTCATCTAAAACGTCTTCTTGACAGATTGCGCATTTGATATATCCCTTTAAATGAGACCTCGACTTAAAGGCCATGCCCCTGCACATTTGTATGTATGTATGTATATGTTTATTTATATAGTGCCACTTGGGGACGCAGCGCTGTACAGTATAAATACAGTCATACAAGGGGGATAAATACATAGATAGGTCAGTACATAAATATATAAATTTATAAAATAGTGCTAGGGCTTTGCCACAGGTAAAGAGGTAATGAGGTCCCTGACCCATAGAGCTTCAATCTAGTAGGTGGGTAACATACAGTACAAGGAATATATATAAGTGTAGGTGTGAGACGTCTGCAGTGCAAAATAAACAATCAAATACTGTGCTGGTTACCAGATAGGTAGGATGTAAGGGTAGATAGATTTATCATATATAGATATATAGATACCATATACTGTGCTGGGTACCAGATAGGTAGGATGTAAGGCTAGATTTATCATATAGATAATAGATACCATATACTGTGTGGTTACCAGATAGGTAGGATATAATAAGTAAGATTTATATATTATAGATATATAGATACCATATATGTGCTGTTCCAGATAGGTAGGATGTAAGTATAGATTTATCATATATAGATATATAGATACCATATATTGTGCTGGGTACCAGATAGGTAGGCTGTAAGGGTAGATTTATCATATATAGATATATATCACATATACTGTGCTGGTTACCAGATAGGTAGGATGTAAGGGTAGATTTATCATTATAGATACATATACTGTGCTGGTTACGGAAGGTGGATGTAGGGTAGATTTAATATATAGATATATAGATACCATATACTGTGCTGGTTACCAGGTAGGTAGAGTGTAAGGGTAGATATCATATATAGATATATAGATACCATATACTGTGCTGGTTACCAGATAGGTAGGAGGAAGGGTAGATTTATCATATATAGATATATAGATACCATATACTGTGCTGGTTACCGGATAGGTAGGGGTGTAAGGATAGATTTATCATATATAGATATATAGATACCATATACTGTGCTGGTTACCGGATATAGTGGATGTAAGGGTAGATTTATCATTATAGATATATAGATATCATATACTGTGCTGGGTTACCGGATAGGTAGGATGTAAGGCTAGATATATCAATATAGATATATAGATACCATATTACTGTGCTGGTTACAGATGGTAGGATGTAAGTGTAGATTTATCATACATAGATATATGATACCATATACTGTGCTGGTTACCAGGTAGGTAGGATGTAAGGGTAGATTTATCATATATAGATATATAGATACCATATACTCTGCTGGTTACCAGAAGGGTAGGATGTAGGGGTAGATTTTATCATATATAGATATCAATACTGTGCTGGGTACCAGATAGGTAGGATGTAAGGGTAGATTTATCATATATAGATATAGATACCATATACTGTGCTGGTTACCGGATAGGTAGGATGTAAGGGTAGATTTCATATATAGATATATAGATACCATATACTGTGCTGGTTACCGGATAGGTAGGGGTGAAGGATAGATTTATCATATATAGATATATAGAACCATATACTGTGCTGGTTACCGGATAGGTAGGATGTAAGGGTAGATTTATCATATATAGAATATAGATATCATATACTGTGCTGGGTACCGGATAGGTAGGATGTAAGGCTAGATATATCATATATAGATATATAGATACCATATACTGTGCTGGTTACCAGATAGGTAGGATGTAAGGGTAGATTACATACATAGATATATAGATACCATATTACTGTGCTGGTTACCAGGTAGGTAGGATGTAAGGGAGATTTATCATATATAGAATTAGATACCAATATACTCTGCTGGTTACCAGAAGGGTGGATGTAGGGGTAGATTTATCATATATAGAACCTATACTGTGCTGGGTACCAGATAGGTAGGATGTAAGGGTAGATTTATCATATATAGATATATAGATACCATTACTGTGCTGGTTACCGGATAGGAGGATGTAAGGGTAGATTTATCATATAAGATATATAGATACCATATACTGTGCTGGTTACCGGATAGGTAGGATGTAAGGGTAGTATATCTATATAGATATATAGATACCATATACTGTGCTGGTTACCAGATAGGTAGGATGTAAGGGTAGATTTATCATATATAGATATATAGATACCATATACTGTGCTGGTTACCAGATAGGTAGGATGTAAGTATAGATTTATCATATATAGATATATGAGATACCATATACTGTGCTGTTACCAGATATGTAGGATGTAAGGGTAGATTTATCATATATAGTATATAGATACCATATACTGTGCTGGTTACCGGATAGGTAGGATGTAAGGGTAGATTTATCATATATAAGATATATAGATCCAATATACTGTGCTGGGTACCAGATAGGTAGGATGTGTAGGGTAGATTTATCAATATAGATATAAGATATCATATACGTGCTGGTTACCAGATAGTTAGGATGTAAGGATAGATTTATCATATATAGATATATAGATATCATATACTGTGCTGGTTACCATATAGGTAGAGATGTAAGGCTAGATTTATCATATATAGATATATAGATATCATATACTGTGCTGGTTATCGGATAGGTATGATGTAAGGGTAGATTTATCAATATAAGATATATAGATACATATACTGTGCTGGTTACCGGATAGGTAGGATGTAAGGCTGAATTTATATATATAGATATATAGATATCATATACTGTGCTGGTTACCGGATAGGTAGGATGTAAGGGGAGATTTATCATATATAGATATTAGAGATCATATACTGTGCTGTTACCAGATAGGTAGGATGTAAGGGTAGATTTATCATATATAGATATATAGATACCATATACTCTGCTGGTACCAGAAGGTAGGATGTACGGGGTATCGTATTTTCGAAAATTTTCGAAATTACGAGTTTTCACGTATTTTCGGGAATTTTTGAAATTGCGAGTTTTCATGTATTTTTCGAAAATATGTATTTTCGAAAATACAAGTAATCCTCGTAATTCGAATATTTTCGAAAATAACGTATGTAAGAATTAAGGAAATCCTTGTATTTTCGAAAATTTTCGAAAATACATGTTTTCTCGTATTTTCGAAAATTTCGAAAATACGTGAAAACTCGTAATTTCGAAAATTTTCGAAAATACGAAAAATCCGCGAATCGGAAGTTCGGAGGCGGAAAATCCGGAAAAATCCGCCGTTCGCGGACGGGATAAATCCGCGGCGGATCCGCGTTCGGATCCGCGAACCGGCCATCCCTAGTTAGGAAAGGAGCATTGAATGTGTTTGAAAACAAAAAAACTGAATTCCCGTTCTGTGTCATGGAGAGGGAGGATCTCTGTGCTATAATGTGATTGGTTGTCAGCTTCTAGGAAGCAAGGCTGCAACTTCCTTGTTTTGATCTGTTGAGCTTTATGGAGCATGTGCCTGTACGCAGACACTTAGGTGGGGGTTTACCCAGCTAAGGTGGATTGTGGGAGCTGACCCCTAGTACTCAGTTATTTTCATAAATTACCCAATGGCCACAGCAAGGGAGAGGTGAGACACAGCTTTTTGTATGTTTGTGAATGTGCTCTGTCTATTGGGACAATGTTGTCTGGAGACTTTAGTTCCCCTTTAATAAACAACCACCGCTATGCTTAGCATGCTCTCATCCTATCGCGCCGGACTATTGCAACCCACTACTTTCTGTTCTTCTGCTTCCCACCTCTTTCCCCTTCAGTCTATACTTAACTCTGCCACACGTATTGTTTTGGTCTCTAATAAACTGGATCCCAAATCTCCTCTGTACCGGACAACAACCTGGCTCCCCGTTAGGGTAAATCTACCCTTACATCCTACATATCTGGTAACCAGCACAGTATATGATATCTATATATCTATATATGATACATCTACCCTTACAGCCTACCTATCTGGTACCCAGCACAATATATGGTATCTAATATCTATATATGATAAATCTATACTTACATCCTACCTATCTGGTAACAGCACAGTATATGGTATCTATATATCTTTATATGATAAATCTATACTTATATCTACCCATCTGGTAACCAGCACAGATATGGTATCTATATATCTCTATATGATAAATCTAGCCTTACATCCTACCTATCTGGTACCCAGCACAGTATATGATATCTATATATCTATATATGATAAATCTACCCTACATCCTACCCTTCTGGTAACCAGCAGAGTATATGGTATCTATATATCTATATGAAAATCTACCCTTACATCCTACCTATCTGGTAACCAGCCAGTATATGATTCTATATATCTATATATTGATAATCTACCCTTACATCCTACCTATCCGGTAACCAGCACAGTATATGATATCTATATATCTATATATGATAAATCTAGCCTTACATCCTACCTATCCGGTAACCAGCACAGTATATGATAATCTATATATCTATATTGATAAATCTACCCTTACATCATACCTATCCGATAAACCAGCACAGTATATGATATCTAATATCATATATGATAAATGCTACTTACATCCTACTATATGGTAACCAGCACAGTATATGATATCTATATATCTATATATGATAAATCTATCCTTACATCCTACTATCTGGTAACCAGCAAGTATATGATATCTATATATCTATATTATATAAATATACCCTTAACATCCTACTATCTGGTACCAGCACAGTATTTGGATCTAATATCTATATATGATAAATCTACCCTTACATCCTACCTATCCGGTAACCAGCACAGTATATGGTATCTATATATCTAATATGAAAATCTACCCTACAATACCTACATATCTGGTAACAGCACAGTATATGGTATCTATATATCTTATATGATAAATCTATACTTACATCCTACCTATCTGGTAACCAGCACAGTATATGGTATCTATATATCTATATGATAAATACCCTTACATCCTACCTATCTGGTAACCAGCACAGTATATGGTATCTATATATCTATATATGATATATCTACCCTTAATCCTACCTATCCGGTAACCAGCACAGTATATGGTATCTATATCTATATATGATAAATCTACCCTTACATCCTACCTATCCGGTAACCAGCACAGTATATGGTATCTATATATCTATATATGATAAATCTACCCTTACATCCTACCTATCTGGTACCCAGCACAGTAATGATATCTATATATGATAAATCTACCCCTACATCCTACCCTTCTGGTAACCAGCAGAGTATATGGTATCTATATATCTATATATGATAAATCTACCCTTACATCCTACCTACCTGGTAACCAGCACAGTATATGGTATCTATATATCTATGTATGATAAATCTACCCTTACATCCTACCTATCTGGTACCAGCACAGTATATGGTATCTATATATCTATATATGATATATCTAGCCTTACATCCTACTATCCGGTACCCAGCACAGTATATGATATCTTATATCTATATATGATAAATCTACCCTTACATCCTACCTATCCGGTAACCAGCACAGTATATGGTATCTATAATCTATATATGATAAATCTATCCTTACACCCTACCTATCCGGTAACCAGACAGTATATGGTATCTATATATCTAATATGATAAATCTACCCTTACATCCTACCTATCCGGTAACCACACAGTATATGGATCTATATTCTATATATGATAAATCTACCCTTACATCCTACCTATCTGGTACCCAGCACAGTATATGATATCTATATATGATAAATCTACCCCTACATCCTACCCTTCTGGTAACCAGCAGAGTATATGGTATCTATATATTATATGATAAATCTACCCTTACATCCTACCTACCTGGTAACCAGCACAGTATATGGTACTATATATCTATGTATGATAAATCTACACTTACATCCTACCTATCTGGTAACCAGCACAGTATATGGTATCTATATATCTATATATGATATATCTAGCCTTACATCCTACCTATCCGGTACCCAGCACAGTATATGATATCTATATATCTATAATGATAAATCTACCCTTACATCCTACCTATCCGGTAACCAGCACAGTATATGGTATCTATATATCTATATATGATAAATCTACCCTTACACCCTACCTATCCGGTAACCAGCACAGTATATGGTATCTATATATCTATATATGATAAATCTACCCTTACATCCTACCTATCTGGTAACCAGCACAGTATATGGTATCTATATATCTATATATGATAAATCTACCCTTACATCCTACCTATCTGGTAACCAGCCCAGTATATGGTATCTATATATCTATATATGATAAATCTACCCTTACATCCTACCTATCCGGTAACCAGCACAGTATATGGTATCTATATATGATAAATCTACCTTACATCCTACCTATCTGGTAACCAGCACAGTATATGGTATCTATATATCTATATATGATAAATCTACCCTTACATCCTACCTATCTGGTACCCGCACAATATTGGTATCTATATATCTAATATGATAAATCTATACTTACATCCTACCTATCTGGTAACAGCACAGTATATGGTATCTATATATCTATATATTAAAATCTATACTATATCCTACCTATCTGGTAACCAGCACAGTATATGTATCTATATATCATATATGATAAATCTGCCTTACATCCTACTATCTGGTACCCAGCACAGTATATGGTATCTATATATCTATATATGATAAATCTACCCTACATCTACCTATCTGGTAACCAGCACAGTATTTGATTGTTTTATTTTGCACTGCAGAGTCTCCACCTACACTATATATATTCATGTATCTGTATGTTACCCACCTAACTAGATTGTAAGCTCTATGGGTCAGGGACCTCATTACCTCTTTACCTGTGGCAAAGCCCTAGCACTATTTATAAATTTATATATTTATGTACTGAACTATCTATGTATTTTCCCTTGATGACTGTATTTTATACTGTACAGCGCTGCGTCCCCAAGTGGCACTATATAAATAAACATATACATACATACATACAATGTGCAGGGGACATGGCCTTTAAGTCGAGGTCTCATTTAAAGGGATAATCAAATGCTGCAAATGTCTGTCAAGAAGACGTTTTAGATGAGTGAGTTTGTTGGGTTTCTTCATGGGAATCGTGGATAAAATACACCTTGCAATGAATTAATAGGACATTCTATTTTTTACTGTTCTCCTGTGTACTACCGCCACCTGGTGTTCATAAGGTGGGGGTACAGAAATTATAAAATTGTATAGAGATGTGAATAGTTTGAATAACCTGAATTCTCTATCTAAATATATTTAACTTTTCAGGTTCAGACACATATAAGCAAAGGGTTTAATTTTACCGTGTAATGTAATGATTACATTTATCATTCAATAATATAGAGTCGAAAGTCAAAGAAAACTGGATGCTTCACCAAAACTGAACCTCTGAATTACACTATCCACCTCTCCCTGGTCAACAGTATTATGGAATGTTAATTATTGCACATAAAGAAACGCACATGTACAGTATTCTACTGTGATAGGGGGAGGATAGACTCGTCATCATCCACTTCTGTCCAATCACCACCATGGCTACAGCAGGAAGCCAATGAAAAACCACAGCTATTGCTCTATAGAGCACCCTGTCAGTCCAGGTTAAGGAGTACAATACCAAAGGACATTTAATCATTCACGCTATGCACATATCCAGTGTTCCCAATAAAGATTTCCATCCCTAGTCTTTGCATGTTGCAATTTATGACAGTACCAGGGAGATATCTGGCAATATGCACATATTATAAATTGGGAATCATGCAGCATGTATGTATGCGTTTCAGGACCTGGAGAAAACAAAACATACGCTACTATACAGCATTTACAAAGCACCACTTTCCCCAAAAAGTTATTGGGGATGATATCTGACCTAGAGTCCTGCATCAAGTTGGGGTCCCATGGCTTACCTGATTTTGAGGGTCGTATAAACCACAGTGAGTTTGAATGGGCGTGGGTCAGATTCGGTAAGAAAGCTAGAAGCTGGGTCTGTTAATTTACGTGTGTGGGTCGCTGCGGGTGCAGGTCAGATTAGGTAGAGTGGGAAAGGTGCGGGTAGGTCAAGTGCTTGCAGGTAAAGTGGGTAAGGTGCAGGTAACAGTTTTTGCAGGTGCTGGTCTGTTTAATGTCGCTTTACAAGTTTTATGGGTAACGTTAAATTTACACCCGCACAGTCAGGTAACAGTTTGTGGGTTTGTGTTAGGATCACATAACTTAATGGCATTCATTTTTTTTCCCACCACCATTTTAGATTTATATCCTAATTTTGTCTACGGGTAACAGTTTTACGCTTGCGGGCCAGGCACGGGTTAGACCTGCACAGGACTCTAATCAACCCTTTGTGCTGCCCATCTGTTGGTGAATAGAGTAAACGCCCTGCTGAGAAACTAAGCCCAACAAGTATGCTTGTGAAGGTTCTCATTCATCCAGGTCATGGTTATCTGTTGTATTCAATTAGATCAACTGGACTTGAAGTTTAGTTCTTGAAGACGTTTCGCTAGTCATCCGACTGGCAATGGTACATCCGAAAGAACCAATACCTAAACACAAGAAAAGCGACATCATATACGCAGTGCAGTGCAGTGAAGAATGCTCTGATTGTATGGGGGAGACCAAACAGCAACTGCATCAACGTATGGCCCAGCACAGAAGAGCCAATTCCTCGGTCAGGACTCAGCCGTGTATCTGCATCTTAAGGATAAAGGACATACCTTTGAAGATTGTAAGTTTAACATACTGGCGAAGGAACGTGACTGGTTCAAGAGAGTGTTAAGGAGGCCATTTATGTGAAAATAAAGAAACAAGCCTAAATAGAGGTGGGGGGGTTCGACACCAACTGTCTGCCATGTACAATGCTGTTTTAACACCTTACTCTGGGCGTTCCTATAACACCTTTAGCCACTATCAATCACGCCCTTAACACCTGGCTGTGATATGCTAATTGGGATTTTCCAGGGTATATAATTGCCAACAGATTCTTGTACAAGTCATTCTGAATTGAGAAAGCCAGTCGGATGACTAGCGAAACGTCTTCAAGAACTACATTTCAAGTCCAGTTGATCTAATTGAATACAACAGATAAGCCCAACAAGATTTTGAAAAAAACAGGCAGCACTGGATACTAGTAATTAATAAAACACACTAGAAGTACATGGTGAGTGTCAGAAACCTTTATTATAACACATTGCCTCATTATTATGTGTCTACAATTAGAAAGAGTCAATAATTGTGCAGAACTGGAGGAAGTGTTTGGAAAAGAATTCAGAGTACCAGGGACAGTTCTCTCTCTGTATACCTTGTACAAGCTACAGAATGGCAAACTATGATCAAGCTACAGAATGCAGTTCAAAGTGACCAATCAAAACACCTACATTTCTAACTGAACAGTAACCAATAAAAAAAACAACAGAGGAACATCTCATTTTAAAGCAACCAATTGATTAATGTGACACCAACAGTCCAACTAAGGGATATTGTAAGCAATGTATATAACAAGAAGAAAATCTTAAAGCAAGATTGTCAATCTCACATTTTCATTTGGAGGTAATTAAAGAAATCAACATCATGATGACTGCATGAGACATATTTTGGGTTCACTTGTAGTTCAGCTCCAATTTCATGTGGAGATTATTGAAATACTGTCTGTGGAGGGCTCTATGCTCATGCCAGGAAAATAAGATTGGAATTGCCTATATCTAGGTTAGAATTGTCACGTATGGGGCCTTGTATTCTATTTCTGCAGCTGCGCCAATAGAATAATTACTAGGTTAGGTATCACATAGGATATGATATGCATGAGCTGCTGATTTGTAATGTACCATGTGTATATCAGGATGCAAGTTCTAAAGCACATTAGTGTCCCTCTGTATATTAGAGTGTAAGCTCTGCCGCGACAGGATTCCCTTCTCCCAATGGTCCCTCTCCCTGTATCGTATCTGTTGTCCTCTGTATATTAAAGTGTAAGCTCTGCAGGACAGGATTCACTTCTCCCAATGGTTCCCTCTCCCTGTATCATATCTGTGTCCCTCTGTATATTAGAGTGTAAGCTCTGCAGGACAGGATTACCTTCTCCCAATGGTTTCCTCTCCCTATATTGTATCTGTGTCCCTCTGTAAATTAGAGTGTAAGCTCTGCAGTACAGGCTTACTTCTCCCAATGGTTCCCTCTCCCTATATTGTATCTGTGTCCCTTTATATTAGAGTGTAAGCTCTGCAGTACAGGATTCCCTTTTCCCAATGGTTCCCTCTCCCTATATTGTATCTGTGTCCCTCTGTATATTAGAGTGTAAGCTCTGCAGTACAGGCTTCCCTTTTCCCAATGGTTCCCTCTCCCTATATTGATCTGTGTCCCTCTGTATATTAGAGTGTAAGCTCTGCAGTACAGGCTCCTCTTTACCAATGGTTCCCTCTCCCTGTATCGTATCTGTGTCCCTCTGTATATTAGAGTGTAAGCTCTGCAGGACGTATTCCTTTCTCCAATGGTTCCCTCTCCCTATATTGTATCTGTGTCTCTCTGTATATTAGAGTGTAAGCTCTGCAGGACAGGATTCCAATCTCCAATGGTTCCCTCTCCTTGTATTGTATCTGTGTCCCTCTGTATATTAGAGTGTAAGCTCTGCAGGACAGGATTCCAATCTCCCAATGGTTCCCTCTCCTTGTATTGTATCTGTGTCCCTCTGTATATTAGAGTGTAAGCTCTGCAGGACAGGATACCTTCTGACAATGGTTCCCTCTCCCTATATGTATCTGTGTCCCTCTGTATATTAGAGTGTAAGCTCTGCGTACATGCTTCCCTTCTCCTAATGGTTCCCTCTCCCTATATTGTATGTGTCCCTCTGTATATTAGAGTGTAAGCTCTGCAGTACAGGCTTCCTTCTCCCAGTGGTTCCTCTCCCTGTATCGTATCTGTGTCCCTCTGTATATTAGAGTGTAAGCTCTGCAGGACAGGATTCCCTTCTCCCAATGATTCCCTCTCCCTATATTGTATCTGTGTCTCTCTGTATATTAGAGTGTAAATGCCCTTGAGGACTGTTCGTCATCCGAAGTATCAGACGTGTGTACGGACCTTATTAATGACTATGACTGCAATAAATAAAATTGTCCTTGGGGATATTGAACACCCTGTATAGTCCAGAAGCAGCCAATCTCCTCTAGCACTTCCTGTAGGAGGATTCGCCATGTTTATCTGGGACATACTGGAGCCCACCACAGGACATAGGCTCCAGTTAGTTGTAATTGCAGGTTAGTGTAATCTCCTTTAATTCCTTACATGTGCAATTAGTGGCTGCAACCCGATCAGCCCTTATTCAGCTGATTCTAAAGCTTGTTCATTGGTTTGGTCTCATTGACATTCCTATGTCCATTCAGGTTGTATTTTAATCATGTACATTGGTCTGATGTGAAAAACAAATTTGTCATCCTTTATTACGTTATACTATGTTATATAACTGCTCACTGAATATGTATTACCCCGAGAACTAATTGGAGCAAAATATTACCTTTCTGATAGAAAAAGTCAGTGATTTTCTACCTCAAAACCACCATCCTCCTACCTAAACCACTATGTTGGTGGCGAAGTTTTCCCAAGGTCACCTGTAATACTTAACTGGTCTAGCCCTGATCTGCCCCCTCCTTCAGTCCAGGACATTCTCCAATGGGGAGATCGGGTACTGCCACTGAGGGAGGCGGAGCTATGCAAAACCGATGACCGTAACAAGAGGTCAGCAACTTTCAAAGGCACAAAGGTAGGGCTAGTGTCATTATCTCTATGGGAGGCTTAAAGCTCCACACATGTCCAATTTTGCTTGGCCGAGGGCTGACCAGCGAGCTTTCTGCTGAGAATCCCCTGTATGTGCGATTGGTCGTCATTTGCAGACTGATGAATTAACGACTACAGATCAAGTGCCCATACACGTGTGATTCTCGGCTGGAGTGGACTGTGGTTCCATATAGGAAATCGGGGAAAACAAGGAATCCACGATTGTGGTTTTTATTTATTAAGCAGCAATTCAAGTTACCATTGTGCGGGCAATAACCCTTACCTAAGTTGAATTGAGTGTTATTTTCCCCTTAAAGTTCCCCTGATAAATAGTTCACTTGTGTCCCTTTAATGATAAAACAAACGTCTTCAAATTCCCGGATCCGATGCTTCTCATGAGCGATTGCGCGCCGTTCCCATTTTGGTAACCATGCGTTCACCATTTTTGGTGCGTTAATGCAGCGTTTCCATAAAAGCCAAAACGCAGTCGCGATTGTGTGCACAGAAAAGCGCACACAATCGCGTGCGATAATGCTGCTCGCGATTTTGTGAGCCTGAGAGTCTTTTTCCCACAATCACTCCCTATATCACTCACTTGTCCCTATGTCCCCAACCCAACTACAGATATATACGTCATCATTCTGGATTGTTTCTCCCCACTACACACAACAAGAATACTGACCGGTTTTTGGCTCTCAGTGACTTGTACAAATCTCCTATGATGTTTATACAACCCTGCATTTAATCCATACTGGTAAATGACAAGCTGTTAGACAGTGACAGTTTACCTACAAAGGAAGAATCCTAAACAATTTCGTAACCGTGTGGAAACATCTAGAATCCACTGAATAATACCGGTCCCTTTAGTTATAATAGTTGTTTAGCTTCCATTGTGTAAATGACAATTGTGATCTTCCTGAAAGTAGACCATACATAAACATATAGCAATATGGGATAATCAACTGAGGTGCTAATAGCCAATGGACGATTGGTTGGTTGTCATTTACCCTACACAAGCCATTATTGTTTAATAAATCAATGTTTGTGTGGTCTCCTTAAAGTCATGGCAGTCAATCAAGGCTGGGACAACTGACACCACAGCCATGATTAACTGCACTTTATATGCAGCCTCTTCTGCACATGTTTCAAGCTTATTAAAGCTCACTGAGCAGAGGGAGGATACCTTTGCCACAAAGGATAAGCACTTATTATTAAATATCTGGTTACAAATGTATATAATGAACTGAACTGAGGGCAGATAAAGGACAGTCACCAGTTTTTTTGTTGTAACCCTTACAAAATTGCATACCTGTATGTCCCTTAAAAGAACATGTCCACCCTGGACATGTTCTTTAAGGGACATACGGTATGCAATTTTTGTATCAGCCTCTTACTACATGTGTGAAGCATGCATTCGTTTTTCGGTGCATTGGACACTTCTCCTGGTGCACATCGCAGGCCTATACGTAGCTTTTAATGTATAGACAAGGGCTCTGCAACGCTGAGGATGAACCAGTTACACTGCTCTGGGGCTTTTTTTTTTATCATGTTTGACAAAAGGGACAGATTGTATCTTAAAGGTCACCTCAACCTCATTCATCTTCATTAGATCATGTTGCAATCATAGGAAAAAGAATATATCAGTTTGAGTATCTCCCTTCCTACCACAGTTTCACTAGTTGATTATTATTCATTTAATTTAACAGTCAGGTAGAAACTGCTTTCCAGGTTCTGTAGACACCAAATGTACTTTGCATTGATGTTGACTTTATGTGCAATTACTAGCCATAGATAGTATATATCTGTCTGTAATCAATAAAAATTAGTTTTACCCCCCCTAATCTGTTTTAAACACAGTGAGCTACAAAGTAGCTTATTGAAGAGTCCTCTATCTGGGTGAATCACATTGAGCATGTGCGAGGTCACTGAGCTAGGGAAAGGGCAGTATCTGCAGGGATTTTCATAGTTTTGGTGTAAATATGCACCAGTCACCTCAAACCAGTCCCTAAGAACAGTTGTTAGGAAAGTTCCTGGGGTACACTAAAACAGATGGAACGTTAAGCAAGAGGGTTCTTAGGGGCTGATGCAAATTTGCCTTCGCTGTTAATTTGGAACAACCAATTGGATGTCAGCTCTTTACTTGGTTACTAAGTTAGATCTGATTGGTTGCTGCAGATCAAACACAAGCAAACTGGGTCCCTGTACGCCCAGGAGAAGCTGCCATAGACTGTCGACACCCTGAGCAAGTTTTCAACTAGCCTGATGGGTTGTGGCACTGGTTTCCGTGACTTATATTGGTATTGATGGCCACGGGTTTGTTTTGCAACACTGTCACTGCAGTCGCACATATTAAAGAGTATTTACACTAGCGAAATTTGGGGTTTTTAGTTTAATTGAAGATCGGGAGGGAAAGGGGCTATTGTCTAACCTCCCGTTCTTCAATTAAACCAGCAGGAGCCAGGAAAGAAGTTACAGAACTTATCCGGTCTCGCTCCTCCCGCTGTTCCTCCACAGGTCTGACGGAGTTTGTAGCTGTAGCACTGGACTTTTAAAGAGTCTCTTACCTCCCAACATGTATAGAGTTTAAAGGAGAACTAAACTTAAATTTTCAAAAACCTAATTGAAAGTTTTTCTCCCCAGAACACCTATACATTGTAAGATTCTTCTCTGGACTTGCATTTAGTATGTGAGAAATAGATTCTGTAAATAGAAGGTTTCCATTTTTTGCCAGTACAACCCACACCCATGAGTCATCTAAGAACCACGCCCCCTGACCCCAATTCACTGTCTCTATGCACAAAGTGTTCCTATACAATGTCTACAAACATATGGAATCCCTGATAAGACTTTTAAAGCTGCTTGTACCCTGCTTTTATTTACCAGTCAGTGTGAGTTGCTAAAATAAACTGCAGGTAACAAGCAGCTTTCTAAGTTATCAGGGATTCCATAATCCATTTTTTAACTTATTCTTTTACTAGCAAAAGATAAGTTACCAAATGTAGCTAGAGTCTCTGCTTATTCAGTGTGTGGCGCACCAGGTAAGGCACCAGATTTAAAAAATACACAGTTCAGGAGGTTCAAAGTTCATACCCCATATGTACTTTTTTGTTTCTGTTATATTCCATGAGAAGATAAGCTTCTAATTGTACCCTTACATTCAGCTTGTGCAGTGGTGGCTCACCTTGTAAATGCCAGGTTTAGAACCATACAGTTCAGAGATCCAAGTTCAATACCCTAGCTAAACCTTTTTTTTTTTCTATTATATTCCATGCAAAAGATAAAGCTTCTAAATGTTCCAAGGCTTTTAGCTTATTCCAGCGTGTCTCACACCTTGTAAGATGCCAGTTTAGACACATACAGTTCAGAAGGTTTGAGTTTGATTCCCCAATGTATTTTATTTTTTGGTTCCATTATGTTCCTACTACAATATCTCTACAATACCAATGGTTTTATATAGTGTCTCTCTTACCCTAGGTAAGCCGTCTGCTTTTAGCAAGACAGGGTAAATGTACATTTGCAGGTTCTATTCCCCACACTACTTTTATTTTTGCTGAAATATAAGTATTTCTGTTTCTTACATCCATGCTATCTATGAAATACACTGCAAAGATTCATTTTCTTTTTTGTATGAAAAGCAAAGGATATATCATTGTTAGGACTAGAGATGTCCAACTTCGCAAAATCCGGTCCGCTCGAGATCCGCGAATTTTCGAAAAAATTCGAAAATTCGAAAATCCGCGACGGACCCGTTAAATAAAAATACCCTTGAATTAACGAGATTTTTTCGTATTTTCGAAAATTTTCGAAATTACGAGTTTTCACGTATTTTCGGGAATTTTTGAAATTGCGAGTTTTCATGTATTTTTCGAAAATATGTATTTTCGAAAATACAGTAATCCTCTAATTTCGAATATTTTCGAAAATACGTATGTAAGGAATTAAGAGAAATCCTTGTATTTCGAAAATTTTCGAAAATACATGTTTTCTCTGATTTTTCGAAAATTTCGAAAATACGTGAAAACTCGTAATTTCGAAAATTTTCGAAAATACGAAAAATCCGCGAATCGGAAGTTCGGAAGGCGGAAAATCCGGAAAAATCCGCCGTTCGCGGACGGGATAAATCCGCGGCGGATCCGCGTTCGGATCCGCGAACCGGCCATCCCTAGTTAGACAGGAGCATTGAATGTTTTTGAAAACAAAAAAACTGATTCCCTTGTTCTGTGTCATGGAGAGGGAGGATCTCGTGCTATAGTGATTGGTTGTCAGCTTCTAGAAGCAAGGCTGCAACTTCCTTGTTTTGATCTGTTGAGCTTTATGGAGCATGTGCCTGTACGCAGACACTTAGCTGGGGGTTTACCCACTAAGTGGATTGTGGAGCTGACCCCTAGTACTCAGGTTTTTTCATAAATTACCCAATGGCCACAGCAAAGGGAGAGGTGAGACACAGCTTTTTGTATGTTTGTGAATGTGCTCTGTCTATTGGGACAATGTTGTCTGGAGACTTTAGTTCCCCTTTAATAACAACCACACCGCTATGCTTATGCATGCTCTCATCCTATCGCGCCTGGACTATTGCAACCCACTACTTTCTGTTCTTCCTGCTTCCCACCTCTTTCCACTTCTTCTCTCAGTCTATACTTAACTCTGCCACACGTATTGTTTTGGTCTCTAATAAACTGGATCCCAAATCTCCTCTGTACCGGACAACAACCTGCTCCCCGTTAGGGTAAATCTACCTTACATCCTACATATCTGGTAACCAGCACAGTATATGATATCTATATATCTATATATGATACACTACCCTTACAGCCTACCTATCTGGTACCCAGCACAATATATGGTATCTATATATCTATATATGAATATCTATACTTACATCCTACCTATCTGGTAACAGCACAGTATATGGTATCTATATATCTTTATATGATAAATCTATACTTATATCCTACCTATCTGGTAACCAGCACAGTATATGGTATCTATTATCTATAATGATAAATCTAGCCTTACATCCTACCTATCTGTACCCCAGCACAGTATATGATATCTATATATCTATATATGATAAATCTACCCTTACATCCTACCCTTCTGGTAACCCAGAGTATATGTATCTATATATCTATATATGAAAATCTACCCTTACATCCTACCTATCTGGTAACCAGCACAGTATATGATATCTATATATCTATTATATAAATCTACCCTTCAATCCTACCTATCCGGTAACCAAGCACGTATATATATCTTATTATCTATATATGATAAATCTAGCCTTACATCCTACCTATCCGGTAACCAGCACAGTATATGATATCTATATATCTATATGATAAATCTACCCTTACATCATCCCTATCCGATAACCAGCACAGTATATGATATCTATATATCTATATAGAAAATCTAGCCTTACATCCTACCTATATGGTAACCAGCACAGTATATGAATCTAATATCTATATATGATAAATCTATCCTTACATCCTACTATCTGGTAACCAGCACAGTATATGATATCTATTATCTATATATGATAAATCTACCCTTACATCCTACCTATCTGTCCCAGCACAGTATATTGGATCTATATATCTATATATGAAAAATCTAACCCTTACATCCTACCTATCCGGTAACCAGCACAGTATATGGTATCTATATATCTAATATGATAAATCTACCCTTACATCCTACATATCTGGTACCAGCACAGTATATGGTATCTATATATCTATATATGATAAATCTATACTTACATCCTACCTATCTGGTAACCAGCACAGTATATGGTATCTATATATCTATATATGATAAATCTACCCTTAATCCTACCTATCTGGTAACCAGCACTATATGGTACATATATCTATATAGATATATCTACCCTTACATCCTACCTATCCGGTAACCAGCACAGTATATGGTATCTATATATCTATATATGATAAATCTACCCTTACATCCTACCTATCCGGTAACCAGCACAGTATATGGTATCTATATATCTATATATGATAAATCTACCCTTACATCCACCTATCTGGTACCCAGCACAGTATATGATATCTATATATGATAAATCTACCCCTACAATCCTACCCTTCTGGTAACCAGCAGAGTATATTGTATCTATATATCTATATATGATAAATCTACCCTTACATCCTACCTACCTGGTAACCAGCACAGTATATGGTATCTATATATCTATGTATGATAAATCTACCCTTACATCCTACCTATCTGGTAACCAGCACAGTATATGGTATCTATATATCTTATATGATATATCTAGCCTTAATCCTACCTCCGGTCCCCACACAGTATATGATATCTATATATCTATATATGATAAATCTACCCTTACATCCTACCTATCCGGTAACCAGCACAGTATATGGTATCTATATATCTATATATGATAAATCTATCCTTACAAACCCTACCTATCCGGTAACCACACAGTATATGGTATCTATATATCTATATATGATAAATCTACCCTTACATCCTACCTATCCGGTAACCAGCACAGTATATGGTATCTATATATCTATATATGATAAATCTACCCTTACATCCTACCTATCTGGTACCCAGCACAGTATATGATATCTATATATGATAATCTACCCCTACATCCTACCCTTCTGGTAACCAGCAGAGTATAGGGTATCTATATATCTATATATGATAAATCTACCCTTACATCCTACCTACCTGGTAACCAGCACAGTATGGTATCTATATATCTATGTATGATAAATCTACCACTTACATCCTACCTATCTGGTAACCAGCACAGTAATATGGTATCTATATATCTATATATGATATATCTAGCCTTACATCCTACCTATCCGGTACCCAGCACAGTATATGATATCTTATATCTATATATGATAATCTACCCTTACATCCTACCTATCCGGTAACCACCACAGTATATGGTATCTAATATCTATATATGATAAATCTATCCTTACACCCTACCTATCCGGTAACCAGCACAGTATATGGTATCTATATATCTATATATGATAAATCTACCCTTACACCTACCTATCTGGTAACCAGCACAGTATATGGTATCTATATATCTATAGATAAATCTACCCTTACATCCTACCTACCTGGTAACAGCACACATATGGTATCTTTCTATTATGATAATCTACACCCTTACATCCTACCTATCCGGTAACCAGCACAGTATATGGTATCTAATAGGATAAATCTACCCTTACATCCTACCTATCTGGTAACCAGCACAGTATATGGTATCTATATATCTATATATGATAAATCTACCCTTACAGCCTACCTATCTGGTACCCAGCACAATATATGGTATCTATATATCTATATATGATAAATCTATACTTACATCCTACCTATCTGGTAACAGCACAGTATATGGTATCTATATATCTATATATGATAAATCTATACTTATATCCTACCTATCTGGTAACCGCACAGTATATGGTATCTATATATCATATATGATATCTAGCGCCTTACACCTACCTATCTGGTACCCAGCACAGTATATGGTATCTATATATCTATATTGATAAATCTACCCTTACATCCTACCTATCTGGTAACCAGCACAGTATTTGATTGTTTTATTTGCACTGCAGAGTCTCACACCTACACTTATATATATTCCATTGTATCTGTATGTTACCCCACCTAACTAGATTGTAAGCTCTATGGGTCAGGGACCTCATTACCTCTTTACCTGTGGCAAAGCCCTAGCACTATTTATATAATTTATATATTATGTACTGAACTATCTATGTATTTTCCCCCTTGTATGACTGTATTTTATACTGTACAGCGCTGCGTCCCCAATGGCACTATATAAATAAACATATACATACATACATACAAATGTGCAGGGGACATGGCCTTTAAGTCGAGGTCTCATTTAAAGGATATATCAAATGCTGCAAATGTCTGTCAAGAAGACGTTTTAGATGAGTGAGTTTGGTGGGTTTCTTCATGGGAATCGTGGATAAATACACCTTGCAATGAATTAATGAGACATCTATTTTTTACTGTTCTCCTGTGTACTACCGCCACCTGGTGTTCTAAGGGGTACAGAAATTATAAAATTGTATAGAGAGGTGAATAGTTTGAATAACCTGAATTCTCTATCTAAATATATTTTAACTTTTCAGGTTCAGACACATATAAGCAAAGGGTTTAATTGTTACCGTGTTGTAATGATTACATTTATCATTCAATAATATAGAGTCGAAAGTCAAAGAAACTGGATGCTTCACCAAAACTGAACCTCTGAATTACACTATCCACCTCTCCCTGGTCAACAGTATTATGGAATGTTAATTATTGCACATAAAAAACGCACATGTACAGTATTCTACTGTGATAGGGGGAGGATAGCTCTCTCATCATCCACTTCTGTCCAATCACCACCATGGCTACAGCAGGAAGCCAATGAAAAACCACAGCTATTGCTAATAAGAGCACCCTGTCAGTCCAGGTTAAGGAGTACAATACCAAAGGACATTTAATCATTCACGCTATGCACATATCCAGTGTTCCAATAAAGATTTCCATCCCTAATTCTTTGCATGTTGCAATTTATGACAGTACCACAGGGAGATATCTGGCAAATGCACATATTATAAATTGGGAATCATGCAGCATGTATGTATGCGTTTCAGGACCTGGAAAAACAAAACATACGCTACTATACAGCATTTACAAAGCCCACTTTTCCCCCAAAATAATTGGGGATGATATCTGACCTAGAGTCCTGCATCAAGTTGGGGTCCCATGGCTTACCTGATTTTGAGGGTCGTATAAACCACAGTGAGTTTGAATGGGCTGTGGGTCAGATTCGGTAAAAGCTAGAAAGCTGGGTCTGTTAATTTACGTGTGTGGGTCGCTGCGGGTGCAGGTCAGATTAGGTAGAGTGGGAAAGGTGCGGGTAGGTCAAGTGCTTGCAGGTAAAGGGGTAAGGTGCAGGTAACAGTTTTGCAGGTGCTGGTCTGTTTAATGTCGCTTTACAGTTTTATGGGTAACGTTAAATTTACACCCGCCACATCAGTAACAGTTTGTGGGTTTGTGTTAGGATCACATAACTTAATGGCATTCATTTTTTTTCCCACCACCATTTTAGATTTATACCTAATTTTGTCTACGGGTAACAGTTTTACGCTTGCGGGCCAGGCACGGGTTAGACCTGCACAGGACTCTAATCACACCCTTTGTGCTGCCCATCTGTTGGTGAATAGAGTAAACGCCTTGCTGAAAACTAAGCCCAACGTATGCTTGTGAAGGTTCTCATTCATCCGGTCATGGTATATCTGTTGTATTCAATTAGATCAACTGGACTTGAAGTTTAGTTCTTGAAGACGTTTCGCTAGTCATCCGACTGGCAATTGGTACATCCGAAAGACCCAATACCTAACACAAGAAAAGCGACATCATATACGCAGTGCAGTGCAGTGAAGAATGCTCTGATTTGTATGGGGGAGACCAAACAGCAACTGCATCAACGTATGGCCCAGCACAAAGAGCCAATTCCTCGGGTCAGGACTCAGCCGTGTATCTGCATCTTAAGGATAAAGGACATACCTTTGAAGATTGTAATGTTAACATACTGGCGAAGGAACGTGACTGTTTCAGAGAGGTGTTAAGGAGGCCATTTATGTGAAATAAAGAAACCAAGCCTAAATAGAGGTGGGGGGGTTCGACACCAACTGTCTGCCATGTACAATGCTGTTTTAACACCTTACTCTGGGCGTTCCTATACACCTCTTAGCCACTATCCAATCACGCCCTTAACACCTGGCTGTGATATGCTAATTGGGATTTTCCAGGTATATAATTGCCAACAGATTCTTGTACAAGTCATTCTGAATTGAGAAAGCCAGTCGGATGACTAGCGAAACGTCTTCAGAACTACTTTCAAGTCCAGTTGATCTAATTGAATACACAGATAAGCCCAACAGATTTTGAAAAAAACAGGCAGCACTGGATACTAGTATTAATAAAAACACACATAGAAGTACATGGTGAGTGTCAGAAACCTTTATTATACCCATTGCCTCATTATTATGTGTCTACAATTAGAAGAGAGTCAATAATTGTGCAGAACTGGAGGAAGTGTTTGGAAAAAATTCAGTACCAGGGACGTTCTCTCTCTGTATACCTTGTACAAGCTACAGAATGGCAACTATGATCAAGCTACAGAATGCAAGTTCAAAGTGACCAATCAAAACACCTACATTTCTAACTGAACAGTAACAATAAAAAAACAACAGAGGAACACTCTCATTTTAAAGCAACCAATTGATTAATGTGACACCATACAGTCCAACTAAGGGATATGTAAGCAATGTTATATAACAAGAAGAAAATCTTAAAGCAAGATTGTCAATCTCACATTTTCATTTGGAGGTAATTAAAGAAATCAACATCATGATGACTGCATGAGACATTTTTGGGTTCACCTTGTAGTTCAGCTCCAATTTCATGTGGAGATTATTGAAATACTGTCTGTGGAGGGCTCTATGCTCATGCCAGGAAATAAGATTGGAATTGCCTATATCTAGGTTATAGAATTGTCACGTATGGGGCCTTGTATTCTATTTCTGCAGCTGCGCCAATAGAATATTACTAGGTTAGGTATCACATAGGATATGATATGCATGAGCTGCTGATTTGTAATGTACCATGTGTATATCAGGATGCAATTTCTAAAGCACATTAGTGTCCCTCTGTATATTAGAGTGTAAGCTCTGCCGGACAGGATTCCCTTCTCCCAATGGTTCCCTCTCCCTGTATCGTATCTGTGTCCCTCTGTATATTAAAGTGTAAGCTCTGCAGGACAGGATTCACTTCTCCCAATGGTTCCCTCTCCCTGTATCATATCTGTGTCCCTCTGTATATTAGAGTGTAAGCTCTGCAGGACAGGATTACCTTCTCCCAATGGTTTCCTCTCTCCTATATTGTATCTGTGTCCCTCTGTAATATAGATGTAAGCTCTGCAGTACAGGCTTACCTTCTCCCAATGGTTCCCTCTCCCTATATGTATCTGTGTCCCTCTGTATATTAGAGGTGTAACTCTGCAGTACAGGATTCCCTTTTCCCAATGGTTCCCTCTCCCTATATTGTATCTGTGTCCCTCTGTATATTAGAGTGTAAGCTCTGCAGTACAGGCTTCCCTTTTCCCAATGGTTCCCTCTCCCTATATTGTATCTGTGTCCCTCTGTATATTAGAGTGTAAGCTCTGCAGTACAGGCTTCCCTTTTACCAATGGTTCCCTCTCCCTGTATCGTATCTGTGTCCCTCTGTATATTAGAGTGTAAGCTCTGCAGGACAGTATTCCTTCTCCCCAATGGTTCCCTCCCCCTATATTGTATCTGTGTCTCTCTGTATATTAGAGTGTAAGCTCTGCAGGACAGGATTCCAATCTCCAAATGGTTCCCTCTCCTTGTATTGTATCTGTGTCCCTCTGTATATTAGAGTGTAAGCTCTGCAGGACAGGATTCCAATCTCCCAATGGTTCCCTCTCCTTGTATTGTATCTGTGTCCCTCTGTATATTAGAGTGTAAGCTCTGCAGGACAGGATTACCTTCTGACAATGGTTCCCCTCTCCTATATTGTATGTGTCCCTCTGTTATTTAGAGTGTAAGCTCTGCAGTACATGCTTCCCTTCTCCTAATGGTTCCCTCTCCCCTATATTGTATGTGTCCCTCTGTAATTAGAGTGTAAGCTCTGCAGTACAGGCTTCCCTTCTCCCAGTGGTTCCCTCTCCCTGTATCGTATCTGTGTCCCTCTGTATATTAGAGTGTAAGCTCTGCAGGACAGGATTCCTTTCTCCCATGGTTCCCTCTCCCTATATTGTATCTGTGTCCCTCTGTATATTAGAGTGTAAGCTCGGCAGGACAGGATTCCAATCTCCCAATGGTTCCCTCTCCCTGTATTGTATCTGTGTCCCTCTATATTAGAGTGTAAGCTCTGCAGGACAGGATTCCCTTCTCCAATGATTCCCTCTCCCTATTGTATCTGTGTCTCTCTGTATATTAGAGTGTAAGCTCTGCAGGACAGGATTCCCTTCTCCCAATGGTTCCCTCTCCCTGATTGTATCTGTTCTCTCTGTATATTAGAGTGTAAGCTCTGCAGGACAGGATTCCCTTCTCCCAGTGGTTCTCCCTTTCTCTATATATCTATATGTCCCTATGTCTCCTGTCGATATATAATAAATTTAATATATTGTATCTGTGTTTTTGTTCAGTCTGGAAGTTAATCCCCACTGGTCACCTTCCAATATTTATATGGCAGTTCCCTGTTCCCAGTGTAGCTAATGCATTGAGCCTGCACTCTGTAATCCACTCTCTCTCCCCCAGAGCCTCAACAAATGTCACTATAGACAGGGAAGTGTGCAGGGGGATAAGAGAGAGATGATGATGATGTCATGCAGAGAGAGAAGGATGATGTCACAGACTTTCCAGTCTGGACTCAATGTATTACATAAATATCACACACTAAACAACACTAAATATCAATCTAACCCCCCAATATCCACCCACTAGCTGGTTATTATCACTTTTACCTTTAATAGTCTCTATTACACCCCTGTGTGATCTTTCTCCCCATTACTATCAATGTCTCCCCCATTCATTTCCTTGTCATCCCTCCACATTCCCTCCCCCCATTCTCCCAGTCTGTGGATGAGATGTGTAGAACAGACTGTAGCCCCGCCCCTACCCCCTAGTCCCCGCCCCTGCCCTCCCTCCCTCCATCTCCCTCTCTCCTCCCCCCTCAGTCCATTCTCCCTGTGCTCTGCACTCCTTACACATGACATGGATGATTCAGGAATTATCAGGCGCAGGAGGCTGCAGGTAAAATCCCCTTATTAATATTATTATGAAATGTATTGACCTGATTGCCCAGTGTATTGGCCAGATTGTGTCTAGGGTGGTGGTAATGACTGGGGGTCCTTACTATGGTTAGACAGGCCAATCTCTGTCTCCTGTATTACATTAATGGATGGTGTTGGGTGGGATTTATTATGTTCCCATTGTAGACCCCAGGTAAATCCCCTGACAATGCCCCAGTATATCCCTGGCTGTACTGGGCTCCTCCATCCTCTCAACCCCCATGCCATCCCAATCCCTGTACCCAGTGATAGATGAGACACAATACAACCATATAGAGGGATACAGTGTCTATAACCCCATATAACCCCTCCCTGCTGCTCCCTTTGATGCTGCATGCAGTCCCTACAGGTAGCATCTCTTACCACTAATTCCTATTGGTCCATATTATCAAAGCCTTTAGCCCCACCCACTGCTCTCTATAAACCCCTCCCCTTTTCTTTCTCTTTTAACACCTACCATTGCTCCATAGAACTTTACCTTGGCACACCTTATCGGCTGTGCGTGCTCATCAGTGCATATATATTCCGCCAGATATTGGTACGTGCCCAATAGTAGATCATATGCCCATGCCTGGTGTGTTTCAAGGTACAAGGGCCACATTACATGTTAAATAATTTATTTAATGTGTTATTTAATGTGTAAGGCCCCACCGCTCCAAATTCGGGTCAGGAATGTGTGATTTTGAGTCTGTTTTTTGTTTAAATCGATTTAAATAAATGGACATCGATAAACATCGAGGTGTCTGTGGGATGTGTAATGCGGACGTGATCTAAAAAAACGTGGGGCCTAGTCCTAATGAATGGGGCAGTATGGATTGCGTTTTGCGATCAAATTGTGTTTCTGATTTGCTCTGCTTGTGCAATACAATCGGACCCGCCACACTGTGTGTGCTGCATTTCAATTCGTTATCACAAAGTGGTGCGCACGGTTATCCATTATCCATACATTCGAGATATTTAATAATATGGATAAGAATAGGAACGCACGCAATCCCATGGCACAAATACATGCAATCCATTTTTCATGTGGGGCCTAACCCTATAGTAAACCCCTCCTATTGCTCCATATTATCTCCCCCTTTAACTCCATGTACCGTCTCTCCATACATGCTTATTGATAGATAACCCCATGAAATGCTGCCATTTGTTCTACAAACCCTTTAACCCCTCCTATTATTCTTCCATGTAACTCCACCTACTGCGCCATTAAGCCCGAACCAATAATCCTTCTAGTTTAACTTTCTCCTACAGCTCTGTTTCTCTCTGTTCAACAAAATTGCTTTCTGTAGCTTATTCTCCATGTAATCACTTTTTTATTACTCCGTATAGAGCAGATAACTGAGAGGCACGTGCTAAATTGCCATATTTGCCGTTATCTTATTGCCTTCTGAATGTGTTGCTAGGATATCAGTCTGCTGTAATGCAAACTGGCTGTGCGGAACTGGTCTCTCTGTAATCCTTTCATGGACAAGCAATCCAAATAAATTAGTCTATGATCCCTGCTCATAATATGCAGAAACCAATCAGAAGCTTTTTAACTGGATACTGTAGTTAGAAAACATCTGATTGGTTGCTGCAGATTAAAAACATGGCCGAACTTTTTATGGCCGAACTGCATTTTATTGCATCAAGGTTACTTTGGTTAGGCCTGTGTTATTGAAGCTAAAGAATGTATAGTTGTTTTTTTTATAGAACAATGGTTTTTATTTTACTGCACTTTGTCTTGCGTAATAGTGTTAACAAATCTGTAATAAAAGCTGTGGTTGGAGATGTTAAAATCTCTTGTTGGGTATTATACAGGGTTGAGAATATCAATACATTGACCTGTCCTTCATTTTATTGCAAATGACGTTTAGGACTTGATAGAATCCAGTAATTTTTGCACACAGTAATGGTAGAAAGAATTCTATGTGTAAAAGGAAGTCTAGTCACACCAGACTAGGGGGCAGGATTACACAGAGGGGGATAGACTACACAGAGATGGGCTAGACTACAGAGAGGGGGAGCTAGATCGACAAGATGAAGCTAGACTAGACAGAGGGGGTAAGACTAGAAAGAGGGGGAGCTAGATTAGACAAGATGGAGCTAGACTAGACAAGGGGGGCTAGATTAGACAAGGGGGCTAGCCTAGACAAGGGGGCTAGACTAGACAAGGAGGACTAGACTAGAAAAAGGGAAGGGCTAGACTAGGGGTGCTAGACTAGACAAGAGGGGGGTTAGACTAGACAAGGGGGGCTAGACTAGACAAGGGGGCTAGACTAGAAAGAGGGGGAGCTAGACTAGACAAGGGGAGTTAGACTACAGAGAGAGTGAACAAGACTAGACTAGACAAGGGGGGCAAGACTAGACAAGATGGAGCTAGGCTAGACAAGAGGGACAACACTAGACAAGATGGAGTTAGACTAGACAAGGGGGACAAGAGTAGACAAGATGGAGCTAGACTAGATAAGGGGGACAAGACTAGACAATGGGAGCTAGACTAGACAAGGGGAGCTAAACTAGACAAGGGGGACTAGACTAGACAAGGCGAGTTAGACTACAGAGAGAGTGAACAAGACTAGACAAGATGGAGCTTGACTAGACAAGGGGGACTAGACTAAACAAGGGGAGTTAGACTACAGAGAGAGCGAACAAGACTAGACAAGATGGAGCTAGACTAGACAAGGGGGACTAGACTAGACAAGATGGAGCTAGACTAGACAAGGGGGACTAGACTAAACAAGGGGAGTTAGACTACAGAGAGAGCGAACAAGACTAGACAAGATGGAGATAGACTAGACAAGGGGGACTAGACTAGACAAGGGGGACTAGACTAGACAAGATGGAGCTTGACTAGACAAGGGAGACTAGACTAGACAAGGGGGACTAGACTAGACAAGGGGGACTAGACTAGACAAGGGGGACTAGACTAGACAAGGGGGACTAGACTAGACAAGATGGAGCTTGACTAGACAAGGGGGACTAGACTAGACAAGGGGAGTTAGACTACAGAGTGTCCTCTGTATATTAGAGTGTAAGCTCTGCAGTACAGGCTTCCCTTTTCCAATGGTTCCCTCTCCCTATATTGTATCTGTGTCCCTCTGTATATTAGAGTGTAAGCTCTGCAGTACAGGCTTCCTTTTACCAATGGTTCCCTCTCCCTGTATCGTATCTGTGTCCCTCTGTATATTAGAGTGTAAGCTCTGCAGGACAGTATTCCTTTCTCCAATGGTTCCCTCTCCCTATATTGTATCTGTGTCTCTCTTGTATTAGAGTGTAAGCTCGCAGGACAGGATTCCAATCTCAAATGGTTCCCTCTCCTTGTATTGTATCTGTGTCCCTCTGTATAGAGTGTAAGCTCTGCAGGACAGGATTCCAATCTCCCAATGGTTCCCTCTCCTTGTATTGTATCTGTGTCCCTCTGTATATTAGAGTGTAAGCTCTGCAGGACAGGATTACCTCTGACAATGGTTCCCTCTCCTATATGTATCTGTGTCCCTCTGTATATTAGAGTGTAAGCTCTGCAGTACAGCTTCCCTTCTCCTAATGGTTCCCTCTCCCTATATGTATGTGTCCCTCTGTATATTAGAGTGTAAGCTCTGCAGTACAGCTTCCCTTCTCCCAGTGGTTCCCTCTCCCTGATCGTATCTGTGTCCCTCTGTATATTAGAGTGTAAGCTCTGCAGGACAGGATTCCTTTCTCCCAATGGTTCCTCTCCCTATATTGTATCTGTGTCCCTCTGTAATTAGAGTGTAAGCTCTGCAGGACAGGATTCCAATCTCCCAATGGTTCCCTCTCCTGTATTGTATCTGTGTCCCTCTGTATATTAGAGTGTAAGCTCTGCAGGACAGGATTCCCTTCTCCCAATGATTCTCTCCCTATATTGTATCTGTGTCTCTCTGTATATTAGAGTGTAAGCTCTGCAGGACAGGATTCCCTTCTCCCAATGGTTCCCTCTCCCTGTATTGTATCTGTGTCTCTCTGTAATTAGAGTGTAAGCTCTGCAGGACAGGATTCCCTTCTCCCAGTGGTTCTCCCTTTCTCTATATATCTATATGTCCCTATGTCTCCTGTCGATATATAATAAATTTAATATATTGTATCTGTGTTTTTGTTCAGTCTGGAAGTTAATCCCCACTGGTCACCTTCAATATTATTTATGGCAGTTTCCCTGTTCCCAGTGTAGCTAATGCATTGAGCCTGCACTCTGTAATCCACTCTCTCTCCCCCAGAGCCTCAACAAATGTCACTATAGACAGGGAAGTGTGCAGGGGGATAAGAGAGAGATGATGATGATGTCATGCAGAGAGAGAAGGATGAGTCACAGACTTTCCAGTCTGGACTCAATGTATTACATAAATATCACACACTAAACAACACTAAATATCAATCTAACCCCCCAATATCCACCCACTAGCTGGTTATTATCACTTTTACCTTTAATAGTCTCTATTCAACACCCCTGTGTGATCTTTCTCCCCATTACTATCAATGTCTCCCCCATTCATTTCTTGTCATCCCCTCCACATTCCCTCCCCCCATTCTCCCAGTCTGTGGATGAGATGTGTAGAACAGACTGTAGCACCCGCCCCTACCCCCTAGCCCCGCCCCTGCCCTCCCTCCCTCCATCTCCCTCTCTCCTCCCCCCTCAGTCCATTCTCCCTGTGCTCTGCACTCCTTACACATGACATGGATGATTCAGGAATTATCAGGCGCAGGAGGCTGCAGGTAAAATCCCCTTATTAATATTATTATGAAATGTATTGACCTGATTGCCCAGTGTATTGGCCAGATTGTGTCTAGGGTGGTGGTAATGACTGGGGGTCCTTACTATGGTTAGACAGGCCAATCTCTGTCTCCTGTATTACATTAATGGATGGTGTTGGGTGGGATTTATTATGTTCCCATTGTAGACCCCAGGTAAAATCCCCTGACAATGCCCCAGTATATCCCTGGCTGTACTGGGCTCCTCCATCCTCTCAACCCCCATGCCATCCCAATCCTGTACCCAGTGATAGATGAGACACAATACAACCATATAGAGGGATACAGTGTCTATACCCCATATAACCCCTCCCTGCTGTCCCCTTTGATGCTGCATGCAGTCCCTACAGGTAGCATCTCTTACCACTAATTCCTATTGGTCCATATTATCAAAGCCTTAGCCCCACCCACTGTCTCTATAAACCCCTCCCCTTTTCTTTCTCTTTAAACACCTACCATTGCTCCATAGAACTTTACCTTGGCACACCTTATCGGCTGTGCGTGTCATCAGATCATATATTCCGCCAGATATTGGTACGTGCCCAATAGTAGATCATATGCCCATGCCTGGTGTGTTTCAAGTACAAGGGCACATTACATGTTAAATAATTTATTTAAGTGTTTATTTAATGTGTAAGGCCCACCGCTCCAAATTCGGGTCAGGAATGTGTGATTTTGAGTCTGTTTTTGTTTTAAATCGATTTAAATAAATGGACATCGATAAACATCGAGGTGTCTGTGGGATGTGTAATGCGGACGTGATCTAAAAAAACGTGGGGCCTAGTCCTAATGAATGGGGCAGTATGGATTGCGTTTTGCGATCAAATTGTGTTTCTGATTTGCTCTGCTTGTGCAATACAATCGGACCCGCCACACTGTGTGTGCTGCATTTCAATTCGTTATCACAAAGTGGTGGCACGGTTATCCATTATCCATACCATTCGAGATATTTAATAATATGGATAAGAATAGGAACGCACGCAATCCATGGCACAAATACATGCAATCCATTTTTCATGTGGGGCCTAACCCTATAGTAAACCCCTCCTATTGCTCCATATTATCTCCCCCTTTAACTCCATGTACCGTCTCTCCATACATGCTTATTGATAGATAACCCCATGAAATGCTGCCATTTGTTCTACAAACCCTTAAACCCCTCCTATTATTCTTCCATGTAACTCCACCTACTGCGCCATTAAGCCCGAACCAATAATCCTTCTAGTTTAACTTTCTCCTACAGCTCTGTTTCTCTCTGTTCAACAAAATTGCTTTCTGTAGCTTATTCTCCATGTAATCACTTTTTTTTACTCCGTATAGAGCAGATAACTGAGAGGCACGTGCTAAATTGCCATATTTGCCGTTATCTTATGCCTTCTGAATGTGTTGCTAGGATATCAGTCTGCTGTAATGCAAACTGGCTGTGCGGAACTGGTCTCTCTGTAATCCTTTCATGGACAGCAATCCAAATAAATTAGTCTATGATCCCTGCTCATATATGCAGAAACCAATCAGAAGCTTTTTAACTGGATACTGTAGTTAGAAAACATCTGATTGGTTGCTGCAGATTAAAAACATGGCCGAACTTTTTATGGCCGAACTGCATTTTATTGCATCAAGGTTACTTTGGTTAGGCCTGTGTTATTGAAGCTAAGAAGAATGTATAGTTGTTTTTTTATAGAACAATGGTTTTTATTTTACTGCACTTTGTCTTGCGTAATAGTGTTAACAAATCTGTAATAAAAGCTGTGGTTGGAGATGTTAAAATCTCTTGTTGGTATTATACGGGTTGAGATATCAATACATTGACCTGTCCTTCATTTTATTGCAAATGACGTTTAGGACTTGATAGAATCCAGTAATTTTTGCACACAGTAATGGTAGAAAGAATTCTATGTGTAAAGGAAGTCTAGTCACACCAGACTAGGGGGCAGGATTACACGAGGGGGATAGACTACACAGAGATGGGCTAGACTACAGAGAGGGGGAGCTAGATCGACAAGATGAAGCTAGACTAGACAGAGGGGGTAAGACTAGAAAGGGGGGAGCTAGATTAGACAAGATGGAGCTAGACTAGACAAGGGGGGCTAGATTAGACAAGGGGCTAGCCTAGAAAGGGGGCTAGACTAGACAAGGAGGACTAGACTAGAAAAAGGGAAGGGCTAGACTAGGGGTGCTAGACTAGACAAAAGGGGGTTAGACTAGACAAGGGGGGCTAGACTAGACAAGGGGGCTAGACTAGAAAGAGGGGGAGCTAGACTAGACAAGGGGAGTTAGACTACAGAGAGAGTGAACAAGACTAGACTAGACAAGGGGGGCAAGACTAGACAAGATGGAGCTAGGCTAGACAAGAGGGACAACACTAGACAAGATGGAGTTAGACTAGACAAGGGGGACAAGAGTAGACAAGATGGAGCTAGACTAGATAGGGGGACAAGACTAGACAATGGGAGCTAGACTAGACAAGGGGAGCTAAACTAGACAAGGGGGACTAGACTAGACAAGGCGAGTTAGACTACAGAGAGAGTGAACAAGACTAGACAGATGGAGCTTGACTAGACAAGGGGGACTAGACTAAACAAGGGGAGTTAGACTACAGAGAGAGCGAACAAGACTAGACAAGATGGAGCTAGACTAGACAAGGGGGACTAGACTAGACAAGATGGAGCTAGACTAGACAAGGGGGACTAGACTAAACAAGGGAGTTAGACTACAGAGAGAGCGAACAAGACTAGACAAGATGGAGATAGATGACAAGGGGACAGATAGACAAGGGGACTAGACTAGACAGATGGACTTGACTAGACAAGGGAGACTAGACTAGACAAGGGGGAACTAGACTAGACAAGGGGGACTAGACTAGACAAGGGGACTAGACTAGACAAGGGGGACTAGACTAGACAAGATGGAGCTTGACTAGACAAGGGGGACTAGACTAGACAAGGGGAGTTAGACTACAGAGAGAGTGAACAAGACTAGACAAGATGGAGCTAGACTAGACAAGGGGACTGATAAACACGGGGGACTAGACTAGACAAGATGGAGCTAGACTAGACAAGGGGGACTAGACTAGACAAGGGGAGTTAGACTACAGAGAGAGTGAACAAGACTAGACAAGAGGAGCTAGACTAGACAAGGGGGACTAGACTAGACAAGGGGAGTTAGACTAAGAGAGAGTGAACAAGACTAGACAAGATGGAGCTAGACTAGACAAGGGGGACTAGACTAGACAGATGGAGCTAGATAGAAAGGGGGACTAGACTGACAAGGGGAGTTAGACTACAGAGAGAGTGAACAAGACTAGACAAGGGGGACTAGACTAAACAAGGGGGACTAGACTAGACAAGATGGAGCTAGACCACACAGAGGCCGATTGACCAAAGTGCCGTGAATCGGTTGGTCGGCCTAACACCCTGGTTTGACATGTTTGTTTTTAGAGATGTTTTCAGTGTTTCCAGTGTATCCTAGTACCACTGGCAGCAGGTAGAGTGCAAGGCACGTGTGTCTGCTCCACCCTGTTGACAGAGATAGAGAGAGAGTGGTTACTATAAGCTTTTGCAATATCAATTCCCAGCCCAATGGGCATCTCAGAGAATCGAATCCTCCCCCTGAAGTCACTACTCGGCCCGGGAAGTGAGACAGACGCCAGAGTAGAACGTCAGCCGGCAGATCAGTACATGCGGAGCGAGTGGCAGCCGGATGGCTGGATTGATGAAGATAGATAGTGTTAATACACAGCAAGTGCCCCCAATACAGAGTGTCCATATGCAGTAAGCCCCACAATACAGTTTCATATACAGTAAGCCCCCAATAACTCATATAGAGTATCCATATACACTAAGCCTCCAATACAGACTGTCCATATACAGTAATCCCCAATACAGAGTGTCACTATACAGTAATACCCCCAATTCAGAGTGTCATAACAGTAAGCCCCCCAATACAGTGTCCATATAGAGCAAGCCCCAATACTAAGTGCCACTATACAGTAAGTCCCCAATACAGTGTCCCATATACAGTAAGCCCCCAATAACTCAATATAGAGATCCATATACACTAAGCCCCCAATACAGACTGTCCATATACAGTAATCCCCCAATACAGACTGTCCATATACAGTAATCCCCATACAGAGTGTCTCTATACAGTAATACCCCCAATTCAGAGTGTCCATATACAGTAAGACCCCCAATAGAGTGTCCATATATAGAGCAAGCCCCATACTAAGTGTCACTATACAGTAAGTCCCCCAATACAGTGTCCATATACAGTAAGCTCCCAATAACTCAATATAGAGTATCCATATACACTAAGCCCCAATACAGACTGTCCATATACAGTAATACCCCAATACAGAGTGTCACTATACAGTAATACCCCAATTCAGTGTCCACATGCAGTGCCCATATGCAGTAATATCCCCATACAGTGTCCATATACAGAATATCCCCAATACAGTGTCCATATGCAGTAATCCCCAATACAGTGCCCTATACAGTAATATCCCCCATACAGTGTCCATATACACTAATATCCCCAATACAGTGTCCATATACACTAATATCCCACAATAGTGTCCATATACACTAAATCCCCCAATACAGTGTCCATATACACTAATATCCCCAATACAGTGCCATATACAGTAATATCCCCCAATACAGTGCTTATGCAGTAATATCCCCCAATACAGTGTTCATATACAGTATATCCCCAATACAGGTCCATATACAGTAATATCCCCCCAATACAGTGCCCATATGCAGTAATATCCCCCAATACAGTGTCCATATACAGTAATATCCCCCCCAACACAGTGTCCATATACAGTAATATCCCCCCAATACAGTGTCCATATACAGTAATATCCCCCAATACAGTGCCCATATACAGTAATATCCCCCCAATACAGTGTCCATACAGTAATATCCCCCCAATACAGTGTCCATATACAGTAATATCCCCCAATACAGTGTCCATATACAGTAATATCCCCCCAATACAGTGTCCATATACAGTAATATCCCCCCAATACAGTGTCCATATACAGTAATATCCCCCAATACAGTGTCCATATACAGTATTATCCCCCAATACAGTGCCATATACAGTAAATCCCCCAATACAGTGCCATATGCAGTAATATCCCCCAATACAGTGTCCATATACAGTAATATCCCCCCAATACAGTGCCCATATGCAGTAATATCCCCCAATACAGTTCCATAACAGTATATCCCCATACAGTGCCCATAACAGTAATATCCCCCCAATACAGTGTCCATATACAGTAATATCCCCCCAATACAGTGTCCATATACACTAATATCCCACAATACAGTGTCCATATACACTAATATCCCCCAATACAGTGTCCATATACACTAATATCCCCCAATACAGTGCCCATATACAGTAATATCCCCCAATACAGTGCCCATATACAGTAATATCCCCCCAATACAGTGTCATATACACTAATATCCCCCAATACAGTGTCCATATACAGTAATATCCCCCAATACAGTGCCCATATACAGTAATATCCCCCAATACAGTGTCCATAACAGTAATATCCCCACATACAGTGTCTATAACAGTAATATCCCCCAATACAGTGCCCATATGCAGTAATATCCCCCAATACAGTGTCCATATACAGTAATATCCCCCCAATACAGTGCCCATATGCAGTAATATCCCCCAATACAGTGTCCATATACAGTAATATCCCCCCAATACAGTGCCCATATGCAGTAATATCCCCCAATACAGTGTCCATATACAGTAATATCCCCCAATAAGTGCCCTATTACAGTAATATCCCCCAATACAGTGCCCATATACAGTAATATCCCCCAATACAGTGTCCATATACAGTATACATCCCCCAATACAGTGTCATATACAGTAATATCCCCCAATACAGTGTCCATACACTAATACCCCAATACAGTGTCCATATACAGTAATATATCCCCAGTAAAAGAGAAGCTAACATAACTGTGCTGTGCTTCTGTCTATGAACTTACAGCTCACTAAAATTGAAGCAGGCAGAGTTGTCTCTGTTCGTTCCACAGTACAGTCCAGTAAAGTAAAGCACACACCCCCATTTTCCTTACACTTGTCAGTAACATAGTGCTGTAATATATGTGCAATATATTGATTTCCAAATAGGATTGTTTGGCCCATTCTACATTACTCCTAACTATTCTCTCCTCCAGTGGGCCCAAATCACGGGCCACCTACGGCCCTTTTGGAAAAATTCTTGGCCCGTGGGGCTAGAGTGTGTCCCTGGAGGATGGGGAGTAAGCCAGGGGAGGAGTTTGGCCAGTTTTGGGGCAGGGCTTGCTGAGCTGCCAGGTCAGTACCTAGGGTGCCACTTTTGTAGCTCCCAGCCTGGGTAAGGTTAGGCATCTCTACTGTATAGAGTGGGACATATTTAATCAAGCCTTGGGTCTAGTCTGTCAAGCACCCCAGGCACATATCAGCCTGGTATGGGAGATCTAGAGCAAACCCAAAGACGAGTGTTTTATTCCCTCACCTGGGTACTGCTAGGGAAAGGGTGGTACATGCCATATTCTTCTCTTAATGTGCGTGTTGTTATCCATTGGAGCTGCAATCCCAGTAAAATTCCGTTCAGGAGCGCATGGAATTGCATCAAAGATGGTGATAACATGCGCACTGATTAGGAGGAACACAGTGCAACGGACAGCAATGCACCTAGTGTGGCAAGACGAATTGGCCATACTAGTGCGAACGGATTGCACGCTAAATGGCCTAGTGTGGCCTAGCTCTCAAAAGTGAACTGTATGTTTGTAAAGCTTGCTATGGTTGTCATCTCAGATCGTTCTTTCTGAAGCTCATTAACAGGAAACATAGGTTCTGGAAGCTTGCTATGGTTGTCATCTCAGATCCTTTTCTCTATCTTATTACCAGGAATTGTATGTTCTTAAGGCTCGTACACACATTTGAAATGGCCATTTCTTCCTGCATGGCGGATCAATGAACAACCCCCGACCAAACGCACACCACAGTGCGATAATGCTGGTGAAATGGACATATATTGTGTGATGTGTGTGATCGCGCAAGGGTTTTATGGATCGGACAAAATCGCACTTGTGTCGAGCTTTAGGGCTTGGTTATCATCTTAGATAGTTCCTTTTTCAAGCTGATTACTAGGAACTATATGCTCCAGATATAGTGAATAATGTACCCCCTACTGTAAATTATAAGGATATTAGAAGTCAATGAGGAGTTCCGTGACCATATAAAAGCCGAGGCCGCAGGCCGAGTGCCTTTTATACAGGGCGCGGAACTCCAAGGTGACTTCTAATATCCGAATATTTTACAGTAGGGGGTGTATTATTTAGTATAATCCACCCCTCATTTGAAAACCATCCAGGCCCCTGTGCAAGGATGGGGAGGAGGAATAGGAATAACTTTGCTTGCTCTCCCCATCCCCTGTCTCACTTCCCCCAGCTCCATTACTTTCCCCTTCAGGTTTACGTTTTTTACATTGTGTGTTTGAGTGAGTACACTGCCTTGCCCTCTTCTCTCCCCCTGCTCACTTCCTCCACCTCCGTTTACTTTTGCCTTTAGGTTTACCGTGTTCGCATTCAGTATCACTCAGTTACGCGGCTTCCGCACCACTGTGTATGGCGCGGCTCCACCTCTCCTTTTACATGTACGCGCCATACACAGTGGTGCGGGAGGCGCGTAACTCAGTGATACACAATGCGAACACGGAAACCTAAAGGCAAAAGTAAACGGAGGTGGAGGAAGTGAGGCAGGGGAGAGAAGAGGGCAAGGCAGTTACGGAAAGTTATATCGGCACGCTACTACGTAGTAACGCGCCGATTATAAGATTATTATTTACAGTTGGCCCCATAGGCATCAGTGGAAGGGGTGGATTATACCCCTATTATATACAGTGTGTGCAATAGTAAGGCCTCCAACTTTATCTGCAAAAATCAGAAGGGGTTGTTTGGCCATGATTCCCTATTAACAACTCCCAGGCTCCTTATTCAGTAGCTGGTATAAATGTAAACTTTGTGGGACACTGACCCTGAAAAGATGACATTTTACTCTGAGCAGTTGGGGCGCCAATTGCTTTCTAAACGTTCTGTTTAGGTTCCATGCAACAAACTCTTTGATCTAGTGGCACTGTATCAACCTGTGTCTTTTTCCAGCCTCAGCTCTAATCGCTCTTTAAAGGGTATCTATACCGAAAAAATAGGTTATTTAAATTGACCATAACTGGAAACATAATTCTTCCATCCACCACTGTATACATTATTTGTTGATCTGCCCCATATTTCTTTAGATATCCAATCTAAAACTTCTTATATTTCAGCTGTCAATCAAATTCGTCTGTAAGCAGTTTTACTGTAGCTGGAATGGTGACGAGTTTTGACAGTTGGAATGCTGTATGCTGTGTGCAGGCTTGGCAGTTGGTTTGTGGGAAAAAAGGCAGGTTGGATGGAAGTGGGAGCCCTTCCCTCTCACTATGTGAAAACAGCCTTTTCGGGCAGAGTTCTCACCCTGCCTGAAAAGGCTGTTTCCACAGAGTTTTTGTGTGGGGGGGGTCAGAGTGGCCCACAGCATCTGTGAGCGGGCGGGACCATGGCACCCACGAGTGGGTGGGGCCATGGCACCCGCGAGTGGGCGGGCCACACGGGGCTGTAAGGGAATGGGCTAAGGGGGGCCTGAACTGGGGGACCATGGGTCCATGAGTGGGAGGGACCAGGGGGGCTGCAAAGGGGAGGAGACACAGGAAGATGACTGACAGGTTTCAGAGCAGGAAGTGCAGGGGACCTGGTGATGCTGCTGCATATCACACACAAAAATGTAAATATCTTCAAAACTATGCAAAATAAACAATGGAAATAGATGCAAAAACTCTCAGGGGAGCAATTCCTATCAATTTACCTAAAGTCATTTTTGGACCACATTTCCCTTAAGCAGTAAAGCTTCTTTACTGTTCTAGTCCTCTCTCCCGGAATAGGAAAAATGGTCTTTGCAAGAGATTGTCCTCTCATTGTCTAGACGGATCAAAGGAGGCAAGAGGACCAGAACAGCAAAGGAAAGTTTAGTAAGTACCAGTTACCAGTACAGTAAAGAAATGTTAATTGACACTGCACAAATTCTCACTATGCACTTTTACCCTTCCCAATGTATCTGTTTGTTACCCCACCTAACTTGACTGGCTTAAGGTTCAGAGACCTCTTTCCTCAAGTGTTGTTGTTTCAAGCACTTGTAAACTTATTAATGCTCATAATATATATGTATTTATATTTTTTGTGTTCCCCTTTTGTATAATATTGTACAGTGCTGTGTCCCCAAGTGGCGCTATATAAATGGGGGTAAATATTCTTTTTAGTAAACATGCAGGAGAGGAGGAAGAACTTACCCGCGGATCGATCCAGCACCGGCTTCTTGACAGTTACTGATGCGTTTCGTTCCTTTGCACTGTGTGAGGCGTGCTGGGGATGCATTAGAGAATGCCACTGGCATCGGAGGCTGTCAGGGCGCTGGACCGATACGGCTAATTTCTTCCTCTCTCCTGCAAGTTTTACTGAAGAGTGAGAGGTAAGGCGTAGCCCATTTACCTCCCGTTCTTCAGTTAGACAGATAAAAGAAAGTTACAATATCGCTGGACATATCTTTAAAGTACCCGGTTGGAGGCCTAAACTGCTATGTCCCCACCTTTGCATTTGCCCTTGATCCCCCATGCCAGGCTAACATAGCTGTGGTCATACTGCAGGACTGGCCTCACCCCTTTTCACGGTCTGGGACTGTTTCCCGGACTGGCCAATGGGAAGACACTCTTCTTGCAGAACACGTGTTCCCTTGAACAAGTGGCGGAATGTGGCAGAATCAGGGCCTGATCCACAGTACTAATGTGCTAATTTGGAGACTGGTAGGGGGGGTTTGGGGTGTAAAAGGAAGAAAGGAGGTTTAACTTCATTTAAGGCCAAAAACTCTTTGTTTTTTTTATTGATTTATTATATATATAGTAGATTTTACTGTATAAAAATATCATATACCCAGACTGCACATATAATCAGCTCTCTGGAGGTTGGTTTAGTTGATTATTATGACACATTTCACAATATACTGTTAAAAACGACCTCCAGATTGACGACTTTATCTGACTGTATTAACTTCCACGCACCTAATGTATATTTCTTTATAGCAAGACTCATTTAGCAGAAACATGTGGGCAGGCAGTGGTCAATAAATGGAGATGTGAAATGTCCTCACTTTAAAGCTGTGTCTGAAACCTGTATTAGGCTGAGGGATTGTCTAGTCTGTCTGTTCATTATCTAATAAAGTGCTAAATATATTGGTTGAAATTTAGGCCAGGAAACTAACAAGTAACACTATGTTTTTTTTTGTTTTAAAGGACAACTCCACCCTCATAAGAACATCTTTTAGAAAGAATGGCCTCTTTAAAATATGTTGATATATCCTACTTTGTCTGTGAATTCATTACTGTATGGCTGCTATGCTTCTGGATGCCTCATGGAAACTGAGCAATTTAGAAACCTGTACTGAGCAGGTACTGAGCCTAGCATGCTCAGAGGGACAGACAGGGAATTAACATTCAGTCATTGGCTGTATGTAACTGTCAAATCATAACTGACAGTTACTAACTGGAAGAACCAGGAAGCAGAAAACAGGGGAAACAGGATATTGTGCAGGATTTCAGGTTAGACTTATATATTTCAGATTTCAAACTATTACCGTTTAGGGTTTGGGGGGGGATTTACCTGATGTAAGTTTTCATTTCAGGGCTGGACTTGCCCTTTAAGGGTAGACATCCACTGTGGAATAAGATGGTGCGACACACTGTAGATATATAGCTATATTTCTTACCCATTTGCTAAGTAAAAAACCTGCTTATTAGGTACAGAGATGTGTCTTACCGATAATAAGAAGATCAATTAAAGATAGGAGGGGAAAGATAAGAAACGTATTAGAGTAATAAGTAACGCGATCAACCAATCAGAACTACCGTAAAAATCAGTGATTATCACAGCAAAGAGGGAATAGAGATTAACCGCTGTGAAACCAGGACTTGAATTGTTTCTCTAGAGTCTCTGTTTATATTGGCCCTGGGTAATGCCCTCTCTATAGGAACCAATTTATTTCCGAGTTATGGATCTTTAAAGGACAAAATATGCATGCAAGCACACACCCACATCGTTGGATCCATCCAATGGAAAAAAAGTACTTCTTGCAGAGCACTTGTTCCCATTGGTTAGGCCCTGGGCCAAAAGGGGTGGTGTGTGAACAAAGCACATTCCATGTGATTCCCTTATATTGGGGAGCTAAACTTTTATACTAAATGGGAACTAAAGTTGCATGTGTGTACGAACCTTTAGACCATGTGATCATTTGCAGATATTTATTGTTAAGATTCATACACATGCACGATGTGTATGAATGCATATCGGCCCGTGTATGGGCACTTTACAGCTGAAACAGACGCTCTTTCAGAGATCACACTTGTGATTATCGCCAGAATTGCCGTTGTCGAGCCTGTGCGTGCTCGGGGTTGTTTGTTGCCCGAAGTATAGGACGTGTGTACAAGTTTTAACAAATGGTTTCTTACTGATGTGGACTAGATGGAGTCTTTATTCAACCTCAAATACTGTGCTAATTACAGTATATTCCCATATGGCTGCTAGACAAGTGTTCATTTACCTTGCATCTTTTGCTCCTCCCTGGCTCAGTATTCTATTCTGCAATTGAAAGTTCCTGTCTCCTATTTTTCTTGCAATGCATGCTGGGAGACATAATATATTTCTGTGGTCCTGTGATTGCAAAGCATTCTGGGACCTGACCTCACTCTCTCAAAGCATTTTGCGTATTCATCCATTTCCACCCATCACCGTGGTCTCGTAGTAACCAAGCTCTGAGAATTGGGAATTGGGGAATATCAGGAAAAAAAAAAGCTTTAGAGTTTAGAGGTCTAGGAGCAGGTTACCAGATTGAATGTGTTGTTATTTCTCACCCCAGACATATGACTTATAGCTGGTATACACATAAAGGCAAAAACCTGATTTTGTAAAAAAACTAAAAACCAGAATGCCTTCTTAGCCAAAAGGAATTTATTATAGAATTAAACTTCACATGGCTTGTATGCCAAAGCTGCAATTGCATTACAGCTATGGGAGCGACATGAGCACCATTTAATGTACATATTCTGTTCATGCATATCAGTGCATATCTAGATGTCATTAATCTTTGTTGCTATTTTTTGGCTTTCATCTGCTCCGTAGTGTTGAACAGAATCTGCAGCTGAAGAATAAACGTTGATGACGTAGTTAACATTATAGCGGTAAAGAAAAAGCCATAATACTTTGTAGAGACACAGGGAATATTTTTTTCACGCTTCTCTTAAGAAAAACTGCAGAGTCACTTCCCTGTTCTTCCTCCCATTTCAGAGATTATAATTTGTCACAATAAATATGTGAGGTTTATTATTACCCCACAACCTGGACCCCCCCAAAACCCCATTTTTGCAATACCTTTGTCCCAGTGGCTCCTGAGATATTTGCCTAAAGTCTGACCCTCTGTATATTAGAGTGTAAGCTCTGCAGTACAGGCTTCCCTTTTACCAATGGTTCCCTCTCCCTGTATCGTATCTGTGTCCCTCTGTATATTAGAGTGTAAGCTCTGCAGGACAGAGTAAGCCCCCAATAACTCAATATAGAGTATCCATATACACTAAGCCTCCAATACAGACTGTCCATATACAGTAATCCCCCAATACAGAGTGTCACTATACAGTAATACCCCCAATTCAGAGTGTCCATATACAGTAAGCCCCCCAATACAGTGTCCATATATAGAGCAAGCCCCAATACTAAGTGCCACTATACAGTAAGTCCCCCAATACAGTGTCCCATATACAGTAAGCCCCCAATAACTCAATATAGAGTATCCATATACACGTAATGAGTATTGCAAAAATAGAGTTTTTGATTTAAGGGTATATCTATGGTAAAATACATTTTGGTATTCAGTTTTATTGAAGACCAGGGGTACAGGAGTGTGTCTTACCTCCCGTTCTTCAATGGAACGTGCCGGAATGAAGTAAGAGAACTTACCCGATCTCTTGTTCCTCCGCGCGCCATCCTCTGACAAGTTCCCGGTGGACCTAGTTTAGTGCGCCATGCGCAGTCAGGAATTGTGGAGGAGCAACAGACCGAGTAAGTTCTCTAACTTTTGTTCCCGGCTCCTGCAGTTTTATTGCAGAATGGGAGGTAAGACTCAGCTCCTTTACCCTCCTGTTCTTCAATAAAAACTGAATAGAGGAAAAGTGTGTTTATCAGTGGAGATACCCTTTAAAGGGCATGTCCACCCCCAAAACATTAATACACCCCCCAGTAATGGCCCCATTGTGTAGTGTAGGTACTCCTTACCTCACATCCCAGCTCCATATGGTTCTCCTGTAGTTCCTCCTCCCCCCAAAGTCCCAAAAACTGCCCACCAGGAGGATAGCAGTCCATATAGGACTCTGCCTCCTACCTGGCCTCCGGGAGAAGTTTGGCATGCGCACTGCAGCCCTCCCCCTCCCCGCCCCCTCCCTCTCGATTTGGATCCCTCCCCCTACCATAAAATGCTTTCCATATATATTCCCCTGTCCCCCCAGCCCCAATGCTATATTTATTTATTAGAAAGTGCCCCAAACATTACTTACCTCCCCTCTTTCCTCCACCGCCACTGAACTCCCGGCAGCTGCGTCCGTGACTGGCTGCCGCTCAGCCAATCACAGACGCGACTGCTGGTCCCCCCGCCCCTCTGCTTGCATTTTCTCCCAAACAGAGGGCGGCAGCGCGGCGGAGGAAAGAGGGAGGTAAGTAAAGTTTGGGGAACTTTCTAATAAAAAATAGAGCGGTTGGGCTGGGGGACAGGGGGATTGATATACCAAAATCATTTTCAAGGGTGGACATACCCTTTAAAAGTATTTGTTGTGAGTCACACCATTGAGCTAATAGAGGCCAGGGTTCCTCTTCTCCTATTAATAACTACAATATGACCCTAGGGCCTACGAAACACAATAATACCTACAGAAGGGACGACATTTCCAATATTGTTAAATCTACACAAACAGAATTTTGAGAATTTCAGAAATTCCACTGCCATTAACTCATAGGTTACAAGTAGGTGTTATTTCTGTGGAGGGAAACTTCACTTACTAGAAATTCTGGTTCTTCTCTCGATATTCATCCTTCCAAGGTTGTTACTACAGACTGCCATAAACATGGTATTACTATTGCATGTGGAATCTGTCGGTAATATGCGGTTATAACCGAATGCATGGATCCTACACTGTATGGGGGTTGGTCAGCCATGCGCCTATTAATGGGCCAAACATATCGGCTCCATCTACTGAGACTGACTGGGAAAATGCCCCCTTTGTACATACCAACCGCAATGTTCATCAGCATAGTGGTCACTTCCCGCATACACAACTTTGTATCTTTATTATATTTTTTGTTACAATATACAAAAACATGAAAAGAATTTGTAATATTCTTATAACGTGCTTAGTGATGTCATCAGTGTCACATGACACACTGGAACTTATACATAGTGCCCTCCTTTCTTTACAATATAATGATTTAGCGGCCCTTTTGGAATTCCATTTCTCTACACTTGCAGACAAATACACATCGTCAGCCAAACTAAAGCCTCAAGCACTCATCTGATATTTCGGACACCAACCAACCCGCGAGCACGCGTACACGCATGACAAAAAGGGCATTTCGGTTGATAATCGCAGATGTGTATGCTTCAACCATCCGCCATGGCAGATCAACAAACGACGCCTGACCGAACCCACACACATGTGCGATTATCGTGGGGAAACACCTGTTCTTCATGTGTCCTGCCAAATGCTTGAGGACTGTTCGTCATCCGAAGTATCAGACGTGTGTACGGACCTTATTAATGACTATGATGCAATAAATAAAATTGTCCTTGGGGATATTGAACACCCTGTAGTCCAGAAGCAGCCACTCCTCTAGCACTTCCTGTAGGAGGATTCGCCATGTTTATCTGGGACATACTGGAGCCCATCACAGGACATAGGCTCCAGTGTAGTTGTAATTGCAGGTTAGTTGTAAATCTCCTTATTCCTTACATGTGCATTAGTGGCTGCAACCCGATCAGCCCTTATTCAGCTGATTCTAAAGCTTGTTCATTGGTTTGGTCCTCATTGACATTCCTATGTCCATTCAGGTTGTATTGTAATCATGTTACATTGAGTCTGATGTGAAAACAAACATTTGTCATCCTTTATTACGTTATACTATGTATATTAACTGCTCAACTGAATTGTATTACCCAGAAACTAATTGTGACTAAAATATTACCTTTCTGATAGAAAAGTCAGTGATTTTCTACCTCAAACCACCATCCTCCTACCTAAACCACTATGTTGGTTGCGAAGTTTTCCCAAGAGTCACCTGTAATACTTAACTGGTCTAGCCCTGATCTGCCTCCTTCAGTCCAGGACATGTCCAATGGGGAGATCGGGTACTGCCACTGAGGGAGGCGGAGCTATGCAAACCGATGACCGTAACAAGAGGTCAGCAACTTTCAAGGCACAAGGTAGGGCTAGTGTCATTATCTCTATGGGAGGCTTAAAGCTCCACACATGTCCAATTTGCTTGGCCGAGCTGACCAGCGAGCTTTCTGCTGAGGAATCCCCTGTATGTGCGATTGGTCGTCATTTGCAGACTGATGAATTAACGACTACAGATCAAGTGCCCATACACGTGTGATTCTCGGCTGAGTGGACTGTGGTTCCATATAGGGAAATCATGGGGAAAACAAGGAATCCACGATTGTGGTTTTTATTTATTAAGCAGCAATTCAAGTTACCAATTGTGCGGGCAATAACCCTACACTAAGTTGAATTGAGTGTTATTTCCCCTTAAAGTTCCCCTGATAAATAGTTCACTGTGTCCCTTTAATGTAAAACAAACGTCTTCAAATTCCCGTGATTCCGATGCGCATGCGATTGCGCGTCCGTTCGCATTTTGGTAACGCATGCGTTCACCATTTTTGGTGCGTTAATGCAGCGTTTCCAAAAGCCAAAACGCAGTCGCGATTGTGTGCACAAGAAAAGCGCACACAATCGCGTGCGATAATGCTCGCGATTTTGTGAGCCTGAGAGTCTTTTTCCCACATCAACTCCCTATATCACTCACTTGTCCCTATGTCCCCAACCCAACTACAGATATATACGTCATCATTCTGGATTGTCTCCCACTCACACACAACAATAACTGACCGGTTTTTGGCTCTCAGTGAATGTACAAATCTCCTATGATGTTTATACAACCTGCATTTAACACATACTGTAAATGACAAGCTGTTAGACAGTGACAGTTTACATACAAAGGAAGAATCCTAAACAATTTCGTAACGTGTGGAAACATCTAGAATCCACTGAATAAATACCGGTCCCTTTAGTTATAATAGTTGTTTAGCTTCCATTGTGTAAATGACAATTGTGATCTTCCTGAAAGTAGACCATACATAAACATATAGCATATTGGATAATCAACTGATGTGCTAAATAGCCAATGGACTGATTGGTTGGTTGTCATTTACCCTACACAAGCCATATTGTTTAATAAGATCAATGTTTGTGTGGTCTCCTTAAAGTCATGGCAGTCAATCAAGCTGGGACAACTGACACCACCAGCCAATGATTAACTGCAGCTTTATATGCAGCCTCTTCTGCACATGTGTTCAAGCTTATTAAAGTCACTGAGCAGAGGGAGGATACCTTTGCCACAAGGATAAGCACTTATTATTAAATATCTGGTTACAAATGTATATAATGAACTGAACTGAGGCAGATAAAGGACAGTACCAGTTTTTTTGTAACCCTTACAAAATTGCATACCTGTATGTCCCTTAAAGAACATGTCCAACCCTGGACTGTTCTTTAAGGGACATACGGTATGCAATTTTTGTATCAGCACTCTTACATACATGTGTGAAGCATGCATTCGTTTTCGTGCATTGGACACTTCTCCTGGTGCACATCGCAGGCCTATACGTAGTTATAATGTATAGACCAAGGGCTCTGCAACGCTGAGGATGAACCTTTACACTGCTCTGGGGCTTTTTTTTTTATCATGTTTGAAAAAGGGACAGATTGTATCTATAAAGGTCACCTCAACCTCATTCATCTTCATTAATCATGTTGGCAATCATAGAAAAAGAATATATCAGTTTGAGTATCTCCCTTCCTACCACAGTTTCACTAGTTGATTATTATTCATTTAATTTAACAGTCAGGTAGAAACTGCTTTTCAGGTTCTGTAGACACCAAATGTACTTTGCATTGATGTTGACTTTATGTGCAATACTAGCCATAGATATGTATATATCTGTCTGTATCAATAAAAATTAGTTTTACCCCCCTAACGTCTGTTTAACACCAGTGAGCTACAAAGTAGCTTATTGAAGAGTCCTCTATCTGGGTGAATCACATTGAGCATGTGCGAGGTCACTGAGCTAGGGAAAGGGCAGATCTGCAGGATTTTCATAGTTTTGGTGTAAATATGCACAGGTCACCTCAAACCAGTCCCTAAGAACAGTGTTAGGAAAGTGCCTGGGGTACACTAAAACAGATGGAACGTTAAGCAAGAGGGTTCTTAGGGGCTGATGCAAATTTGCCTTCGCTGTTAATTTGAACAACCAATTGGATGTCGCTCTTACTTGGTTACTACAGTTAGATCTGATTGGTTGCTGCAGATCAAAAACACAAGCAAAACTGGGTCCCTGTACGGCCCAGGGAATGCTGCCATAGACTGCGACACCCTGGCAAGTTTCAACTAGCCTGAGGGTTGTGGCATGGTATCCGTGACTTATATTGGATATTGATGGCCACGGGTGTTTGTTGCAACACTGTCACTGCAGTCGCACATATTAAAGAGTATTTACACTAGCGAAATTTGGGTTTTGGTTTTTAGTTTAATTGAAGATCGGGAGGGAAAGGGGCTATTGTCAACCTCCCGTTCTTCAATTAAACCAGCAGGAGCCAGGAAGAAGTTACAGAACTATTCCGGTCTCGCTCCTCCGCTGTTCCTCCGACAGGTCATGACGGAGTTTGTAGCTGTAGCACTGGACTTTTAAAGAGTCTCTTACCTCCAAACATGTATAGATTTAAAGGAGAACTAAACTTAAATTTTCAAAAACCTAATGTGAAAGTTTTCTCCCCAGAACACCTATACATTGTAAGATTCTTCTCTGGTACGTTGCATTTAGTATATGTGAGAAATAGATCTGTAATAAGAAGGTTTCCATGTTTGCCAGTACAACCACAGCCCATGAGTCATCTAAGAACCACGCCCCCTGACCCCAGTATTCACTGTCTCTATGCACAAAGTGTTTCCTATACAGATGTCTACAAACCAATATGGAATCCCTGATAAGACTTTTAAAGCTGCTTGTTACCCTGCAGTTTATTTACCAGTCAGTGTGAGTTGCTAGAAAATAAAACTGCAGGGTAACAAGCAGCTTTCTAAGTTATCAGGGATTCCATAATCCATTTTTTAACTTATTCTTTTACTAGCAAAAGATATAAGTTACCAAATGTAGCTAGAGTCTCTGCTTATTCAGTGTTGGCGCACCAGGTAAGGCACCAGATTTAAAAAATACACAGTTCAGGAGGTTACAAGTTCCAATACCCAGATGTAGCTTTTTTGTTTCTGTTATATTCCATGAGAAAGATAAGCTTCTAATTGTACCTTACATTCAGCTTGTGCAGTGGTGGGCTCACCTTGTAAGATGCCAGGTTTAGACACATACAGTTCAGAAGATCACAAGTCAATACCCTAGCTAAACCTTTTTTTTTTTCTATATATTCCATGCAAAGATAAAGCTTCTAAATGTTCCAAGGCTTTTAGCTTATTCAGCGGTGGCTACACCTTGTAAGATGCCAGTTTAGACACATACAGTTCAGAAGGTTTGAGTTTGATTCCCCCAATGTATTTTTATTTTTGGTTCCATTATGTTCCTACTACAATATTCTACATATACCAATGGTTTATATAGTGTCTCTCTTAGCCTAGAGGTAAGCCGTCTGCTTTTGAAGACGTAAGGGTAAATGTACAATTTGAGGTTCTATTCCCCACACTTACTTTTATTTTTGCTGAAATATAAGTATTCTGTTTCTTACATCCATGCTATCTATGAAATACACTGCAAAGATTCATTTTCTTTTTGTATGAAAGCAAAGGATTATATCATTGTTAGGACTAGAGATGTCCGAACTTCGCAAAATCCGGTCCGCTCGAGGATCCGCGAATTTTCGAAAAAATTCGAAAATTCGAAAATCCGCGAGCGGACCCGTTAAAATAAAAATACCCTTGAATTACGAGATTTTTCGTATTTTCGAAAATTTCGAAATTACGAGTTTTCACGTATTTTCGGGAATTTTTGAAATTGCGAGTTTTCATGTATTTTTCGAAAATATGTATTTTCGAAAATACAAGTAATCCTCGTAATTCGAATATTTTCGAAAATACGTATGTAAGGAATTAAGAGATCCTTGTATTTCGAAAATTTTCGAAAAATACATGTTTTCTCGTATTTTCGAAAATTTCGAAAATACGTGAAAACTCGTAATTTCGAAAATTTTCGAAAATACGAAAAATCCGCGAATCGGAAGTTCGGAAGGCGGAAAATCCGGAAAAATCCGCCGTTCGCGGACGGGATAAATCGCGGCGGATCCGCGTTCGGATCCGCGAACCGGCCATCCCTAGTTAGGACAGGAGCATTGAATGTGTTTGAAAACAAAAAAACTAATTCCCTGTTCTGTGTCATGGAGAGGGAGGATCTCTGTGCTATAATGATTGGTTGTCAGCTTCTAGGAAGCAAGGCTGCAACTTCCTTGTTTGATCTGTTGAGCTTTATGGAGCATGTGCCTGTACGCAGACACTTAGCTGGGGGTTTACCCAGCTAAGGTGGATTTGGGGAGCTGACCCCTAGTACTCAGGTTATTTATCAAATTACCCAATGGCCACAGCAAAGGGAGAGGTGAGACACGCTTTTTGTATGTTTGTGAATGTGCTCTGTCTATTGGGACAATGTTGTCTGGAGACTTTAGTTCCCCTTTATAAACAACCACCGCTATGCTATGCATGCTCTCATCCTATCGCGCCTGGACTATTGCAACCCACTACTTTCTGTTCTTCCTGCTTCCCACCTCTTTCCCCTTCAGTCTATACTTAACTCTGCCACACGTATTGTTTTGGTCTCTAATAAACTGGATCCAAATCTCCTCTGTACCGGACAACAACCTGGCTCCCCGTTAGGGTAAATTCTACCCTTACATCCTACATATCTGGTAACCAGCACAGTATATGATATCATATATCTATATATGATACATCTACCCTTACAGCCTACCTATCTGGTACCCAGCACAATATATGGTATATCTATATCTATATATGATAAATCTATACTTACATCCTACCTATCTGGTAACAGCACAGTATATGGTATCTATATATCTTTATATGATAAATCTATACTTATATCCTACCTATCTGGTACCAGCACAGTATATGGTATCTATATATCTATATGATAAATCTAGCCTTACATCCTACCTATCTGGTACCCAGCACAGTATATGATATCTATATATCTTATATGATAAACTACCCTACATCCTACCCTTCTGGTAACCAGCAGAGTATAGGTATCTATATATCTATATTGATAAATCTACCCTTACATCCTACCTATCTGGTAACCAGCACAGTATATGATTCTTATATCTATATATGATAAATCTACCCTTACCATCCTACCTATCCGGTAACCAGCACAGTATATGATATTATAATATCTATATATGAAAATCTAGCCTTACATCTACCTATCCGGTAACAGCACAGTATGATATCTATTATCTATATATGATAAATCTACCCTTACATCATACCTATCCGAAACCAGCACAGTATATGATATCTATATATCATATATGATAAATCTAGCCTTACATCCTACCTATATGGTAACCAGCACAGTATATGATATCTATATATCTATATATGATAATCTATCCTTACACCTAACTATCTGGTAACCAGCACAGTATATGATATCTATTATATATATATGATAAATCTACCCTAACATCCTACCTATCTGACCAGCACAGTATATGGATCTATATATCTATATATGATAAATCTACCCTTACATCCTACCTATCCGGTAACCAGCACAGTAATGGTATCTATATATCTATTATGATAAATCTACCCTTACATCCTACATATCTGGTAACCAGCACAGTATATGGTATCTATCTATCATATATGATAAATCTATACTTACATCCTACCTATATGGTAACCAGCACAGATATGTATCTATAATCTATATATGATAAATCTACCCTTACATCCTACCTATCTGGTAACCAGCACAGTATATGGTATCTATATCTATATTGATATATTCACCTTACATCTACCTATCCGGTAACAGCACAGTATATGGTATCTATATATCTATATATGATAAATACCCTTACATCCTACCTATCGGTAACCAGCACAGTATATGGTATCTACTATATTATGATAAAATCTACCCTTACATCCTACCTATCTGGTACCCAGCACAGTATATGATATCTTATATATGATAAATCTACCCCTACATCCTACCCTTCGGTAACCAGCAGAGTATTGGATACTATAATCTAATATGATAAATCTACCCTTACATCCTACCTACTGGTAACCAGCACAGTATATGGTATCTAATATATCTATAGTATGATAAATCTACCCTTACAATCCTACCTATCTGGTAACCAGCACAGTATATGGTATCTATATATAATATATGATATATCTAGCCACATCCTACCTATCCGGTACCCAGCACAGTATATGTATTATATATATATTATATAAATCTACCCTTAATCTACCTATCCGGTAACCAGCACAGTATATGGTATCTATATATCTATATATGATAAATCTATCCTTACACCCTACCTATCCGGTAACCAGCACAGTATATGGTATCTATATATCTATATATGATAAATCTACCCTTACATCCTACCTATCCGGTAACCAGCACAGTATATGGTATCTATATATCTATATATGATAAATCTACCCTTACATCCTACCTATCTGGTACCCAGCACAGTATATGATATCTATATATGATAAATCTACCCCTACATCCTACCCTTCTGGTAACCAGCAGAGTATATGGTATCTATATATCTATATATGATAAATCTACCTTACATCCTACCTACCTGGTAACCAGCACAGTATATGGTATCTATTATCTATGTATGATAAATCTACACTTACATCCTACCTATCTGGTAACAGCACAGTATATGGTATCTATATATCTATATGAATATACTAGCCTTACATCCTACCTATCCGGTACCCAGCACAGTATATGATATCTATATATCTATATATGAAATCTACCTTACATCCTACCTATCGGTAACCAGCACAGTATATGGTATCTATATATCTATATATGATAAATCTATCCTTACACCTACCTATCCGTAACCAGCACAGTATATGGTATCTAATATCTATATATGATAAATATACCCTTACATCCACCTATCTGGTAACCAGCACAGTATATGGTATCTATATATCTATATATGATAAATCTACCCTTACATCCTACCTACCTGGTAACCAGCACAGTATATGGTATCTATATATCTATATATGTAAATCTACCCTTACATCCTACCTATCCGGTAACCAGCACAGTATATGGTATCTATATATGATAAATCTACCCTTACATCCTACCTATCTGGTAACCAGCACAGTATATGGTCTATATATCTTATATGATAAATCTACCCTACAAAGCCTACCTATCTGGTCCCAGCACAAATATGGTATAATATCTATATATGATAAATCTATACTTACATCCTACCTATCTGGTAACAGCACAGTATATGGTATCTATATATCTATATATGATAAATTCATACTTATATCCTACCTATGGTAACAGCACAGTATATGGTATCTATATCTATATATGATAAATCTGCCTTACACCTACCTATCTGGTACCCAGCACAGTATATGGTATCTATATATCTATATGATAAATCTACCCTACATCCTACCTATCTGGTAACCAGCACAGTATTTGATTGTTTTATTTTGACTGCAGACGTCTCACACCTACAACTAATATATTCCATTGTATCTGTATGTTACCCCACCTAACTAGATTGTAAGCTTATGGGTCAGGGACCTATTACCTCTTTACCTGTGGCAAAGCCCTAGCACTATTTATATAATTTATATATTTATGTACTGAACTATCTATGTATTTATCCCCCTTGTATGACTGTTTTATACTGTACAGCGCTGCGTCCCCAAGTGGCACTATATAAATAAACATATACATACATACATACAAATGTGCAGGGGACATGGCCTTTAAGTCGAGGTCTCATTTAAAGGGATATATCAAATGCTGCAAATGTCTGTCAAGAAGACGTTTTAGATGAGTGAGTTGGTGGGTTTCTTCATGGGAATCGTGGATAAAATACACCTTGCAATGAATTAATAGGACATTCTATTTTTTACTGTTCTCCTGTGTAACTACCGCCACTGGTGTTCATAAGGGGGTACAGAAATTAAAATTGTATAGAGATGTGAATAGTTTGAATAACCTGAATTCTCTATCTAATATATTTTAACTTTTCAGGTTCAGACACATATAAGCAAAGGGTTTAATTGTTACCGTGTGTAATGAGATTACATTTATCATTCAATAATATAGAGTCGAAAGTCAAAGAAACTGGATGCTTCACACAAAACTGAACCTCTGAATTACACTATCCACCTCTCCCTGGTCAACAGTATTATGGAATGTTAATTATTGCACATAAAGAAACGCACATGTACAGTATTCTACTGTGATAGGGGGAGGTGAGATAGCTCGTCATCACCACTTCTGTCCAATCACCACCATGGCTACAGCAGGAAGCCAATGAAAAACCACAGCTATTGCTAATATAGAGCACCCTGTCAGTCCAGGTTAAGGAGTACAATACCAAAGGAACATTTAATCATTCACGCTATGCACATATCCATGTTCCCAATAAAGATTTCCATCCCTAGTCTTTGCATGTTGCAATTTATGACAGTACCAGGGGATATCTGGCAATATGCACATATTATAAATTGGGAATCATGCAGCATGTATGTATGCGTTTCAGGACCTGGAGAAAACAAAACATACGCTACTATACAGCATTTACAAAGACCACTTTTCCCCAAAAAGTGATGGATGATATGACCTAGAGTCCTGCTACAAGTTGGGGTCCCATGGCTTACCTGATTTTGAGGGTCGTATAAACCACAGTGAGTTTGAATGGGCTGTGGGTCAGATTCGTGTAAGAAAGCTAGAAAGCTGGGTCTGTAATTTACGTGTGTGGGTCGCTGCGGGTGCAGGTCAGAAGGTAGAGGTGGGAAAGGTGCGGGTAGGTCAAGTGCTTGCGAGGTAAGTGGGTAAGGGTGCAGGTAACAGTTTTGCAGGTGCTGGTCTGTTTAATGTCGCTTTACAGTTTTATGGGTAACGTTAAATTTACACCCGCACAGTCAGGTAACAGTTTTGTGGTGTTTGTGTTAGGATCACATAACTTAATGGCATTCATTTTTTTTTCCACCACCATTTTAGATTTTATCCTAATTTTGTCTAGGGTAACAGTTTTAACGCTTGGGGCCAGGCAAGGGTTAGACCTGCACAGGACTCTAATCAACCCTTTGTGCTGCCCATCTGTTGGTGAATAGAGTAAACGCCCTGCTGAGAAACTAAGCCCAACAAGTATGCTTGTGAAGGTTCTCATTCATCCAGGTCATGGTATATCTGTTGTATTCAATTAGATCAACTGGACTTGAAGTTTAGTTCTTGAAGACGTTTCGCTAGTCATCCGACTGGCAATTGGTACATCCGAAAGAACCAATACCTAAACACAAGAAAAGCGACATCATATACGCAGTGCAGTGCAGTGAAGAATGCTCTGATTGTATGGGGGAGACCAAACAGCAACTGCATCAACGTATGCCCAGCACAGAAGAGCCAATTCCTCGGGTCAGGACTCAGCCGTGTATCTGCATCTTAAGGATAAAGGACATACCTTTGAAGATTGTAATGTTAACATACTGGCGAAGGAACGTGACTGGTTCAAGAGAGGGTTAAGGAGGCCATTTATGTGAAAATAAAGAAACCAAGCCTAAATAGAGGTGGGGGGGTTCGACACCAACTGTCTGCATGTACAATGCTGTTTTAAACACCTTACTCTGGGCGTTCCTATAACACCTCTTAGCCACTATCAATCACGCCCTTAACACCTGGCTGTGATAGCTAATTGGGATTTTCCAGGGTATATAATTGCCAACAGATTCTTGTACAAGTCATTCTGAATTGAGAAAGCCAGTCGGATGACTAGCGAAACGTCTTCAAGAACTACATTTCAAGTCCAGTTATCTAATTGAATACAACAGAAAGCCCAACAAGATTTTGAAAAAAACAGGCAGCACTGGATACTAGTAATTAATAAAACACACTAGAATACATGGTGAGTGTCAGAAACCTTTATATACCACATTGCCTCATTATTATGGTCACAATTAGAAAGAGTCAATAATTGTGCAGAACTGGAGGAAGTGTTTGGAAAAGAATTCAGTACCAGGGACAGTTCTCTCTCTGTATACCTTGTACAAGCTACAGATGGCAAACTATGATCAAGCTACAGAATGCAGTTCAAAGTGACCAATCAAAACACCTACATTTCTAACTGAACAGTAACCAATAAAAAAAACAACAGAGGAACATCTCATTTTAAAGCAACCAATTGATTAATGTGACACCATACAGTCCAACTAAGGGATATTGTAAGCAATGTATATATAACAAGAAGAAATCTTAAAGCACAAGATTGTCAATCTCACATTTTCATTTGGAGGTAATTAAAGAATCAACATCATGATGACTGCATGAGACATATTTTGGGTTCACCTTGTAGTTCAGCTCCAATTTCATGTGGAGATTATTGAAACTGTCTGTGGAGGGCTCTATGCTCATGCCAGGAAAATAAGATTGGAATTGCCTATATCTAGGTTATAGAATTGTCACGTATGGGGCCTTGTATTCATTTCTGCAGCTGCGCCAATAGAATAATTACTAGGTTAGGTATCACATAGGATTGATATGCATGAGCTGCTGATTTGTAATGTACCATGTGTATATCAGGATGCAAGTTCTAAAGACATTAGTGTCCCTCTGTATATTAGAGTGTAAGCTCTGCGGACAGGATTCCCTTCTCCCAATGGTTCCCTCTCCCTGTATCGTATCTGTGTCCCTCTGTATATTAAAGTGTAAGCTCTGCAGGACAGGATTCACTTTCCCAATGGTTCCCTCTCCTGATCATATCTGTGTCCCTCTGTATATTAGAGTGTAAGCTCTGCAGGACAGGATTACCTTCTCCCAATGGTTTCCTCTCCCTATATTGTATCTGTGTCCCTCTGTAAATTAGAGTGTAAGCTCTGCAGTACAGGCTTACCTTCTCCCAATGGTTCCCTCTCCCTATATTGTATCTGTGTCCCTCTGTATATTAGAGTGTAAGCTCTGCAGTACAGGATTCCCTTTTCCCAATGGTTCCCTCTCCCTATATTGTATCTGTGTCCCTCTGTATATTAGAGTGTAAGCTCTGCAGTACAGGCTTCCCTTTTCCCAATGGTTCCCTCTCCTATATTGTATCTGTGTCCCTCTGTATATTAGAGTGTAAGCTCTGCAGTACAGGCTTCCCTTTTACCAATGGTTCCTCTCCCTGTATCGTATCTGTGTCCCTCTGTATATTAGAGTGTAAGCTCTGCAGGACAGTATTCCTTTCTCCAATGGTTCCTCTCCCTATATTGTATCTGTGTCTCTCTGTATTAGAGTGTAAGCTCTGCAGGACAGGATTCCAATCTCCAAATGGTTCCCTCTCCTTGTATTGTATCTGTGTCCCTCTGTATTAGAGTGTAAGCTCTGCAGGACAGGATTCCAATCTCCCAATGGTTCCCTCTCCTTGTATTGTATCTGTGTCCCTCTGTATATTAGAGTGTAAGCTCTGCAGGACAGGATTACCTTCTGACAATGGTTCCCTCTCCTATATGTATCTGTGTCCCTCTGTATATTAGAGTGTAAGCTCTGCAGTACAGCTTCCCTTCTCCTAATGGTTCCCTTCCCTATATTGTATGTGTCCCTCTGTATATTAGAGTGTAAGCTCTGCAGTACAGGCTTCCCTTCTCCCAGGGTTCCTCTCCCTGATCGTATCTGTGTCCTCTGTATATTAGAGTGTAAGCTCTGCAGGACAGGATTCCTTTCTCCCAATGGTTCCCTCTCCCTATATTGTATCTGTGTCCCTCTGTATATTAGAGTGTAAGCTCTGCAGGACAGGATTCCAATCTCCCAATGGTTCCCTCTCCCTGTATTGTATCTGTGTCCCTCTGTATATTAGAGTGTAAGCTCTGCAGGACAGGATTCCCTTCTCCCAATGATTCCCTCTCCCTATATTGTATCTGTGTCTCTCTGTATATTAGAGTGTAAGCTCTGCAGGACAGGATTCCCTTCTCCCAATGGTTCCCTCTCCCTGTATTGTATCTGTGTCTCTCTGTATTAGAGTGTAAGCTCTGCAGGACAGGATTCCCTTCTCCCAGTGGTTCTCCCTTTCTCTATATATCTATATGTCCCTATGTCTCCTGTCGAATATAATAAATTTAATATATTGTATCTGTGTTTTGTTCAGTCTGGAAGTTAATCCCCACTGGTCACCTTCAATATATTTATGGCAGTTCCCTGTTCCCAGTGTAGCTAATGCATTGAGCCTGCACTCTGTAATCCACTCTCTCTCCCCCAGAGCCTCAACAAATGTCACTATAGACAGGGAAGTGTGCAGGGGGATAAGAGAGAGATGATGATGATGTCATGCAGAGAGAGAAGGATGAGTCACAGACTTTCCAGTCTGGACTCAATGTATTACATAAATATCACACACTAAACAACACTAAATATCAATCTAACCCCCCAATATCCACCCACTAGCTGGTTATTATCACTTTTACCTTTAATAGTCTCTATTACACCCCTGTGTGATCTTTCTCCCCATTACTATCAATGTCCCCCCATTCATTTCTTGTCATCCCTCCACATTCCCTCCCCCCATTCTCCCAGTCTGTGGATGAGATGTGTAGAACAGACTGTAGCCCCGCCCCTACCCCCTAGCCCCGCCCCTGCCCTCCCTCCCTCCATCTCCCTCTCTCCTCCCCCCTCAGTCCATTCTCCTGTGCTCTGCACTCCTTACACATGACATGGATGATTCAGGAATTATCAGGCGCAGGAGGCTGCAGGTAAAATCCCCTTATTAATATTATTATGAAATGTATTGACCTGATTGCCCAGTGTATTGGCCAGATTGTGTCTAGGGTGGTGGTAATGACTGGGGGTCCTTACTATGGTTAGACAGGCCAATCTCTGTCTCCTGTATTACATTAATGGATGGTGTTGGGTGGGATTTATTATGTTCCCATTGTAGACCCCAGGTAAATCCCCTGACAATGCCCCAGTATATCCCTGGCTGTACTGGGCTCCTCCATTCTCAACCCCCATGCCATCCCAATCCTGTACCCAGTGATAGATGAGACACAATACAACCATATAGAGGGATACAGTGTCTATACCCCATATAACCCCTCCTGTGTCCCCTTTGATGCTGCATGCAGTCCTACAGGTAGCATCTCTTACCACTAATTCTATTGGTCCATATTATCAAAGCCTTAGCCCCACCCACTGTCTCTATAAACCCCTCCCCTTTTCTTTCTCTTTAAACACCTACCATTGCTCCATAGAACTTACCTTTGCACACCTTATCGGCTGTGCGTGCATCAGTGATCATATATTCCGCCAGATATTGGTACGTGCCCAATAGTAGATCATATGCCCATGCCTGGTGTGTTTCAAGGTACAAGGGCCACATTACATGTTAAATAATTTATTAAGTGTTTATTTAATGTGTAAGGCCCACCGCTCCAAATTCGGGTCAGGAATGTGTGATTTTGAGTCTGTTTTTGTTTTAAACGATTTAAATAAATGGACATCGATAAACATCGAGGTGTCTGTGGGATGTGTAATGCGGACGTGATCTAAAAAAACGTGGGGCCTAGTCCTAATGAATGGGGCAGTATGGATTGCGTTTTGCGATCAAAGTGTTTTCTGATTTGCTTGCTTGTGCAATACAATCGGACCCGCCACACTGTGTGTGCTGCATTTCAATTCGTTATCACAAAGTGGTGCGCACGGTTATCCATTATCCATACTTCATTCGAGATATTTAATAATATGGATAAGAATAGGAACGCACGCAATCCCATGGCACAAATACATGCAATCCATTTTCATGTGGGGCCTAACCCTATAGTAAACCCCTCCTATTGCTCCATATTATCTCCCCCTTTAACTCCATGTACCGTCTCTCCATACATGCTTATTGATAGAAACCCCATGAAATGCTGCCATTTGTTCTACAAACCCTTAACCCCTCCTATTATTCTTCCATGTAACTCCACCTACTGCGCCATTAAGCCCGAACCAATAATCCTTCTAGTTTAACTTTCTCCTACAGCTCTGTTTCTCTCGTTCAACAAAATTGCTTCTGTAGCTTATTCTCCATGTAATCACTTTTTTTTACTCCGTATAGAGCAGATAACTGAGAGGCACGTGCTAAATTGCCATATTTGCCGTTATCTTATGCCTTCTGAATGTGTTGCTAGGATATCAGTCTGCTGTAATGCAAACTGGCTGTGCGGAACTGGTCTCTCTGTAATCCTTTCATGGACAGCAATCCAAATAAATTAGTCTATGATCCCTGCTCATTATGCAGAAACCAATCAGAAGCTTTTTAACTGGATACTGTAGTTAGAAAACATCTGATTGGTTGCTGCAGATTAAAAACATGGCCGAACTTTTTAGGCCGAACTGCATTTTATTGCATCAAGGTTACTTTGGTTAGGCCTGTGTTATTGAAGCTAAGAAGAATTATAGTTGTTTTTTTATAGAACAATGGTTTTTATTTTACTGCACTTTGTCTTGCGTAATAGTGTTAACAAATCTGTAATAAAAGCTGTGGTTGGAGATGTTAAAATCTCTTGTTGGTATTATACAGGGTTGAGATATCAATACATTGACCTGTCCTTCATTTTATTGCAAATGACGTTTAGGACTTGATAGAATCCAGTAATTTTGCACACAGTAATGGTAGAAAGAATTCTATGTGTAAAAGGAAGTCTAGTCACACCAGACTAGGGGGCAGGATTACACGAGGGGGATAGACTACACAGAGATGGGCTAGACTACAGAGAGGGGGAGCTAGATCGACAAGATGAAGCTAGACTAGACAGAGGGGGTAAGACTAGAAAGAGGGGGAGCTAGATTAGACAGATGGAGCTAGACTAGACAAGGGGGGCTAGATTAGACAAGGGGCTAGCTAGACAAGGGGGCTAGACTAGACAAGGAGACTAGACTAGAAAAAGGGAAGGGCTAGACTAGGGGTGCTAGACTAGACAAGAGGGGGTTAGACTAGACAAGGGGGGCTAGACTAGACAAGGGGGCTAGACTAGAAAGAGGGGGAGCTAGACTAGACAAGGGGAGTTAGACTACAGAGAGAGTGAACAAGACTAGACTAGACAAGGGGGGCAAGACTAGACAAGTGGAGCTAGGCTAGACAAGAGGGACAACACTAGACAAGATGGAGTTAGACTAGACAAGGGGGACAAGAGTAGACAAGATGGAGCTAGACTAGATAGGGGGACAAGACTAGACAATGGGAGCTAGACTAGACAAGGGGAGCTAAACTAGACAAGGGGACTAGACTAGACAAGGCGAGTTAGACTACAGAGAGAGTGAAACAGACTAGACAGATGGAGCTTGACTAGACAAGGGGACTAGAACTAAACAAGGGGAGTTAGACTACAGAGAGAGCGAACAAGACTAGACAGATGAGCTAGACTAGACAAGGGGGACTAGACTAGACAAGATGGAGCTAGACTAGACAAGGGGGACTAGACTAAACAAGGGAGTTAGACTACAGAGAGAGCGAACAAGACTAGACAAGATGGAGATAGATGACAAGGGGACGATAGACAAGGGGGACTAGACTAGACAAGATGGAGCTTGACTAGACAAGGGAGGACTAGACTAGACAAGGGGGGAACTAGACTAGACAAGGGGGACTAGACTAGACAAGGGGACTAGATAGACAAGGGGGCTAGACTAGACAAGATGGAGCTTGACTAGACAAGGGGGACTAGACTAGACAAGGGGAGTTAGACTACAGAGAGAGTGAACAAGACTAGACAAGATGGAGCTAGACTAGACAAGGGGACTGACTAAACAGGGGGACTAGACTAGACAAGATGGAGCTAGACTAGACAAGGGGGACTAGACTAGACAAGGGGAGTTAGACTACAGAGAGAGTGAACAAGACTAGACAAGATGGAGCTAGACTAGACAAGGGGGACTAGACTAGACAAGGGGAGTTAGACTACAGAGAGAGTGAACAAGACTAGACAAGATGGAGCTAGACTAGACAAGGGGGACTAGACTAGACAGATGGAGCAGATAGACAAGGGGGACTAGACTAGACAAGGGGAGTTAGACTACAGAGAGAGTGAACAAGACTAGACAAGGGGGACTAGACTAAACAAGGGGGACTAGACTAGACAAGATGGAGCTAGACCACACAGAGGCCGATTGACCAAAAGTGCCGTGAATCGGTTGGTCGGCCTAACACCCTGGTTTGACATGTTTGTTTTTAGAGATGTTTTCAGTGTTTCCAGTGTATCCTAGTACCACTGGCAGAGGTAGAGTGCAAGGCACGTGTGTCTGCTCCACCCTGTGACAGGTAGAGAGAGAGTTGGTTACTATAAGCTTTTGCAATATCAATTCCCAGCCCAATGGGCATCTCAGAGAATCGAATCCTCCCCCTGAAGTCACTACTCGGCCCGGGAAGTGAGACAGACGCAGAGTAGAACGTCAGCCGGCAGATCAGTACATGCGGAGCGAGTGGCAGCCGGATGCTGGATTATGAAGATAGATAGTGTTAATACACAGCAAGTGCCCCCAATACAGAGTGTCCATATGCAGTAAGCCCCACAATACAGTTTCATATACAGTAAGCCCCCAATAACTCAATATAGAGTATCCATATACATAAGCCTCCAATACAGACTGTCCATATACAGTAATCCCCAATACAGAGTGTCCATATACAGTAATACCCCAATTCAGAGTGTATATACAGTAAGCCCCCCAATACAGTGTCCATCATATAGAGCAAGCCCCAATACTAAGTGCCACTATACAGTAAGTCCCCAATACAGTGTCCCATATACAGTAAGCCCCCAATAACTCAATACAGAGTGTCCATATACACTAAGCCCCCAATACAGAGTGTCCATATACAGTAATCCCCCAATACAGAGTGTCCATATACAGTAATCCCCAATACAGAGTGTCCATATAGTAATCCCCCCAATTCAGAGTGTCCATATACAGTAAGACCCCCAATAGAGTGTCCAATATAGAGCAAGCCCCATACTAAGTGTCACTTACAGTAAGTCCCCCAATACAGTGTCCATATACAGTAAGCTCCCAATAACTCAATATAGAGTATCCATATACACTAAGCCCCCAATACAGACTGTCCATATACAGTAATACCCCAATACAGAGTGTCACTATACAGTAATACCCCCAATTCAGTGTCCACATGCAGTGCCCATATGCAGTAATATCCCCCAATACAGTGTCCATATACAGTAATATCCCCAATACAGTGTCCATATGCAGTAATATCCCCAATACAGTGCCCATATACAGTAATATCCCCCCATACAGTGTCCATATACACTAATATCCCCAATACAGTGTCCATATACACTAATATCCCACAATAGTGTCCATATACACTAATATCCCCCAATACAGTGTCCATATACACTAATATCCCCAATACAGTGCCCATATACAGTAATATCCCCCAATACAGTGCTATGCAGTAATATCCCCCATACAGTGTTCATATACAGTATATCCCCAATACAGGTCATATACAGTAATATCCCCCCAATACAGTGCCCATATGCAGTAATATCCCCCAATACAGTGTCCATATACAGTAATATCCCCCCCAACACAGTGTCCATATACAGTAATATCCCCCCAATACAGTGTCCATATACAGTAATATCCCCCAATACAGTGCCCATATACAGTAATATCCCCCCAATACAGTGTCCATACCGTATATCCCCCAATACAGTGTCCATATACAGTAATATCCCCCAATACAGTGTCCATATACAGTAATATCCCCCCAATACAGTGTCCATATACAGTATATCCCCCCAATACAGTGTCCATATACAGTAATATCCCCCAATACAGTGTCCATATACAGTATTATCCCCCAATACAGTGCCCATATACAGTAAATCCCCCAATACAGTGCCATATGCAGTAATATTCCCCCAATACAGTGTCCATATACAGTAATATCCCCCCAATACAGTGCCCATATGCAGTAATATCCCCCAATACAGTGTCCATAACAGTAATATCCCCAATACAGTGCCCATATACAGTAATATCCCCCCAATACAGGGTCCATATACAGTAATATCCCCCCCAATACAGTGTCATATACACTAATATCCCACCAATACAGTGTATCCATATACACTAAGCCCCCAATACAGACTGTCCATATACAGTAATACCCCAATACAGAGTGTCACTATACAGTAATACCCCCAATTCAGTGTCCACATGCAGTGCCCATATGCAGTAATATCCCCCAATACAGTGTCCATATACAGTAATATCCCCCAATACAGTGTCCATATGCAGTAATATCCCCCAATACAGTGCCCATATACAGTAATATCCCCCCAATACAGTGTCCATATACACTAATATCCCCCAATACAGTGTCCATATACACTAATATCCCACAATAGTGTCCATATACACTAATATCCCCCAATACAGTGTCCATATACACTAATATCCCCCAATACAGTGCCCATATACAGTAATATCCCCCAATACAGTGTCCATATACACTAATATCCCCCAATACAGTGTCCATATACAGTAATATCCCCCAATACAGTGCCCATATACAGTAATATCCCCCAATACAGTGTCCATATACAGTAATATCCCCCAATACAGTGTCCATATACAGTAATATCCCCCAATACAGTGTCCATATACACTAATATCCCCCAATACAGTGTCCATATACAGTAATATATCCCCCAGTACAAAGAGAATGCTAACATAACTGTGCTGTGCTTCTGTTCTATGAACTTACAGCTCACTAAAATTGAAGCAGGCAGAGTTGTTCTCTGTTCGTTCCACAGTACAGTCCAGTAAAGTAAAGCACACACCCCCATTTTCCTTACACTTGTCAGTAACATAGTGCTGTAATATATGTGCAATATATTGATTTCCAAATAGGATTGTTTGGCCCATTCTACATTACTCCTAACTATTCCTCTCCTCCAGTGGGGCCCAAATCACGGGCCACATACGGCCCTTTTGGAAAAATTCTTGGCCCGTGGGGCTAGAGTGTGTCCCTGGAGGATGGGGAGTAAGCCAGGGGAGGAGTTTGGCCAGTTTTGGGGCAGGGCTTGCTGAGCTGCCAGGTCAGTACCTAGGGTGCCACTTTTGTAGCTCCCAGCCTGGGTAAGGTTAGGCATCTCTACTGTAATTAGAGTGGGACATATTTTAATCAGCCTTGGGTCTAGTCTGTCAAGCACCCCAGGCACTATCAGCCTGGTATGGGAGATCTAGAGCAAACCCAAAGACGAGTGTTTTATTCCCTCACCCTGGGTACTGCTAGGGAAAGGGGTACATGCCATATTCTTCTCCTTTAATGTGCGTGTTGTTATCCATTGGAGCTGCAATCCCAGTAAAATTCCGTTACAGGAGCGCATGCGAATTGCATCAAAGATGGTGATAACATGCGCACTGATTAGGAGGAACACAGTGCAACGGACAGCAATGCACCTAGTGTGGCAAGACGAATTGGCCATACTAGTGCGAACGGATTGCACGCTAAAATGGCCTAGTGTGGCCTAGCTCTCAAAAGTGAACTGTATGTTTGTAAAGCTTGCTATGGTTGTCATCTCAGATCGTTCTTTCTGAAAGCTCATTAACAGGAAACATAGGTTCTGGAAGCTTGCTATGGTTGTCATCTCAGATCCTTTTCTCTATCTTATTACCAGGAATTGTATGTTCTTAAGGCTCGTACACACATTTGAAATGGCCATTTCTTCCTGCATGGCGGATCAATGAACAACCCCCGACCAAACGCACACACACGTGCGATAATTGGCTGAAATGGACATATATTGTGTGATGTGTGTGATCGCGCAAGGGTTTTATGGATCGGACAAAATCGCACTTGTGTTCGAGGCTTTAGGGCTTGGTTATCATCTTAGATAGTTCCTTTTTCAAGCTGATTACTAGGAACTATATGCTCCAGATATAGTGAATAATGTACCCCCTACTGTAAATTATAAGGATATTAGAAGTCAATGAGGAGTTCCGTGACCATATAAAAGCACGAGGCCGCAGGCCGAGTGCCTTTTATACAGGGCGCGGAACTCCAAGGTGACTTCTAATATCCGAATATTTTACAGTAGGGGGTGTATTATTTAGTATAATCCACCCCCTCATTTGAAAACCATCCAGGCCCCTGTGCAAGGATGGGGAGGAGGAATAGGAATAACTTTGCCTTGCTCTCTCCACTCCCCCTGTCTCACTTCCCCCAGCTCCATTTACTTTCCCCTTCAGGTTTACGTTTGTTTACATTGTGTGTTTGAGTGAGTACACTGCCTTGCCCTCTTCTCTCCCCCTGCCTCACTTCCTCCACCTCCGTTTACTTTTGCCTTTAGGTTTACCGTGTTCGCATTCAGTATCACTCAGTTACGCGGCTTCCGCACCACTGTGTATGGCGCGGCTCCACCTCTTCCTTTTACATGTACGCGCCATACACAGTGGTGCGGGAGGCCGCGTAACTCAGTGATACACAATGCGAACACGGTAAACCTAAAGGCAAAAGTAAACGGAGGTGGAGGAAGTGAGGCAGGGGGAGAGAAGAGGGCAAGGCAGTTACGGAAAGTTATAATCGGCACGCTACTACGTAGTAACGCGCCGATTATAAGATTATTATTTACAGTTTGGCCCCATAGGCATCAGTGGAAGGGGTGGATTATACCCCTATTATATACAGTAGTGTGCAATAGTAAGGCCTCCAACTTTATCTGCAAAAATCAGAAGGGGTTTGTTTGGCCATGATTCCCTATTAACAACTCCCAGGCTCCTTATTCAGTAGCTGGTATAAATGTAAACTTTGTGGGACACTGACCCTGAAAAGATGACATTTTACTCTGAGCAGTTGGGGCTGCCACATTGCTTTCTAAACGTTCTGTTTAGGTTCCCATGCAACAAACTCTTTGATCTAGTGGCACGTTATCAACCTGTGTCTTTTTCCAGCCTCAGCTACTAAATCGCTCTTTAAAGGGTATCTATACCGAAAAATAGGTTATTTAAATTGACCATAACTGGAAACTATAATTCTTCCCATCCACCACTGTATCATTTATTTGTTGATCTGCCCCATATTTCTTTAGATATCCAATCTAAAACTTCTTATATTTCAGCTGTCAATCAAATTCGTCTGTAAGCAGTTTTACTGTAGCTGGAATGGTGACAGAGTTTTGACAGTTGGAATGCTGTATGCTGTGTGCAGGCTTGGCAGTTGGTTTGTGGGAAAAAAGGCAGGTTGGATGGAAGTGGGAGCCCTTCCCTCTCACTATGTGAAAACAGCCTTTTCGGGCAGAGTTCTCACCCTGCCTGAAAAGGCTGTTTCCACAGAGTTTTTGTGTGGGGGGGGTCAGAGTGGCCCACAGCATCTGTGAGCGGGCGGGACCATGGCACCCACGAGTGGGTGGGGCCATGGCACCCGCGAGTGGGCGGGCCACACGGGGCTGTAAGGGAATGGGCTAAGGGGGGCCTGCAACTGGGGGGACCATGGGTCCATGAGTGGGAGGGACCAGGGGGGCTGCAAAGGGGAGGAGACACAGGGAAGATTGACTGACAGGTTTCAGAGCAGGAAGTGCAGGGGACCTGGTGATGCTGCTGCCATATCACACACAAAAATGTAAATATCTTCAAAACTATGCAAAATAAACAATGGAAATAGATTGCAAAAACTCTCAGGGGAGCAATTCCTATCAATTTACCTAAAGTCATTTTTGGACCACAGTTCCTCTTTAAGCAGTAAACGTTTCTTTACTGTTCTAGTCCCTCTCCCGGAATAGGAAAAATGGTCTTTGCAGAGATTGTCCTCTCATTGTTCTAGACGGATCAAAGGAGGCAAAGAGGACCAGAACAGCAAAGGAAAGTTTAGGTAAGTACCAGTTACCAGTACAGTAAAGAAATGTTAAATTGACACTGCACAAATTCTCACTATGGCACTTTTACCCTTCCCAATGTATCTGTTTGTTACCCACCTAACTTGACTGGCTCTAAGGTTCAGAGACCTCTTTCCTCAAGTTGTGTGTTTCAAGCACTTGTAAACTTATTAATGCTCATAATAATATATGTATTTATTTATTTTTTGTGTTCCCCTTTTGTATAATATTGTACAGTGCTGTGTCCCCAAGTGGCGCTATATAAATGGGGGTTAAATATTCTTTTTAGTAAACATGCAGGAGAGGAGGAAGAACTTACCCGCGGATCGATCCAGCACCGGCTTCTCTGACAGTTACTGATGCGTTTCTGTTCCTTTGCACTGTGTGAGCGTGCTGGGGATGCATTAGAGAATGCCACTGGCATCGGAGGCTGTCAGCGGCGCTGGACCGATACGGCTAATTTCTTCCTCCTCTCCTGCAAGTTTTACTGAAGAGTGAGAGGTAAGGCGTAGCCCATTTACCTCCCGTTCTTCAGTTAGACAGAATAAAAGAAAGTTACAATATCGCTGGACATATCCTTTAAAGTACCCAGGTTGGAGGCCTAAACTGCTATGTCCCCACCTTTGCATTTGCCCTTGATCCCCCATGCCAGGCTAACATAGCTGTGCTCATACTGCAGGACTGGCCTCACCCCTTTTCACGGTCTGGGACTGTTTCCCGGACTGGCCAATGGGAAGACACTCTTCTTGCAGAACACGTGTTCCCTTTGAACAAGTGGCGGAATGTGGCAGGAATCAGGGCCTGATCCACAGTACTAATGTGCTAATTTGGAAGACTGGTAGGGGGGGTTTGGGGTGTAAAAGGAAGAAAGGAAGGTTTAATTCTTCATTTAAAGGCCAAAAACTCTTTTGTTTTTTATTGATTTATTATATATATAGTAGATTTTACTGTATAAAAATATCTATATACCCAGACTGCACATATAATCAGCTCTCTGGAGGTTGGTTTAGTTGATTATTATGACACATTTCACAATATACTGTTAAAAACGACCTCCAGATTGACGACTTTATCTGACTGTATTAACTTCCACGCACCTAATGTATATTTCTTTATAGCAAGACTCATTTAGCAGAAACATGTGGGCAGGCAGTGGTCAATAAATGGAGATGTGAAATGTCCTCACTTTAAAGCTGTGTCTGAAACCTGTATTAGGCCTGAGGGATTGTCTAGTCTGTCTGTTCATTTATCTAATAAAGTGCTAAATATATTGGTTGAAATTTAGGCCAGGAAACTAACAAGTAACCAGTTTTTTTGTTTTAAAGGACAACTCCACCCTCATAAGAACATCTTTTAGAAAGAATGGCCTCTTTAAAATATGTTGATATATCCTACTTTGTCTGTGAATTCATTACTGTATGGCTGCTATGCTTCTGGATGCCTCATGGAAACTGAGCAATTTAGAAACCTGTACTGAGCAGGTACTGAGCCTAGGCATGCTCAGAAGGGACAGACAGGGAATTAACATTCAGTCATTGGCTGTGATGTCAACTGTCAAATCCATAACTGACAGTTACTAACTGGAAGAACCAGGAAGCAGAAACAGGGGAAACAGGATATTGTGCAGGATTTCAGGTTAGACTTATATATTTCAGATTTCAAACTATTACCGTTTAGGGTTTTGGGGGGTGATTTACCTGTATGTAAGTTTTCATTTCAGGGCTGGACTTGCCCTTTAAGGGTAGACATCCACTGTGGAATAAGATGGTGCGACACACTGTAGATATATAGCTATATTTCTTACCCATTTGCTAAGTTAAACAACCTGCTTATTAGTGTACAGAGATGTGTCTTACCGATAATAAGAAGATACAATTAAAGATAGGAGAGGGAAAGATAAGAAACGTATTAGAGTAAATAAGTAACGCGATCAACCAATCAGAACTACCGATAAAAATCAGTGATTATCACAGCAAAGAGGGAAATAGAGATTAACCGCTGTGAAACCAGGACTTGAATTGTTTCTCTAGAGTCTCTGTTTATATTGGCTCCCTGGGTAATGCCCTCTCTATAGGAACCAATTTATTTCCGAGTTATGGATCTTTAAAGGACAACTATGCATGCAAGCACCACACCCACATCAGTTTGGGATCCATCCAATGGAAAAAAGTACTTCTTGCAGAGCACTTGTTCCCATTGGTTAGGCCCTGGGCCAAAAGGGGTGTGTGTGTGAACAAAGCACATTCCATGTGATTCCCTTTATATTGGGGAGCTAAACTTTTATACTAAATGGGAACTAAAGTTGCATGTGTGTACGAACCTTTAGACCATGTGATCATTTGCAGATATTTATTGTTAAGATTCATACACATGCACGATGTGTATGAATGGCAATAATCGGCCCGTGTATGGGCACTTTATCAGCTGAAACAGACGCTCTTTCAGAGATCACACTTGTGATTATCGCCAGAATTGCCCGTTTGTCGAGCCTGTGTTCGTGCTCAGGGGTTGTTTGTTGCCCGAAGTATAGGACGTGTGTACAAGTTTTAACAAATGGTTTTCTTACTGATGTGGACTAGATGGATGTCTTTATTCAACCTCAAATACTGTGCTATATTACAGTATATTCCCATATGGCTGCTAGACAAGTGTTCATTTACCTTGCATCTTTTTGCTCCTCCCTGGCTCAGTAATTCTATTCTGCAACTTGAAAGTTCCTGTCTCCTATTTTTCTTGCAATGCATGCTGGGAGACATAATATATTTCTGTGGTCCTGTGATTGCAAAGCATTCTGGGACCTGACCTCACTCTCTCAAAGCATTTTGCGTATTCATCCATTTTCCACCCATCACCGTGGTCTCCGTAGTAACCAAGCTCTGAGATTTGGGAATTGGGGAATATCAGGAAAAAAAAAAGCTTTAGAGCTTTAGAGGTCTATGGAGCAGGTTACCAGATTGAATGTGTTGTTATTTCTCACCCCAGACATATGACTTTATAGCTGGTATACACATAAAGGGCAAAAACCTGATTTTGTAAAAAAACTAAAAACCAGAATGCCTTCTTAGCCAAAAGGAATTTATTATAGAATTAAACTTCTAACATGGCTTGTATGCCAAAGCTGCAATTGCATTACAGCTATGGGAGCGACATGAGCACCATTTAATGTACATATTCTGTTCATGCATATCAGTGCATATCTAGATGTCATTAACTCTTTGTTGCTATTTTTTGGCTTTCATCTGCTCCGTAGTGTTGAACAGAAATCTGCAGCTGAAGAATAAACGTTGATGACGTAGTTAACATTATAGCGGTAAAAGAAATAAGCCATAATACTTATGTAGAGACACAGGGAATATTTATTTTCACGCTTCCTCTCTAAGAAAACTGCAGAGTCACTTCCCTGTTCTTCCTCCCATTTCAGAGATTATAAATTTGTCACAATAAATATAGTGAGGTTTATTATTTACCCCACAACCTGGACCCCCCAAAACCCCATTTTTGCAATACCTTTGTCCCAGTGGCTCCTGAGATATTTGCCTTAAAGTCTGACTGTCTTCCGGCAGGTGGCAGATGTCAGACATTGACGTCATAGCCAGTGACTTATAATGGCTGCACATTGTGGGGGAGGTTGTGGGGTTTAAAAGTTTGTTGGGGAGTAAACATGCTGTTTAAACTAACATCTTGAATTTTTATAGCACAGACCACAAGTAAAAGTCTCTCCCATGAATTCCATGAATATAAGGTAACACTTTATAGCCTCACTGGCCATACATATGTGATTACGATAACCACATATGTGTGGCATACATACGTGTGGCATACATGTGGCATACATACGTGGTATGGGGACCAGTTCCTTGTGCACCCACCCATTCACATGGCCAATTGTATCAGCTCCCTCTATTATTATTATTATTGGATTTATATAGTGACAACATCTTCCTTGGTGCTTTACAATTACATGTATACATTCACATCAGGCCCTGCCCCAAAGAGCTTACAATCTACATTTATTTGACACATACACCCTATCAGTATGTCTTTATGATTGTGGGGGAAACCGGAGTGCCCAGAGGAAACCCACACAAGCAATTGTAGATATGCCACTGGACGGTTACAGCAGTAGGATACAACTGGGCATGCTCGTGCCAAAGGCATGGGGGGGGGGGAGACGGAACAATGGTGCTGTGGATGTCATAGGTCACAGTAGTGCTAGCTGGAAACATACCGTAATCAGGATGCATAATCCTAGAATAGGTTAAGGGTAGGAATTTGTAATATGGCCATTTTCAGATTGATGGTATTATTGAAAGACAATTTTGTTCTGTCCTTTAATGACAGATTGCCGCTGTACCTTTTTGTGTTGTAATAACACTTTTCCTCGACACTATACATTGGCCACTATATTGCCCCAGAGCCGTGGTGGAAACATAAGCTATAAATCTATTAAATGAAATCTTTTTAGTCTCAAAACCTTTACCCCCGTAAATTATAAACCAGAAACATTTAAACAAAACATCACATTCCTTTCTTTACAAAAATACAACTATAGTTTTTCATTCTTCACAATAAATAAAACCCCTGGTGTCCACCCTCTTGCTTGTCTTACGGTGTAGACATGCTCAGTGTGGTTCATTCTGGGAGAAAGAGCAGCTCTCCAATCAGCTTCTCTGTATCCCTCTGTGACATGTCCGATAAGTGTAAAATCAGACCGACAGTCAAATCATCTGCTACACATGATCCGATTGTTATATGGGATCGAAATATCCTGATATTGTTAGATTGTGAACGTTTTACCGTTATGTACGGTAAAAACTTTATTTACCTTAATATTCCCTTTTTTAGAACGGGTTTTAATTTGCCATTTGAAACCCGTATCTGAATTTTATATTCCACAGGAGTTGTAAATATTTGCATATTAGTTTTGATTGGTGGAGATAAAGACCAATGGTTATTCTCACCAGTTAACATTCATGATATAAGTACAAGAACTGGACATTTAATGTATGGGTGTCCAAACTGCTGTACTCCATATGTTTACACACTACAACTCCCCAGTATTCCGTTAGTGACTGCAGACAGGGAATGCTGGGATTTGTAGTTTGCAGACATCTAGAAGGCCCTCTGTATTTGAACACTGACACAGAAATGATTATGCTACATTGTTGTATTCTGTTGTGTACTGATGTCTTTAATCATAGAGGTATGATGTTTCACACAGAGCATCCTAGGTGTTGCTAAACTGCAACTCTCAGCATGTGACTGCATACATAACCCTGTGGGGGTTGTAATACAGCAAGCACTGGAGGGCCCTGACTGTCTAATCTTTCATGTGTTTGTCTCTTGCATTGCTTTTGACCTCTCTTATTTGTTTTAGAAGGATTTGCCTCTGCCAAGGAAGAGCAGTGGGTAAGTTGGAATTAAATAAAATGTATGGGGTGAGGGTGGGAGGGGGTGGGGTTATTTACATTATACCTGTTGTGTAATAATCATTGTTGATAGGTGATTGGTTGCTGCATATAGGCTAGAGCACAGTTGCTCCCATTCAGATAAACACACAAAAATACTGCAATGTCACATTTAGCCACCAGGTGGCGCCTTGGCATTGCTCTTTTTATGCAATTCAATTGGCCAGTTCTTTATAAATTATATATAGATATGGAATGAAATGACATTATTGTTATATATCTATAGGATTGTTTTGCCTGTAGCCTAGCAGATGTTTTTAAACTATAAATCTGTGCAGCCTGATGGGAAATTGTGGGTTATGAAGATAAATAATTTCTGTGTTGTTTCTGTTGTTTCTATAACCCCATTAGACTTGTAATAATTGTATGAAATAAAGCATGTGTGTGTGATATGAAAGTGGCGTGTGGCAGCTACATCACGTGATACATCACATGATACACGTGGCACACTTATTGGTACAGGAAGCCCAATGTCAGATAATATTTTATTAATAATGTTCTTATAAATTTGAAAGGGACTAGTGATTGTAAGGTTTTGGACAGAGAAGTTAGAGGGGATGCTGGGTATTGTAGTTATGCAGGACATCTTGGATACTTCCTATAGTTCCCTTTTTTGACTGGTTATGAATTGGTCCTGACTTACATTATTATGTTGTTCTGTCACCATTTCCTACCTTCGTATTCGCAAAGGTCCCTACTGCTTTACCCATGACCCTGCCTAAAAATGACACATGAAATATCCCACCCTCTTACCCATGATTCAGTGTGTATATGTCACATGGTCATACCTTGGAAGTTTCAAACCTTTAATATGACATTGACCTGTGACCCTCCATAACTCCTCCCATTCCCTCCTCTACCCCCCACCTGGATCCATCCATCCAGGTGTACCCATGCTCCATTGTGGGAGGTCCCTGACAGCAGGACAGAAATCTGATTGTGTTAAGGTGGGCATACACGGTCCAATATTCCTCCGATCGGATTTGCGATCAACCAAAACTATCGTAAATCCAATCAGAAGAACCAATAGAATACCCCCACCTTGCACCGGCAATCTTCCATAGATTTCAGCTTAAAAACTATGGAAGGCCTGGTTCGGGTAGATGGGGCCGAAGGAAAATTTTCCATCTTGCCTGATCATTTTTTTTTGATAGACCGATCAATATCGCAGATTGGTCTATCGAAAACCTGGAAAAGTGTCTTTGATAATCTGATCATTTCTCCAGGTCATTGTAGTATATTCTGAACTTTATCATGATACATTCCCCTTCAGGCTAAAGGTACAGACACACAGGTGCACATCTAATGCCTGAGTATGGCGAATGGCCGTTTTGGTCGGGCGTCGTTGATGATCAGATCTGACCCAGTGGATCTTCAATGACACCTGAACCGAACTCCCATACTTTACTATGTTTAACCCTTTACTGGCCACACATACTATTGTTCTGCTTCCTGAATAAGTAGGTTTCCCTCTTGGTTAGGAAGGAAGTCTTAGGCTGAATACGCGCCATGCAATTTATCGGCCCATTTGACAGGTCGTTCAGTGTATCAGTCGATTGGGCTGGTGGGTTTTCGTCTGGCAGCGAATGAGTGAGCAGAATGTCGGAAAAAACAGTCTTCTCGATCGCATAAACTACCGTCCGCGGCTACTTTTCCCCTGTCCGACAGTCCTTTGTCCTAGCCAACCTGTCAGAAGTGCCGAATTGTTAGCCGGGACAAAGCATTTAATGTTGTGTACCCAGTGTAAGATTTTTTGTAATATCTGTGTGAATGATGTGATTTATGACATCATAGTCTTTGTAAGAATTCATTATATTGGGAACCAATAAAATGCAACGGGAACCTTAAATAACTATTGCTGCTGGACTCTTCCTTGTGTCTTATAAAAAAACAAACAAACAAATAGAACTCCTCCCTGTCACATTTTATTTCCCAGCATTCTCTTTTCTGTTTTGGTCAGAGGGTCACATGTTGTCTTTGCACCTGTTATGTAATTGGTGTGAATACAACCTACCATGCATGTGCACTATGTATACATGCAAATATACAGCATCTCAAGGGCAGAATTATTCTGTATTTTATCGACACGCACAGCAGTTCCCGAATGACTTAAAAGGGCCCCAAGCAATGCAGGAAGTCTGGGTCCCCAACCCATGTGCAGTTATTGCCAATAAAGACACACAGTGCAGCACACAGACAAAGAGTTGCACACTTGGGGATATTTACTCACTCACACAGCTGCGGACGCACACACACACACACACACACCTCTCCATCTCTCTGTCTGCTTGCCCCTCCTGTCTGCAGATACGGCATCTACTGCCATCCACTATCTCGCTTCACGTTACCAGAGCTGCTCTCCTTATCCCTCTGTCTCCTGTGCCTTCCCTTTCCAAACCCCCTGAGCCTTCCCTCCCTGTCTGTGGGCATCTCGCCCTGCCCGTAGCTGCCTGTCTGCTATTGTCCCTGTCTCCTTGTTGCTGCCTTTGTTTGGTACAGTATCATCTCCCTCCCTCTATCTCTCGCTCTCTCTCCAGCCGTCTGTCTCTTCCCGATCCCTTTTCTTAGCTCCTATCATCCAGATCTCGTCCTACCTGCACCTGCCCCCATCCCTCTGATCTTTTTTCTAACAATACACTCCCACCTCCCATTCCCTGTCCTTCACATTCCTGTCTTCCCTCCTTATATATATAAACAGTATATAGGTTTTATTTTCCACATTCCTATTGTTTGCCTTTCCAACTCTATCGTCTCCCCTTAATATCATTGTCGCTCTCCTTTTCAGATCCACTCTTTTCCCTACAGCACCCCCAGTTCTGCTCCACCTTATCCCATTATACTTTCCTTCAACCCATTGCTCCCTTATGGTTGATCCTCTGTCAGACCCATCTCCCTCTCCAGAAGATCATCAGCCATGTTCAGACGCACCAAAAGGTAATATCAAATTTACCCAAGGGGGATACATAGGGAGACATTTTAACACAAGGGGTTAAACAAGATGGCTGTTGTATGGTCTCGTGGTACAAAACGGGGATCCTAACATTGCAATAATCGGAACCAAATTGATTACGTTCCTTGACACCTCCGTTTATATTGGATTTACACGTATAAATATAATTGGAATGATCAGTATGTGAGTTGTGTGTATGTGTGCAACCTTCTAAATGTCGGCAGTAGGAGCAGCGATTGTGTTTTTTGGGTCAGGATTGAATTTTACTATCATTTATCATCCTCCTATTCTGCATTATCCGGCAGTGCGGGGCTGGATTCCTGCGATACGAAATACATTTCATCTCTGCCTTATTGGGGGAGGTTAAAGGCAAAGCTGAAGAAAGCAGCAATTTTGTTAGGAAGTGTTATTATATTATTGTGTGTAAAATATTTAATCAGAGAATGTGCGTTGTGTTGTGCAAGAATTTCTTTTTCTGGGGGGTAAACTTCCCCATTACAGAAAGGATGCTGAGCTGTATAGGTGTCAGAATGGTGCTGTAGGTTAATTCAGACTCCTTATGGCTCTCTGGGAATCTGTCAGAATGTGCTGTAATATTGCAGATAAGGAACCCTGCTTGGAGTTTGATTGGGTTTTGGGTTTGTACGTTAACAAAGGGGGTGTCAGGAAGATGTCAGTAACTGGGAACAGGTCCAAAGTCACAGGGGGCTTAACATCTGCCGCCGTGTTCAGATTTACTACAGACAGGCCCAACCTGACATTATTCTAATGCAAATACAGTATATATATAATAATATATCACAGGAGGGAAACAGAGAAACTTCTATCATATCGTAAATGGCCTAAAAACTCCATTTTTTGCAATCCTTCCTAGATAAGGAATTCTGTAACTGTGACTGCCCGTATATAAGAAACCCCTTTATAAACCTCCTTTCTTGGACACTCCTCTGCGGTCATTCTGTCACCATGTAGACCACCAGTTACATAATATTGGAGGTTGTATAAAGACATACGTCCATCTAGTTCAATCTTTATATCCTACCCATAATGTCTGTCTAACAGTTACATAGTAACATAGTATTGGAGGTTGTATAAAGACATACTTCCATCTAGTCCAACCTTTATACCCTACCCATAATGTCTGTCTAACAGTTACATAGTAACATAGTATTGGAGGTTGTATAAAGACATACGTCCATCTAGTTCAATCTTTATACCCTACCCATAATGTCTGTATAACAGTTACATAGTAACATAGTATTGGAGGTTGAAGAAAGACATACCTCCATTTAGGGCAAACTTATTAGACACCCACAATGCCTCCTTGACTCCAAATGGGAATTGGAAAGGATCAAGTGCAAGTTCCTCTTCTTCAGTGTAAACAGCCCTAACTTGTCTAATCTGCCTGGATAGTCAAGCTCCTCCATTTCCCTTATTATTTTAGTTGCCCTTCTCTGAACTGATTGCATTTCCAAGATCTCCCTTTTGTATATGGGATTTCAAAACTGCACTGCATATTCCATATGAGGCCTTACCAGTGCCATGTAAAAAGGGAGAATAATGTTTTTCTCCCTTGAATCTATTCCCCTCTTTATACAAGATAAAATCTTGCTAGCTCAATGGCTGTCTGGCATTGCTTGCTACAGCTAAAGCCTCATACACACGTGTGATTGCGAGTGCCAACCTGCGACACGCAATGTGTATGCATGGACGTTTCAGCCAATAATCGTGCCTTATATAAGCACTTTGTCGGCCGAAGAGTCCATTCGGTTGGGGGCCATTGGTGGATCGGACAACAAGCCCCGACCAAACTGCGGTTCCGGCTGACAAAGTGCCCATACATGGCACAATTATCGCCCGAAATGGCCGTATATACACATCGTGCGTCGCAGGTCGACCCCCACAATCTCAGGTGTGTATGCACCTTAAATCTATTATCTACTAGAACCCAAAATCTTTTTCCATTAGAGATTCCCTTAGCACAGAGTTATTTATGGTGTAGGTGGCACCAGGAATGTTAAAGGGCATGTCCACCCTCTTTAAAAACTTTTGCCACAATGCAGGGCATACCCTCCCACCCCCAACCACTCTATTCATAAGTGTAAAAGCGTTTCCAATCTGTACTTACACATCCTCATTCCTGCGCTGTTCTGGTCCGGTTCCCCTGCCTGCCGGAACTACAAGCAGGGGGCCAGACCTGCAGCTGCGGCTGTGATTGACTGAGAGGCAGCCAATCACAGCCACGGCTGCCTTCAGTGTAGAACAGCGCAGGAACGAGAAGGTGTAAGTATAGATTGGAAGCGCTTTTACACTTCGGGATCAGGAGGGAGGGAGGGAGAGGGCGGAAAGGGCTCTACTGAGCATGCTTCAGACCTTGCTGAGGTTAGCAAGGAAAGAGGCACGGATGAGTCACCGACAGCTCCTACCCAGCAGTTTCCTGAACTTTGTAGAGGCATAACAGGAGAACCACATGGAGCAGGGATGGAAGGTAAGGATTTATTTTTTGTACTGTAGGGCCAGTAGTTAGTAAAATTTTAAGTTGGAGGGTGGACATGCCCTTTAAACCCCAAATGCATCACCTTATTACTGAACCAAATCTGCCAGTCTGCCTCCCATTTTGATAATTTTTCTCATGTTGAAATTGTATATACAGAGAAAGTCTAGTTGCTTGTTTCCTAATGTAAGTAAACCCAGCCTGGGAGATCTTTGTGTATAGTCCAACATCCAAGTATCCCTCTGTTGTGTATTTTTATTGATGGGCTCTCACATGTGTACCCTTTGTTAAAGATATAGCCAAATTATCACCGAACAATGTCTGTTTCCCCGAAGGTGTTATAAGCATCTGGATTGTTCCATTCCTGCTTGGTTTTAATTGGTATCTTTTAAACATTTAATTAGCCTTGCTTGTTGATGTGGATTATATGCCTAACCCTGCATCGATCCACACTGAGCTTTATCTACTCTGGTCTGTGTAGTGAACAAATGTCTCTATACTCATTCTGATACAAAATTCTAACTAGAGAAATGGAAATTTCAGCTTGTGAAATTATCAACATTTACAATTAATTAATTAAGTAATAGATTGAAAACATATGTGTAACACAAGTGACTAGCAGCAAAGGAACTCTGTAAAATTATATATAATCATGTATTTGCTTATCTAAGGGTTTCCTTTTGGGTTTGGGGGAGATTTGGGGTGGACACCCATGTGTGTGTTTTTTTTCAGTGGGTGTGTCCACGTGGGGCACTGTGGTCAGTAGGGCTCTGCATGGGTGTGTCCACATGGATCACTGGTCAGTAGGGCTCTGCATGGTTGTGTCCACATGGATCATTGTGGTCAGTAGGGCTCTGCATGGGTGTGTCCACATGGATCACTGGTCAGTAGGGCTCTGCATGGGTGTGTCCACATGGATCACTGTGGTCAGTAGGGCTCTGCATGGGTGTGTCCACATGGATCACTGTGGTCAGTAGGGCTCTGCATGGGTGTGTCCACATGGATCACTATGGTCAGTAGGGCTCTGCATAGGTGTGTCCTATTTAATAAGGTTGATGACAACATGTGCTGGTATGGGAGGAGTAGTGATGTATCTTGATTGTATGGATGGTATTGTCAGGTGTGTAGTGTATGTTGACATCTTTTGTGTGTTTATGTGCTATATTTTTTCCCTTAAAGTGTCTCCATGCTGAGGTTTTAAATCTGCAGGTAACATTCACAAGTGGCAACAAAATGAAAAAAACTTTTAGGGAATCAATGATGTTTAGTCCATAAAAACAATTTGTCTGTTGTTGAACTACAGATCGCAGCATCCTCCCAAAGCCTTTACCCTATATATGTGTTTATCGCTATTTGGCAAGCTGTGTATTGATATGGTCATTAACACAAATATTGTTGTTTCCACAGTTGCAGAAGCAGCAACAGAAAGAGTTTAATATTAACAAGCAGCAGTTCCCCCACTCTACCAAGACCCCACTCTCCCCTTCCGGGTCACATAGGTAAGTCGTCTATCACCTACCTCACTGATCAGTAGGGCTCTGCATAGGTGTGTCCACATGGTCACTGTGATCCGTAGGGCTCTGCATGGGTGTGTCCACACGGCACTGTGATCAGTAGGGCTCTGCAAGGTTGTGTCCACACAGGGCACTGATCAGTAGTGCTCTGTAAGGTTGTGTCCACACGGGGTGCTGTGATCAGTAGGGCTCTGCATGGGGACTGTAATCAGGCAGGAGGGAATTATGGGACATGGACTCTGTCCTTCCCACTGCACGGTGCACAGGGACAGACAGGAGGGGATTATGGTACATGGACCCTGACCCTTCCACTGCAAGGTGACACAGGGACAAACAGGAGGGAATTATGGGACATAGACGCTGGCCCTCCCACTGCAGGGCAACAGTGACAGAAAGGAGGGAATTATGGAACATGGACTCTGAGCCTCTCACTGCAGGGTGACTTAGTGACAGACAGGAGAGAGCTAATTGATATGGAGATCCCTCCCACTGCAGGGTGACCCAGTGACAGACAGGAGAGAGCTAACTGATAATAAAGATCCCTCCCACTTCAGGGTGACCCAGTGAAAGACAGGAGGGAGCTAATTGATAATGAAGACCCCCCCCACTTCAGGGTGACCCTAACACCTGTTGTTTCTGCAGGTGGGAGTCCTATGGACAGTCCCAGGAATTTCTCACCCAGTGCTGCTGCTCACTTCTCATTTGCATCCTCCAGAAGGTAAGTGTGTCTGACTGTAAGGTGTAACCACACTTGTTTTTTATTTACTTAAGAATATAGGAAGATTGTTTCCCAACTGCACACTGTCCTTAACTGGTCATTAAGTGTAAACATGTAATAATTTGCAAAATACAACCTCTTAATTCCACACAACCAATCAGCTGTTTTTTGTTTGGCCTTCTAGTGAGAAAACATCTGATTGGTAGCTGCCTCTTATTGCACGAGGCCCATAGTGTGTTGCATTCACTCTCATTGTTCCCTATTATAAAGCAAGTGAGATGCCGTATTGATTGTCATATCAAAGGTTTTTGTTGTTATGTTGGTCATACACTGGCCCAACGTTACATGTATTCGATGGTTAATCCGACCCGAACAGGCGAATCAATAGTAACACCGGCCATCCATCGGTTTCTGCCCCTGTGATGTTCCCGGGCAGGTAATACTTTGGGACTGACGTTATGCCTGTAATCTTGACCATAAAGTAATCAGGACAGCAGTTTTTGAACTGATACAGAAAACGTCGCGTGGTAGGTCTAGTAATGTACAAACCATCTAATGAGTATAAAGTGATGATAATGTTTTACTTAAGTGGAGCAATACGGAAGCAGATAGGCACAAGTAAATGTTATACCCTTACGACAATCTATGGCCTTCTCCTTACTGGTAATTCATGGTAAAAAAGGACCATAGACACAACACATTTAATTTGTACATTTTGATTGATATATTCAGGGTTATTCAATAACAGTTCTTATCGTTTAAAATGGTGCTAATTTTGCCCCAACCAATCAGATGTTAGCTTTCAAATGTTAAATAAGATCTGATTGGTTGGGGCAAAATTAGCCCCATTTTAAACGATAAGAACTTTTATTGAATCTCCCTGATAGTTGCTAGATGTGTTTATGGGACATGGGTGACTGTTGTCCATTGTTTGGCAGGACCGATGGCCGTCGCTGGTCCTTGGCCTCCCTCCCGTCATCTGGTTATGGGACAAATACCCCGAGTTCCACCGTGTCGGTGAGTGTGAGGAAGAAAATTCTGGGAGCTGTCTGTGTGTTTCCATGTTTTTACATGACCTGATCTCTCTCCCTTCACTCCTGTCTCTCGTCCTCCTTTTCTATGTCTCTTCCTCTCTTTCTATCCTTCTCCATCATAGTCCTCCTCCTCCTCTCAGGAACGCCTTCACCAACTCCCCTTTCAACCCACCTTGGATGAACTCCACTTCCTCTCCAAGCATTTTGGCAGCACAGAAAGTATCCCTGACGATGACGTGGGTCGGCGGTCTCCAGCGGTCAGACCACGATCCCGCAGCCTGAGGTCAGTGCCAAAAAAACCCATAACTGACATTTCTCAATGTTCTGCAATTAGCTCACATAATGCTCCTAACACCTCATAGAAGGTGTAACATTTACTTAAGGACTGCCAAGGAAACATTGAGATTTCCCAGAAGTCTCTCCTTCCCTTATTTGCATAGAGAAAAGGGAAGTTCTAGTCAAAACTCTCTCTAACCTGCTTGATCCCTCAGTCTGTCACTTATCACCTTCCTCCTTTACAGGGTTTCCTACAGGGTGTGCGCACTGGTGTGACATCAGAAAGTCAGGTGTGCGCACTGGTGTGACATCAGAAAGTCAGGTGTGCGCACTGGTGTGACATCAGAAAGTCAGGTGTGCCTAGAATTATGGTAGTGGTAATATTTTCCCAAGTATAACCCACATTTTGTTATTTTGTACTGTACAAATATATATTTTGATAACCTATTTTAATACAGTCAATTTAATGTAACATTTCCCTACGTTGATTTGAATACAATCTACACTGTAAAGTGCATAAAACATAGTTAAGTCCAACGTGAACAACACAGGTGTGCCTTGAGAAAAATTAGCATCGCCAAGTTCGCCACAATTTGAAAAAGTTTGAGAACCACTTTCCAATGGTTTGTTCCTTTTTTGCAGCCCTGGGCGATCTCCCTCCTCCTATGACAATGAAATTGTAATGATGAATCATGTTTACAAAGAGAGGTTTCCCAAGGTAAGGATTCCATTCCATTAGACACTGCTTGGCCTTGACAAAGATGGACTTGTTTTGGGTTTGGTCCTTGTTCTTGTCCAAGTTCTTGTTCTTGTCCAAGTTTACTACTACTATAGTCATGTGTTGTCATTCATAGGATTACCTACGATATCTTTCAGATGGGTACGGTGCCCTAAGAGGTTCCAACATATTATTATAATGCTGATTTGAATTAGCTTTGTAATAATGAAGGGTCAACTAACCGTTTCCTAGAAATGGAGTCTCTATAACAATTTGTCCTGGAAATACAGTTTGAACCTCCGTTTCCAGTCCAACTAAGAGATAATGCTATTTTCTGTCTAACAGGCCACGGCACAGATGGAGGATAGACTTCGCGTGTTCATCTCTTCCTTCTCTCCAGAGAATGTCCTTCCACTGGCCGACGGAGTCCTCAACTTCATCCACCACCAAATTGTGGAACTGGCCCGGGATTGCTTAAGCAGGAGCACAGAGGGCTTGATCACAAGCACATACTTCTACCAGCTACAAGATAACTTAGAGAAACTCTTGATGGATGTGAGTTAATATGTATGGGGGGGGGAATATATAGAGGGGAAAATATTTAGAGATAGAGAAGAAAGGGGGAATGAGAAGGGACAGGAGGAGGACAGGAAAGGGAAATGTTAGGACAAACACAGATAAACATTTATGTCCTATATAATAAATCCCTTACTTGATGCGTCCGCTTCTGTGCCTCCATGTGTGTCCCTGCATTATGGTGGCATTTCACTAAAGGGCACGATGGAGGTGGGTCGGTGCGGTTAATAGTTTTGCACTGGTGTGTGTTGGGTCCAGGTCTGAAAAATTATACTGGCGCAGGACTTGAAACTGACCTTTGTAACATAGTAATTGAGGTTGAATAAAGACATACATCCATCTAGTCCAAACTTTACACTCTCCTCTTTAACCCAACATAACAGTTAGTCCAGAGGAAGGCAAAAAAAAAAAAAAAACTCCAGCAAAAAATGGGAAAATTCCTTCCTGACTCCAAATGGAATTCGGAAAGTTTCCCTGGATCAACCAGAACTACAGTATATGTATTAATACCAGTAATTCTCCATATTATATAGTATCCCTGTACCAAACAGAACTACAGTATATGTATTAATACCAGTAATTCTCAATATTATATAGTATCCCTGTAGCAACCAGAACTACAGTATATGTATTAATACCAGTAATTCTCAATATTATATAGTATCCCTGTACCAACCAGAACTACAGTATATGTATTAATACCAGTAATTCTCAATATTATATAGTATCCCCGTACCAACCAGATCTACAGTATATGTATTAATACCAGTAATTCTCAATATTATATAGTATCCCTGTACAACCCAGAACTACAGTATATGTATTAATACCAGTAATACTCAATATTATATAGTATCCCCGTACCAACCAGAACTACAGTATATGTATTAATACCAGTAATTCTCAATATTATATAGTATCCCCATACCAACCAGATCTACAGTATATGTATTAATACCAGTAATTCTCAATATTATATAGTATCCCCGTACCAACCAGAACTACAGTATATGTATTAATACCAATAATTCTCAATATTATATAGTATCCCCGTACCAACCAGAACTACAGTATATGTATTAATACCAGTAATTCTCAATATTATATAGTATCCCTATACCAACCAGAACTACAGTATATGTATTAATACCAGTAATTCTCAATATTATATAGTATCCCTGTACCAACCAGAACTACAGTATATGTATTAATACCAGTAATTCTCAATATTATATAGTATTCCTGTACAGACCAAAACTACAGTATATGTATTAATACCAGTAATTCTCAATATTATATAGTATCCCTATACCAACCAGAACTACAGTATATGCATTAATACCAGTAATTCTCAATTTTATATAGTATCCCCGTACCAACCAGAACTACAGTATATATATTAATACCGGTAATTCTCAATATTATATAGTATCCCTGTACCAACCAGAACTACAGTATATGTATTAATACCAGTAATTCTCAATATTATATAGTATCCCTATACCAACCAGAACTACAGTATATGTATTAATACCAGTAATTCTCAGTATTGTATAGTATCCCTGTACCAACCAGAACTACAGTATATGTATTAATACCAATAATTCTCAATATTTTCGGTATTCAGCCCAACGAGCCCAACGAGGTTTTGATTGAAAAAAGCAGGAAACGCTGTGTACTCTGCTAGTCATTTTATAAATGTAATAGACTTTAATATGTCTATATGAACAGAATAAAGCAGAGTGGGTGTGGAATAATAACAGCCTTTGTTTGGGTGGATATTTCTGATAAACACCAGACAACAGATCTAATTCAGGCCACACACATGCTGATTGGTCACAATGAATTTTCTGGTTGTTGTTTTTTTTGAATGTATAGGCCTAAAGGTTTACATGGCCAATGAAATTCTTGTGTGGGTTGATCAGTCTGTTCATGTGGTGTTAACTGGGCCAACAGTGGGAGGTAGATTCTGGTTTCCCATATGTTTTCTTTAACAGAAATATGGAATATGCATGCACAATCATATTGCAGTTACATTGTAGGACCCATCTGCAATGTGATTACCCCAAGGGCTGGATTTAAAGGTAGACCAAACAATTCCACAGTGTGGCTGTACTGCCTGGGGATACCTACCTCTGGATAAGAATATGTTATGACATTTTCCCTTTAAGGCTTTACTAACATTGCCTTGAGATGCCACAGCTCTTGTTTCATGTGCCGTTGTTTTGGGAGCTAGGGAATTCCAGTAGAACCTTGTCCTCTGTTCATCCAGTGTGTTCCCTCAGGCTATTAGTTTAATGATACGTTGGAGAGGGGTGGGGGTGTTCCTTCGTGTTTGGAGATTTTGTCTCGCTCTCCCGGGAATGACTCTCAGTGGAACATTATATTGGCTCCTTTCATCTGGCTTTATTTAAACATATGGTGTTACCAGCACTTGGAAGGAGCAAACTCTCCTCTCATCCACTGAAATGGGATCTTTCGTTATTTCTTTGTTACTTACAAACGTGCCCTTTAGAAGAAGAGAACTTGCATTTCTTTGCTGTTATAGATGGATAAAATCTCATTCTCCGCAAAGAAGTTTGCTCCTTTTGTTCCCGTTTTGTTGCTAAGCAGCGTAGTTAGTGTTTTTATATATTACACAATTTATTGTAGACCACTGGGGGAAAGACCTTCAATGATGAAATGTTTGGTGCATTCATTCGTTCTTTAGAAGGTGGGTTCAGGATTAACAGATTTGTATGTTTATAGAATTGTGATGTCTCGGTGGTAGACGTAATTAGAGTAGATTTGCCCCCACATTCTGGTGGATAAACCCCAACATATTACAATCATGATGTAGTAGTCAATATTATCATGATTTAGTAGTCACCATTATCATGATGTAGTAGTCAATATTATCATGATGTAGTAGTCATATATATGATGTAGTAGTCAATATTATCATGATGTAGTAGTCAATATTATCATGATTAGTAGTCAATATGATCACGATGTGTAGTCAATATTATCAGATGTAGTAATAGTCCAATATTATCACGATGTAGTAGTCATATTATCAGAGTGTAGTAGTCAATATTATCATGATGTAGTAGTCAATATTATCATGATGTAGTAGTCAATATTATCATGATGTAGTGTCAATATTATCATGATGTAGTAGTCAATATTTTCATGATGTAGTAGTCATATTATCATGAAGTAGTAGTCAATATTATCGATGGAGTAGTCACTATTATCATGAAGTAGTAGTCAATATTATACAGATGTAGTAGTCAATATTGTAATGATGTAGTAGTCACTATTATCATGAAAGTAGTAGTCATATTATCACGATGTAGTAGTCAATATTATCACGATGTAGTAGTCAATATTATCATGATGTAGTAGTCAATATATATCATGATGTAGTAGCAATATTATCATGATGTAGTAGTCAATATTATCATGATGTAGTAGTCACTATTATCATGAAGTAGTAGTCAATATTATCATGATGTAGTAGTCAATATTATCATGATGTAGTAGTCAATATTATCATGATGTAGTAGTCAATATTATCACGATGTAGTAGTCAATATTATCACGATGTAGTAGTCAATATTATCACGATGTAGTAGTCAATATTATCATGATGTAGTAGTCAATATTATCATGATGTAGTAGTCAATATTATCATGATGTAGTAGTCAATATTATCATGATGTAGTAGTCAATATTATCATGATGTAGTAGTCAATATTATCATGATGTAGTAGTCACTATTATCATGAAGTAGTAGTCAATATTATCACGATGTAGTAGTCAATATTGTCATGATGTAGTAGTCACTATTATCATGAAGTAGTAGTCAATATTATCACGATGTAGTAGTCAATATTGTCATGATGTAGTAGTCACTATTATCATGAAGTAGTAGTCAATATTATCACGATGTAGTAGTCAATATTATCACGATGTAGTAGTCAATATTATCATGATGTAGTAGTCAATATTATCATGATGTAGTAGTCAATATTATCATGATGTAGTAGTCAATATTATTATGATGTAGTAGTCTCAGCTTGATCAGCTGAATGGACTGAACCAACTCCTGGCAAGGTATGTGTCCATTGAGGCAGGAACATCTTATTGGTCCTTTTAGACTAAGCCGATCGCTTACTCTCCCTATGCCTCCTTTTCTTACATCTTACTGGTGTAACATGAAGCATTGCCAGGAGTCCCCATTACTTTCCTAATGTTCTATGCACAAGAAGGAAACTGTATTTAGCTTCTTCTGACATTTGGGTTTTCTGTGTTTCTCTCATGAGATCTATAAAGATAATATTGCTCTGGTGATAATGACTTGACGCGCAGAGAACGGGGGAAATAACGTGTTCCATCTGGTACAGACTTTTCACTTCATCATATAAAATGTTTGTTGTGGCCACTGATTCTAATGGTTAAACGTCTATCCCCAGTGTGACTATTTAGTTGTTCTAATGACACCATTGTCTAGTAAATTATTCAGGGGCAGAGGAACAGCCCTGCCAAGTGTCTGTAGAGAAAGTGAACATGCTCGGTATGTTTGTACAGGAAGTTCTAAAATATAGAAATCAGTATTAACCTGCCAAGGATCTCAAGAGGAAGAAAATGTCTGATTTAGTTTATAGTAGAGAATTGTACCGTGTTAGCCATAGATGAAAGTGAAGACATCTTGGATATAAAATAATACCTTTTATTGAAAATGCCAATCATTTTAGTTAGCCAATAAAAGGTATTATTTTATATCCAAGATGTCTTCACTTTCATCTATGGCTAACACGGTCCAATTCTCTACTATAAACTAAATCCAAGATGTCTTCACTGATTTAGTTTATGTTCTCCACATGGGAGGGTGTCCTTAAACAGACAGGGCCAGGCTCATTCTGATCATGTTGTGCCTGGTTAACACTATGTGGTCACTCATGTTTGTTCCAGATAAGACTATTTCACGAGAAGTCTGTCTACATTGCCATTTCTAATTTCCCATTTTTACCCTCTGTGTGCCCTGCAGAACCATAGAAATTTAGACATGGATGAAGAGGTAAAACAAAGAAAGGGTGGTGAGGAGAAACTAGAATTTAGGAAAGAATTTAGTGGACTTGAATGGAGAGGAACTAATAGATTTTGACCTCAGAGGAGTTAAATACATTTGTGGTTTTACATTTACTCTTTGTCTCTATTGCAGGCAGTGGAACGTTCATCAGAAGGGTCAGAAGATGCCTTCATCGCACAACTGATGAAGAATCTACTGATCATTATCTCCCGACCAGCCCGTTTGCTGGAGTGCTTGGTGAGACATAGTAAACTGTTTAGCCTGGACATCCTACTGATAATTATTTGTACAATGTTGTTGTGTGGGTGATCCTCTATGACAAGTTTACAACATTAGGAAATAAACAATACAATTCGCCTTTGTATGTCTGTATTTCATGTTGGGTGTAGGAGTTCAACCCTGAAGAATTCTACCACTGGTTGGAAGTTGCAGAAGATCAGGTGAAAGAAGGAATGTCTGTGAAAACGGACATCCCCCAATATATACTGAGACAACTGGGATTAACCAGAGACCCCTTCCCAGGTAACTACCAAGCAAAGCCCCAGTTTTTAACTCAAATCGTTCATGGAAAAGTCCTTAAACTTGATTATTATGTCTGTTCCCACCAAACAGAGGTAGCAAGTCACGAAGAGCCAGTCACTGTGGACACACAGACCCCAGAACCTGAAGACACAGCAGATGTAAGATAATTGTCCTATTCTTTTATCTGTCTTTATAAATGATTATCCACATGGTGACCCCCAAAGAACTGTCTCTTTCTCCGGGGAAATTGATTTCTGCACAGTAATGAATAGCTGGATCTGCAAAAAAAAAAAAAAAAAGAAGACGCATGAGGTTAGGGTCAAGTTCTCCTCTATGTCATAGATTGATCCATGTGTCATCTAATCACCTGGAAATGCTACTTGTTACTAAGCAACTAAACCTGTACCTAATCATTTTCCTGACATCATCTTTGTTTTTTTTAAACCCCTCCAGGTTTAACTAGTCATAGACAGAGAGACTTTACTCTTTAAATTTTATGTAGTCTCTCATTTTCACTCTCTTTAATTTTCCAGGGTAAAGGTGGAACCACCTGTAAACCCATAAGACCCCCTGAGGAAAGTGACTTTGAGAACATTAAACTGATCAGTAACGGAGCTTATGGGTAAGTAGGAAATGTACACTAAGGGGCTTATGTAATAAAAGGCAAAAAGGTTTAAATGTGCTATCTGCAGTAACCAATCAGATGTTAGCTTTTTACTCATCTGATGCAGTTAGTAAACATCTGATTGGTTGCTTCAGATGAATAGCCACAAAATATAAATTGGAAACGATTTAGTAGTTCCTCTCCTATGATTCATTTTTTACCTGCAATGTCCATATGCAAACGGGCTACTCATGAAATGTAAAGTGCAGTTTGTCTTTCACTGTTTAACCTTTGCAGAAACGTGTAGTGTAGAGAAACGATCCCCCCATTTTACAGTCTCTTGCTTTGTATGCTACTTGCAGGTGTAGGAGATTTTCTGTCTTTCAGGCTGTATCGTGCAGCTAGCGGCTATTCTGCCACTCTACAGGCTTACGTCCTTTGAAGTTAGTTGATTATTAAGGGGTCCTGCGGTGATCGTGCTCTCGGGTTGGTACATCAGGAAGAACAGTTCCATCCCTCCTGCGAAGAGAGCTTTGTGGATCAACAAGGCACAGCAGGAAATGGTCTAAGCTCTCTAGAAATGTTTCTGTTCTTCTCTGCTCTGTCTTTTATAGCAACCCCCTGGCCTGAATACAATTAATGCCAATGATTTGGCATCTCTGATAACCCTGCAGCTCTTCTTGAAGAATGGGCGAGAGTTCTGGGTGTTGCTTTCTCCGAGACATCCTCTTGTTCTAACCACCTGATGTTCTTTCATTTTATTTCAGTATCTGTGGTTGTTTGACACTATGACATCCGATTCCCATATTATTGGGATTTGTTATTTCTAAAAATACTGTCAAATCACCAGAACTCGTACTAGCCAAGGCCCTATTTTTGTTTTATGACTTTTCTGGCCTTTCGTCCTAGGAAGTGACTTACGGTCAAGCACATATCTCCAATCGTGACCATTGCTTCATGACGCCTGCTCCGGTTATCTTTAGAGGAATGTTCTCTTCCCCTATATTTCCAATATTTTTAGACCTATTATTTCTTGATAATGGGCCTTTATTGACCATTAAGGTTAGAGACGATGTTTGACCAGATACTAAAAGATCAGATGACACGGCATGTTAATAGGGCAGGAGTCCGTCTCCAGTTTAAATACAGTGCAGTGTACTGGTCCAGTTTTCAGGATCCCTATATTTATTATCACATATACCAGTTCTAGAGCAATAATCCCTTTAATCCGCTTAATCTCCCATAACCCACATCTGTTTGCCATATTAAACCAGTAAATGTTTATTCAGTGACAATCGGTCAACATTTAACGTCACTTATCAAGCAGGAGATGTTTCCTTTAGACGTGGACTGAGCTGCCATTTTGTACTCATCCACATACAACACTTTATTACTCGCCCTATTGTTACCCATTGCTAAATATGGGAGACGTTGTATATGAGCTGTTTTTTGTTTTTGCAAGGGTAAATCTACTTTGGATTAATCGGTTGCTACTGGGTAAATTGATCCAAACTATCTACTGTACTCACTTACATAGAGGATAATAATCCTGCATGATTATTGGCTGTTCCTTTTCACTGCTCTGGCTGGTCTATTTGAGTTGACACAGCCATACAGAGTTGATGAATCAGGAGCTCCATCCAGTGGTTTTAGTTAGCATTACACAATATTTTTATTGATATATTTTCAGTTGCTCTATTAACCATTAAAGATCCATCCAGCAAGGTACTGAAACCTTAAAATCCTCTGTTGGGGTTTCTTAGAAAGATTAATCTCCCAAAGATCTGGTGTTTATATTATTAAACCTATTCCCAGCTGCCCTTGAAATAGGGTAGATGTATATAGTACTGAACAGTGAATAGATGATAAACAGATGCAGGTTTCATAAGAAGAGAAACAGATTATCCCCTCCTGGAACAGAAACAGATTATAACCTACTGGAAGAGAAAGATTATAACCTACTGGAACAGAAACAGATTATAACCTCCTGTAAACAGAAACAGATTATAACCTACTGGAAGAGAAACAGATTATACCCTCCTGGAACAGAAACAGATAATACCCTCCTGGAACAGAAACAGATTATACCCTCCTGGAACAGAAACAGATTATACCCTCCTGGAACAGAAACAGATAATACCCTCCTGGAACAGAAACAGATTATACCCCCCTGGAACAATAACAGATTATACCCTCCTGGACAGAAAACGATTACCCCTGGACAGAAACAGATTACCCCTCCTGAGACAGAAACAGATTATACCCTCCTGGAACAGAAACAGATTATACCCCCTGAACAAACAGATTATACCCCCTGGAAGAAACAGATTATACCACTGAAAAGAAAAAGGAAAAAAAACAGATTATAACCTACTGGAACAATAACAGATTAATACCCTCCTGGAACAGAAAACAGATTATACCCTCCTGGAACAGAACCAGATTATAACCCTACTGGAACAGAAACAGATTATACCCCCTGGAACAAACAGATTATACCCTCCTGGAAGAGAAACAGATTATACCCTCCTGGAAGAGAACAGATTATAACCTACTGAAGAGAAACAGATTATACCTACTGGAAGAGAAACATTATAACCTACTGGAACAGAAACAGATTATACCCTCCTGGAACAGAAACAGGTTATACCCTCCTGGAACAGAAACAGATTATAACCTACTGGAAGAGAAACAGATTATAACCTACTGGAACAGAAGCAGATTATACCCTCCTGGAAGAGAAACAGATTATAACCTACTGGAACAGAAACAGATTATAACCTACTGGAAGAGAAACAGATTATAACCTACTGGAAGAGAAACAGATTATTCCCTCCTGGAACAGAAACAGATTATTCCCTCCTGGAACAGAAACAGATTATGCCCTCCTGGAACAGAAACAGATTATACCCTCCTGGAACAGAAACAGATTATTCCCTCCTGGAACAGAAACAGATTATACACCCTCCTGGAACAGAAACAGATTATACCCTCCTGGGAAGAGAACAGATTATAACCTACTGAAGAGAACAGATTATACCTACTGGAAGAGAAACAGATTATAACCTACTGGAACGAAACAGATTATACCTCCTGAACAGAAACAGGTTATACCCTCCTGGAACAGAAACAGGTATACCCTCCTGGAACAGAAACAGGTTATAACCCTCCTGAACAGAAACAGATTATAACCTACTGGAAGAGAAACAGATTATAACCTACTGAACAGAAGCGATTATACCCTCCTGGAAGAGAAACAGATTATAACCTACTACAGAAACAGATTTACCTACTGGAAGAGAAACAGATTATAACCTACTGGAACGAAGCAGATTATACCCTCCTGGAACAGAAACAGATTATACCCTCCTGGAAAAGAAACAGATTATAACCTACTGGAACAGAAGCAGATTATACCCTCCTGGAACAGAAACAGATTATAACCTACTGGAAGAGAAACAGATTATAACCTACTGGAACAGAAACAGATTATAACCTACTGGAAGAGAAACAGATTATAACCTACTGGAAGAGAAACAGATTATAACCTACTGGAACAGAAACAGATTATAACCTACTGGAAGAGAAACAGATTATAACCTACTGGAAAGAAACAGATTATAACCTATGGACAGAAACAGATTATAACCCCCTGGAACAGAAAACAGATTATAACCTACTGGAAGAGAACAGATTATAACCACTGGAACAGAAACAGATTATAACCTACTGGAAGAACAGATTATAACCTACTGGAAGAGAAACAGATTATTCCTCCACTGGACAGAAACAGATTATTCCCTCCTGGAACAGAAACAGATTATGCCCTCCTGGAACAGAAACAGATTATACCCTCCTGGAATAGAAACAGATTATTCCCTCCTGGAACAGAAACAGATTATACCCTCATGAAACAGAAACAGATTATAACCTACTGGAAGAGAAACAGATTATAACCTACTGGAAGAGAAACAGATTATACCCTCCTGGAACAGAAACAGATATAACCTACTGGAACAGAAACAATTATACCTACTGAAGAGAAACAGATTATAACCTACTGGAACGAAGCAGATTATACCCTCCTGGAACAGAAACAGATTATACCCTCCTGGAAAAAAACAGATTATAACCTACTGAACAGAAGCAGATTATACCCTCCTGGAACAGAAACAGATTATAACCTACTGGAAGAGAAACAGATTATAACCTACTGGAACAGAAACAGATTATAACCTACTGGAAGAGAAACAGATTATAACCTACTGGAAGAGAACAGATTATAACCACTGGAACAGAAACAGATTATAACCTACTGGAAGAGAAACAGATTATAACCTACTGGAAAGAAACAGATTATAACCTACTGGACAGAAACAGATTATACCCCCTGGAACAGAAACAGATTATAACCTACTGGAGAGAAACAGATTATAACCACTGGAACAGAAACGATTATAACCTACTGGAAGAACAATTATAACCTACCTGGAAGAGAAACAGATTATTCCTCCACTGGACAGAAACAGATTATACCCCCCTGGAACAGAAACAGATTATGCCCTCCTGGAACAGAAACAGATTATACCCTCCTGGAATAGAAACAGATTATACCCTCCTGGAATAGAAACAGATTATTCCCTCCTGGAACAGAAACAGATTATACCCTCATGAAACAGAAACAGATTATTCCCTCCTGGAACAGAAACAGATTATACCCTCCTGGAATAGAAACAGATTATTCCCTCCTGGAACAGAAACAGATTATACCCTCATGAAACAGAAACAGATTATTCCCTCCTGGAACAGAAACAGATTATGCCCTTTAAGCCTCCAATACGACTGTCCATATACAGTAATCCCCCAATACAGAGTGTCACTATACAGTAATACCCCCAATTCAGAGTGTCCAATACAGTAAGCCCCCCATAACAGTGTCCATATATGAGCAAGCCCCAATACTAAGTGCCACTATACGTAAGTCCCCCAATACAGTGTCCCATATACAGTAGCCCCCAATAACTCAATATAGAGTATCCATATCACCTAAGCCCCCAATACAGACTGTCCATATACAGTAATCCCCCATCATACTGTCCATATACAGTAATCCCCAATACAGAGTGTCTCTATACAGTAATACCCCAATTCAGAGTGTCCATATACAGTAAGACCCCCAATAGTGTCCATATATAGAGCAAGCCCCAATACTAATTGTCACTATACAGTAAGTCCCCCAATACAGTGTCCATACAGTAAGCTCCCAATAACTCAATATAGAGTATCCATATACACTAAGCCCCCAATACAGACTGTCCATATACAGTAATACCTCACCAATACAGAGTGTCACTATACAGTAATACCCCAATTCATTGTCCACATGCAGTGCCCATATGCAGTAATATCCCCCAATACAGTGTCCATATACAGTAATATCCCCCAAACAGTGTCCATATGCAGTAATATCCCCAATACAGTGCCCATATACAGTAAATCCCCCATACAGTGTCCATATACACTAATATCCCCCAATACAGTGTCCATAACACTAATATCCCACAATAGTGTCCTATACACTAATATCCCCCATACAGTGTCCATATCACTAATATCCCCCATACAGTGCCATATCAAGTAATATCCCCCAATACAGTGCCCATATGCAGTAATATCCCCCAATACAGTGTTCATATACAGTAATATCCCCCAATACAGTGTCCATATACAGTAATATCCCCCCAATACAGTGCCCATATGCAGTAATATCCCCCATACAGTGTCCATATACAGTAATATCCCCCCCAACACAGTGTCCATATACAGTAATATCCCCCAATACAGTGTCCATATACAGTAATATCCCCCATACAGTGCCATATACAGTATAATCCCCCAATACATGTCCATATACGTAATATCCCCCATACAGTGTCCATATACAGTAATATCCCCCAATACAGTGTCCATATACATTAATATCCCCCCAATACGTGTCCATATACAGTAATATCCCCCCATACGGTCCATATACAGTAATATCCCCCAATACAGTGTCCATATACAGTATTATCCCCCAATACAGTGCCCATATACATTAATATATCCCCCAATACAGTGCCCATATGCAGTAATATCCCCCAATACAGTGTCCTATACAGTAATATCCCCCCAATACAGTGCCCATATGCAGTAATATCCCCCAATACAGTGTCCATAACAGTAATATCCCCCATACAGTGCCCATATACAGTAATATCCCCCCAATACAGTGATCCATATACAGTAATATCCCCCCAATACAGTGTCCATATACATAATATCCCACACTACAGTGTCCATATACACTAAATATCCCCCATACAGTGTCCATATACACTAATATCCCCCAATACATGTGCCCATATACAGTAATATCCCCAATACAGTGCCCATATACAGTAATATCCCCCAATACAGTGTCCATATACACTAATATCCCCCAATACAGTGTCCATATACAGTAATATCCCCCAATACAGTGCCCATATACAGTAATATCCCCCAATACAGTGTCCATATACAGTAATATCCCCCAATACAGTGTCCATATACAGTAATATCCCCCCAATACAGTGCCCATATGCAGTAATATCCCCCAATACAGTGTCCATATACAGTAATATCCCCCCACCAATACAGTGCCCATATGCAGTAATATCCCCCAATACAGTGTCCATATACAGTAATATCCCCCCAATACAGTGCCCATATGCAGTAATATCCCCCAATACAGTGTCCATAACAGTAATATCCCCCATAACAGTGCCATATAGTAATATCCCCCATACAGTGCCCATATCAGTAATATCATCCCCCAATACAGTGTCCATATACAGTAATATCCCCACCTCCCAATACAGTGTCCATATACATAATATCCCCCAATACAGTGTCCATATACACTAATATCCCCATATACAGTGTCCATATACAGTAATATATCCCCCAGTACAAGAGAATGCTAACATAACTGTGCTGTGCTTCTGTTCTATGAACTTACAGCTCACTAAAATTGAAGCAGGCAGATTTGTTCTCTGTTCGTTCCACAGTACAGTCCAGTAAAGTAAAGCACACCCCCCATTTTCCTAACACTTGTCAGTACATAGTGCTGTAATATTGTGCAATTATTGATTTCCAAATAGGATTGTTTGGCCCATTCTACATTACTCCTAACTATTCCTCTCCTCCAGTGGGGCCCAAATCACGGGCCACATACGGCCCTTTTGGAAAAATTCTTGGCCCGTGGGGCTAAGTTTGTCCCTGGAGGATGGGGAGTAAGCCAGGGGAGGAGTTTGGCCAGTTTTGGGGCAGGGCTTGCTGAGCTGCCAGGTCAGTACCTAGGGTGCCACTTTTGTAGCTCCCAGCCTGGTAAGGTTAGGCATCTCTACTGTAATTAGATTGGGACATATTTTAATCAGCCTTGGGTCTAGTCTGTCAAGCACCCCAGGCACTATCAGCCTGGTATGGGAGATCTAGAGCAAACCCAAAGACGAGTGTTTTATTCCCTCACCCTGGGTACTGCTAGGGAAAGGGGTACATGCCATATTCTTCTCTCTTTAATGTGCGTGTTGTTATCCATTGGAGCTGCAATCCCAGTAAAATTCCGTTCACAGGAGCGCATGCGAATTGCATCAAAGATGGTGATACATCCACTGATTAGGAGGAACACAGTGCAACGACAGCAATGCACCTATGTGTGGCAAGACGAATTGGCCATACTAGTGCGAACGGATTGCACGCTAAAATGCCTAGTGTGGCCTAGCTCTCAAAAGTGAACTGTATGTTTGTAAAGCTTGCTATGGTTGTCATCTCAGATCGTTCTTTCTGAAAGCTCATTAACAGGAAACATAGGTTCTGGAAGCTTGCTATGGTTGTCATCTCAGATCCTTTTCTCTATCTTATTACCAGGAATTGTATGTTCTTAAGGCTCGTACACACATTTGAAATGGCCATTTCTTCCTGCATGGCGGATCAATGAACAACCCCCGACCAAACGCACACACACGTGCGATAATTGGCTGAAATGGACAATTTGTGTGATGTGTGTGATCGCGCAAGGGTTTTATGGATCGGACAAAATCGCACTTGTGTTCGAGGCTTTAGGGCTTGGTTATCATCTTAGATTTTCCTTTTTCAAGCTGATTACTAGAACTATATGCTCCAGATATAGTGATAATGTACCCCCTACTGTAAATTAATAAGGATATTAGAAGTCAATGAGGAGTTCCGTGACCATATAAAAGCACGAGGCCGCAGGCCGAGTGCCTTTTATACAGGGCGCGGAACTCCAAGGTGACTTCTAATATCCGAATATTTTACAGTAGGGGGTGATTATTTAGTATAATCCACCCCCTCATTTGAAAACCATCCAGGCCCCTGTGCAAGGATGGGGAGGAGGAATAGGAATAACTTTGCCTGTCTCTCTCCACTCCCCCTGTCTCACTTCCCCCGCTCCATTTACTTTCCCCTTCAGGTTTACGTTTGTTTACATTGTGTGTTTGAGTGAGTACACTGCCTGCTGCCCTCTTCTCTCCCCCTGCCTCACTTCCTCCACCTCCGTTTACTTTTGCCTTTAGGTTTACCGTGTTTCGCATTCAGTATCACTCAGTTACGCGGCTTCCGCACCACTGTGTATGGCGCGGCTCCACCTCTTCCTTTTACATGTACGCGCCATACACAGTGTGCGGGAGGCCGCGTAACTCAGTGATACACAATGCGAACACGGTAAACCTAAAGGCAAAATAAACAGGTGGAGGAATTGAGGCAGGGGAGAGAAGAGGGCAAGGCAGTTACGGAAAGTTATAATCGGCACGCTACTACGTAGTAACGCGCCGTTATAAGATTATATATTTACAGTTTGGCCCCATAGGCATCAGTGGAAGGGTTGGATTATACCCCTATTATATACAGTAGTGTGCAATAGTAAGGCCCCAACTTTATCTGCAAAAATCAAAGGGGTTTGTTTGGCCATGATTCCCTATTAACAACTCCCAGGCTCCTTATTCAGTAGCTGGTATAAATGTAAACTTTGTGGGACACTGACCCTGAAAAGAGGACATTTTACTCTGAGCAGTTGGGGCTGCCACATTGCTTTCAAACACGTTCTGTTTAGGTTCCCATCAACAAACTCTTTGATCTAGTGGCAGTTATCAACCTGGTCTTTTTCCAGCCTCAGCTACTAAATCGCTCTTTAAAGGGTATCTATACCGAAAAATAGGTTATTTAATTGACCATAACTGGAAACTATAATTCTTCCCATCCACCACTGTATCATTTATTTGTTGATCTGCCCATATTTCTTTAGATATCCAATCTAAAACTTCTTAATTTTCAGCTGTCAATCAAATTCGTCTGTAAGCAGTTTTTACTGTAGCTGGAATGGTGACAGAGTTTTGACAGTTGGAATGCGTTATGCTGTGTGCAGGCTTGGCAGTTGGTTTGTGGGAAAAAAGGCAGGTTGGATGGAAGTGGGAGCCCTTCCCTCTCACTATGAAACAGCCTTTTCGGCAGAGTTCTCACCCTGCCTGAAAAGGCTGTTTCCACAGAGTTTTTGTGTGGGGGGGGTCAGAGTGGCCCACAGCATCTGTGAGCGGGCGGACCATGGCACCCACGAGTGGGTGGGGCCATGGCACCCGCGAGTGGGCGGGCCACACGGGGCTGTAAGGAATGGCTAAGGGGGGCCTGCAACTGGGGGACCATGGGTCCATGAGTGGGAGGGACCAGGGGGGCTGCAAAGGGGAGGAGACCAGGAAGATTGACTGACAGGTTTCAGAGCAGGAAGTGCAGGGGACCTGGTGATGCTGCTGCCATATCACACACAAAAATGTAAATATCTTCAAAACTATGCAAAATAAACAATGGAAATAGATTGCAAAAACTCTCAGGGGAGCAATTCCTATCAATTTACCTAAAGTCATTTTTGGACCACAGTTCCTCTTTAAGCAGTAAACGTTTCTTTACTGTTCTAGTCCCTCTCCCGAATAGGAAAAATGTCTTTGCAGAGATTGTCCTCTCATTGTTAGACGGATCAAAGGAGGCAAAGAGGACCAGAAACGCAAAGGAAAGTTTAGGTAAGTACCAGTTACCAGTACAGTAAAGAAATGTTATTGACACTGCACAAATTCTCACTATGGCACTTTTACCCTTCCCAATGTATCTGTTTGTTACCCCACCTAACTTGACTGGCTCTAAGGTTCAGAGACCTCTTTCCTCAAGTTGTGTGTTTCAAGCACTTGTAAACTTATTAATGCTCATAATAATATATGTATTTATTTATTTTTGTGTTCCCCTTTTGTATTATTGTACAGTGCTGTTCCCCAAGTGGCCTTATAAATGGGGGTTAAATATTCTTTTGTAAACATGCAGGAGAGGAGGAAGAACTTACCCGCGGATCGATCCAGCACCGGCTTCTCTGACAGTTACTGATGCGTTTCTGTTCCTTTGCACTGTGTGAGCGTGCTGGATGCATTAGAGAATGCCACTGGCATCGGAGGCTGTCAGCGGCGCTGGACCGATACGGCTAATTTCTTCCTCCTCTCCTGCAAGTTTTACTGAAGAGTGAGAGGTAAGGCGTAGCCCATTTACCTCCCGTTCTTCAGTTAGACAAAGATAAAAGAAAGTTACAATATCGCTGGACATATCCTTTAAAGTACCCAGGTTGGAGGCCTAAACTGCTATGTCCCCACCTTTGCATTTGCCCTTGATCCCCCATGCCAGGCTAACATAGCTGTGCCATACTGCAGGACTGGCCTCACCCCTTTTCACGGTCTGGGACTGTTTCCCGGACTGGCCAATGGGAAGACACTCTTCTTGCAGAACACGTGTTCCCTTTGAACAAGTGGCGGAATGTGGCAGAATCAGGGCCTGATCCACATGTACTATGTGTCTAATTTGGAAGACTGGTAGGGGGTTTGGGGTGTAAAAGGAAGAAAGGAAGGTTTAATTCTTCATTTAAGGCCAAAAACTCTTTGTTTTTTTTATTGATTTATTATATATATAGTAGATTTTACTGTTAAAAAATATCTATAACCCAGACTGCACAATAATCAGCTCTCTGGAGGTTGGTTTAGTTGATTATTATGACACATTTCACAATATACTGTTAAAAACGACCTCCAGATTGACGACTTTATCTGACTGTATTACTTTCCACGCACCTAATGTATATTTCTTTATAGCAAGACTCATTTAGCAAGAAACATGTGGGCAGGCAGTGGTCAATAAATGGAGATGTGAAATGTCCTCACTTTAAAGCTGTGTCTGAAACCTGTATTAGGCCTGAGGGATTGTCTAGTCTGTCTGTTCATTTATCTAATAAAGTGCTAAATATATTGGTTGAAATTTAGGCCAGGAAACTAACAAGACCAGTTTTTTTTTGTTTTAAAGGACAACTCCACCCTCATAAGAACATCTTTTAGAAAGAATGCCTCTTTAAAATATGTTGATTATCCTACTTTGTCTGTGAATTCATTACTGTATGGCTGCTATGCTTCTGGATGCCTCATGGAAACTGAGCAATTTAGAAACCTGTACTGAGCAGGTACTGAGCCTAGGCATGCTCAGAGGGACAGACAGGGAATTAACATTCAGTCATTGGCTGTGATGTCAACTGTCAAATCCATAACTGACAGTTACTAACTGGAAGAACCAGGAAGCAAAAACAGGGGAAACAGGATATTGTGCAGGATTTCAGGTTAGACTTATATATTCAGATTTCAAACTATTACCGTTTAGGGTTTTGGGGGATTTACCTGTATGTAAGTTTTCATTTCAGCTGGACTTGCCCTTTAAGGGTAGACATCCACTGTGGAATAAGATGGTGCGACACACTGTAGATATATAGCTATATTTCTTACCCATTTGCTAAGTTAAACAACCTGCTTATTAGTGTACAGAGATGTGTCTTACCGATAATAAGAAGATACAATTAAAGATAGGAGAGGGAAAGATAAAAACAACGTATTAGAGTAAATAAGTAACGCGATCACCATCAGAACTACCGATAAAAACAGTGATTATCACAGCAAAGAGGGAAATAGAGATAACCGCTGTGAAACCAGGACTTGAATTGTTTTCTCTAAGTCTTGTTTATATTGGCTCCCTGGGTAATGCCCTCTCTATAGGAACCAATTTATTTCCGAGTTATGGATCTTTAAAGGACAACTATGCATGCAAGCACCACACCCACATCAGTTTGGATCCATCCAATGGAAAAAAGTACTTCTTGCAGAGCACTTTTTCCCATTGGTTAGGCCGGGCCAAAAGGGGTGTGTGTGTGAACAAAGCACATTCCATGTGATTCCCTTTATATTGGGAGCTAAACTTTTATACTAAATGGGAACTAAAGTTGCATGTGTTACGAACCTTTAGACCATGTGATCATTTGCAGATATTTTATGTTAAGATTCATACACATGCACGATGTGTATGAATGGCAATAATCGGCCCGTGTATGGGCACTTTATCAGCTGAAACAGACCGTCTTTCAGAGATCACACTTGTGATTATCGCCAGAATTGCCCGTTTGCGAGCCTGTGTTCGGCTCAGGGTTGTTTGTTGCCCGAAGTATAGGACGTGTGTACAAGTTTTAACAAATGGTTTTCTTACTGATGTGGACTAGATGGATTCTTTATTCAACCTCAAATACTGTGCTATATTACAGTATATTCCCATATGGCTGCTAGACAAGTGTTCATTTACCTTGCATCTTTTTGCTCCTCCCTGGCTCAGTAATTCTATTCTGCAACTTGAAAGTTCCTGTCTCCTATTTTTCTTGCAATGCATGCTGGGAGACATAATATATTTCTGTGGTCCTGTGATTGCAAAGCATTCTGGGACCTGACCTCACCTCCTCAAAGCATTTTGCGTATTCATCCATTTTCCACCCATCACCGTGGTCTCCGTAGTAACCAAGCTCTGAGATTTGGGAATTGGGGATATCAGAAAAAAAAAAGCTTTAAGCTTAGAGGTCTATGGAGCAGGTTACCAATTGAATGTGTTGTTATTTCTCACCCCAGACATATGACTTTATGCTGGTATACACATAAAGGGCAAAAACCTGATTTTGTAAAAAAACTAAAACCAGAATGCCTTCTTAGCCAAAGGAATTTATTATAGAATTAAACTTCTAACATGGCTTGTATGCCAAAGCTGCAATTGCATTACAGCTATGGGAGCGACATGAGCACCATTTAATGTACTATTCTGTTCATGCATATCGTGCATATCTAGATGTCATTAACTCTTTGTTGCTATTTTTTGGCTTTCATCTGCTCCGTAGTGTTGAACAGAAATCTGCAGCTGAAAATAAACGTTGATGACGTAGTTAACATTATAGCGGTAAAAGAAATAAGCCATAATACTTATGTAGAGACACAGGGAATATTTATTTTCACCTTCCTCTCTAAAAAACTGCAGAGTCACTTCCCTGTTCTTCCTCCCATTTCAGAGATTATAATTTGTCACAATAAATAGTGGAGGTTTATTATTTACCCCACAACCTGGACCCCCCAAAACCCCATTTTTGCAATACCTTTGTCCCAGTGGCTCCTGAATATTTGCCTTAAAGTCTGACTGTCTTCCGGCAGGTGGCAGATGTCAGACATTGACGTCATAGCCAGTGACTTATAATGGCTGCACATGTGGGGGAGTTGTGGGTTTAAAAGTTTGTTGGGAGTAAACATGCTGTTTAAACTAACATCTTGAATTTTTATAGCACAGACCACAAGTAAAAGTCTCTCCCTGAATTCCATGAATATAAGGTAACACTTTATAGCCTCACTGGCCATACATATGTGATACGATAACCACATATGTGTGGCATACATACGTGTGGCATACATGTGGCATACATACGTGGTATGGGGCCCAGTTCCTTGTGCACCCACCCATTCACATGGCCAATTGTATCAGCTCCCTATTATTATTATTAATTGGATTTATATAGTGACACCATCTTCCTTGGTGCTTTACAATTACATGTATACATTCACATCAGGCCCTGCCCCAAAAGCTTACAATCTACATTATTTGACACATACACCTATCATTATGTCTTTATGATTGTGGGGGAAACCGGAGTGCCCAGAGGAAACCCACACAAGCAATTGTAGATATGCCACTGGACGGTTACAGCAGTAGGATACAACTGGGCATGCTCGTGCCAAAGGCATGGGGGGGGAGACGGAACAATGGTGCTGGTGATGTCATAGGTCACAGTAGTGCTAGCTGGAAACATACCGTAATCAGATGCATATCCTAGAAAGGTTAGGGTAGAATTTGTAATATGGCCTTTTCATTATGGTATTATGTAAAGACAATTTTGTTCTGTCCTTTAATGACAGATTGCCGCTGTACCTTTTTGTGTTGTAATAACACTTTCCTCGACACTATACATTGGCCACTATATGCCCCAGAGCCGTGGTGGAAACATAAGCTATAAATCTATTAAATGAAATCTTTTTAGTCTCAAAACCTTTACCCCCGTAAATTATAAACCGAAACATTTAAACAAAACATCACATTCCTTTCTTTACAAAAACAACTATAGTTTTTCATTCTTCAACATAAATAAAACCCCTGTGTCCACCCTCTTGCTTGTCTTACGGTGTAGACATGCCTCAGTGTGGTTCATTCTGGGAGAAAGAGCAGCTCTCCAATCAGCTTCTCTGTATCCCTCTGTGACATGTCCGATAAGTGTAAAATCAGACCGACAGTCAAATCATCTGCTACCACATGATCCGATTGTTATATGGGATCGAAATATCCTGATATTTGTTAGATTGTGAACGTTTTAACCGTTATGTACGGTAAAAACTTTATTTACCTTAATATTCCCTTTTTTGAACGGGTTTTAATTTGCCATTTGAAACCCGTATCTGAATTTTATATTCCACAGAGTTGTAAAATTTTGCATATTAGTTTTGATTGGTGGAGATAAAGACCAATGGTTATTCTCACCAGTTACACTTCATGATATAAGTACAAGAACTGGACATTTAAGTATGGGTGTCCAAACTGCTGTACTCCATATGTTTACACACTACAACTCCCCAGTATTCCGTTAGTGACTGCAGACAGGGAATCTGGATTTGTAGTTTGCAGACATCTAGAAGGCCCTCTGTATTTGAACACTGACACAGAAATGATTATGCTACATTGTTGTATTCTGTTGTGTATGATGTCTTTAATCATAGAGGTATGATGTTTCACACAGAGCATCCTAGGTGTTGCTAAACTGCAACTCTCAGCATGTGACTGCATACATAACCCTGTGGGGGTTGTAATACAGCAAGCACTGGAGGGCCTGACTGTCTAATCTTTCATGTGTTGTCTCTTGCATTGCTTTGACCTCTCTTATTTTGTTTAGAAGGATTTGCCTCTGCCAAGGAAAGCAGTGGGTAAGTTGGAATTAAATAAAATTATGGGGTGAGGGTGGGAGGGGGTGGGGTTATTTACATTATACCTGTTGTGTAATAATCATTGTTGATAGTGATTGGTTGCTCATATAGGCTAGAGCACAGTTGCTCCCATTCAGATAAACACACAAAAATCTGCAATGTCACATTTAGCCACCAGGTGGCGCCTTGGCATTGCTCTTTTTATGCAATTCAATTGGCCAGTTTCTTTATAAATTATATATAGATATGGAATGAAATGACTTATTGTTATATATCTATAGGATTGTTTTGCCTGTAGCCTAGCAGATGTTTTTAAACTATAAATCTGTGCAGCCTGATGGGAAATTGTGGTTATGAGATAAATAATTTCTGTGTTGTTTCTGTTGTTTCTATAACCCCATTAGACTTGTAATAATTGTATGAAATAAAGCTGTGTGTGTGATATGAAAGTGGCGTGTGGCAGCTACATCACGTGATACATCACATATACACTGGCACACTTATTGGTACAGAAGCCCAATGTCAGATAATATTTTATTAATAATGTTCTTATAAATTTGAAAGGGACTAGTGATTGTAAGGTTTTGGACAGAGAGTTAGAGGGGATGCTGGGTATTGTAGTTATGCAGGACATCTTGGATACTTCCTATAGTTCCCTTTTTTGATCGGTTATGAATTGTCCTGACTTACATTATTATGTTGTTCTGTCACCATTTCCTACCTTCGTATTCGCAAAGGTCCCTACTGCTTTACCCATGACCCTGCCTAAAATGACACATGAAATATCCCACCTCTTTACCCATGATTCAGTGTGTATAGTCACATGGTCATACCTGGAAGTTTCAAACCTTTAATATGACATTGACCGTGACCCTCCATAACTCCTCCCATTCCCTCCTCTACCCCCCACCTGGATCCATCCATCCAGGTGTACCCATGCTCCATTGTGGGAGGTCCCTGACAGCAGGACAGAAATCTGATTGTGTTAAGTGGGCATACACGGTCCAATATTCCTCCGATCGGATTTGCGATCACCAAAACTATCGTAAATCCAATCAGAAGAACCAATAGATATCCCCCACCTTGCACCGGCAATCTTCCATAGATTCAGCTTAAAACTATGGAAGGCCTGGTTCGGGTAGATGGGCCGAAGAAAATTTTCCATCTTGCCTGATCATTTTTTTTTGATAGACCGATCAATATCGCAGATTGGTCTACGAAAACCTGGAAAAGTGTCTTTGATAATCTGATCATTTCTCCAGGTCATTTGTAGTATATTCTGAACTTTATCATGATACATTCCCCTTCAGGCTAAAGGTACAGACACACAGGTGCACATCTAATGCCTGAGTATGGCGAATGGCCGTTTTGGTCGGGCGTCGTTGATGATCAGATCTGACCCAGTGGATCTTCAATGACACCTGAACCGAACTCCCATACTTTACTATGTTTAACCCTTTACTGGCCACACATACTATTGTTCTGCTTCCTGAATAAGTAGGTTCCCTCTTGGTTAGGAAGGAAGTCTTAGGCTGAATACGCGCCATGCAATTTATCGGCCCATTGACGGTCGTTCAGTGTATCAGTCGATTGGGCTGGTGGTTTTCGTCTGGCAGCGAATGAGTGAGCAGAATGTCGGAAAAAACAGTCTTCTCGATCGCATAAACACCGTCCGCGGCTACTTTTCCCTTCCGACAGTCCTTTGTCCTAGCCAACCTGTCAGAAGTGCCGAATTGTTAGCCGGGACAAAGCATTTAATGTTGTGTACCCAGTGTAAGATTTTTTGTAATATCTGTGTGAATGATGTGATTTATGACATCATGTCTTTATAAAATTCATTATATTGGGAACCAATAAAATGCAACGGGAACCTTAAATAACTATTGCTGCTGGACTCTTCCTTGTGTCTTATAAAAAAACAAACAAACAAATAGAACTCCTCCCTGTCACTTTTATTTCCCAGCATTCTCTTTCTGTTTTGGTCAGAGGGTCACATGTTGTCTTGCCACCTGTTATGTAATTGGTGGTGAATACAACCTACATGCATGTGCACTATGTATACATGCAAATATACAGCATCTCAAGGGCAGAATTATTCTGTATTTATCGACACGCACAGCAGTTCCCGAATGACTTAAAAGGGCCCAAGCAATGCAGGAAGTCGGGTCCCCAACCCATGTGCAGTTATTGCCAATAAAGACACACAGTGCAGCACACAGACAAAGAGTTGCACACTTGGGGATATTTACTCACTCACACAGCTTGCGGACGCACACACACACACACACACACCTCTCCATCTCTCGTCTGCTTGCCCCTCTGTCTGCAGATACGGCATCTACTGCCATCCACATCTCGCTTCACGTTACCAGAGCTGCTCTCCTTATACCTCTGTCTCCTGTGCCTTCCCTTTCCAAACCCCCTGAGCCTTCCCTCCCTGTCTGTGGCATCTCGCCTGCCGTAGCTGCCTGTCTGCTATTGTCCCTGTCTCCTTGTTGCTGCCTTTGTTTGGTACAGTATCATCTCCCTCCCTCTATCTCTCGCTCTCTCTCCGCCGTCTGTCTCTTCCCGATCCCTTCTTAGCTCCTATCATCCAGATCTCGTCCTACCTGCACCTGCCCCCATCCCTCTGATCTTTTTTCTAACAATACACTCCCACCTCCCATTCCCTGTCCTTCACATTCCTGTCTTCCTCCTTATATATATAACAGTATATAGGTTTTATTTTCCACATTCCTATTGTTTGCCTTTCCAACTCTATCGTCTCCCCTTAATATCATTGTCGCTCTCCTTTTCAGATCCACTCTTTCCCTACAGCACCCCCTTTCTGTCCACCTTATCCCATTATACTTTCCTTCAACCCATTGCTCCCTATGGTTGATCTCTGTCAGACCCATCTCCCTCTCCAGAAGATCACAGCCATGTTCAGACCAACAAGGTAATATCAATTTACCCAAGGGAATACATAGGGAGACATTTTAACACAAGGGGTTAAACAAGATGGCTGTGTATGGTCTCGTGGTACAAAACGGGGATCCTAACATGCAATAATCGGAACCAAATTGATTACGTTCCTTGACACCTCCGTTTATTGGATTTACAACGTATAAATATAATTGGAATGATCAGTATGTGAGTTGTGTGTATGTGTGCAACCTCAAATGTCGGCAGTAGGAGCAGCGATTGTGTTTTTGGGTCAGGATTGATTTTACTATCATTTATCATCCTCCTATTCTGCATTATCGGCAGTGCGGGGCTGGATTCCGCGATACGAAATACATTTCATCTCTGCCTTATTGGGGGAGGTTAAAGGCAAAGCTGAAGAAAGCAGCAATTTTGTTAGGAAGTGTTATTATATTATTGTGTGTAAAATATTTAATCAGAGAATGTGCTTGTGTTGGTGCAAGAATTCTTTTTCTGGGGGGTAAACTTCCCCATTACAGAAAGGATGCTGAGCTGTATAGGTTCAGAATGGTGCTGTAGGTTAATTCAGACTCCTTATGGCTCTCTGGGAATTGTCAGAATGTGCTGTAATATTGCAGATAAGGAACCCTGCTTGGATTTGATTGGGTTTTGGGTTTGTACGTAACAAAGGGGGGTGTCAGGAAGATGTCAGTAACTGGGAACAGGTCCAAGTCACAGGGGCTTAACATCTGCCGCCGTGTTCAGATTTACTACAGACAGGCCCAACCTGACATTATTCTAATGCAAATACAGTATATATATAATAATATTCACGGAGGGAAACAGAGAAACTTCTATCATATCGTAAATGGCCTAAAAACTCCATTTTTTGCAATCCTTCCTAGATAAGGAATTCTGTAACTGTGACTGCCCCGTATATAAGAAACCCCTTTATAAACCTCCTTTCTTGGACACTCCTCTGCGGTCATTCTGTCACCATGTAGACCACCAGTTACATAATATTGGAGGTTGTATAAAGACATACGTCCATCGTTGTTCAATCTTTATATCCTACCCATAATGTCTGTCTAACGCTTACATAGTAACATAGTATTGGAGGTTGTATAAAGACATACTTCCTCTAGTCCAACCTTTATACCCACCACTAATGTCTGTCTAACAGTTACATAGTAACATAGTATTGGAGGTTGTATAAGACATACGTCCATCTAGTTCAATCTTTTATCCCTACCCATAATGTCTGTATAACAGTTACATAGTAAACATAGTATTGGAGGTTGTATAAAGACATACGGCCATCTATTCCAACCTTTATACCCTACCCATAATGTCTGTATAACAGTTTACATATTAACATAGTATTGGAGGTTGTAAAAGACATCCATCCTCTAGTCCAACCTTATCCCTACCTATAAGTCTGTATAACAGTTACATAGTAACATAGTATTATGATTGTATAAAACATAACGTCCATCTAGTCAACTTTATACCCTACCCATAATGTCTGTATAACGGTTACTAGTAACATAGTATTGGAGGTTGTTTAAAGACATACGTCCATCTAGTCCACCATATCACCCTACCCATAATATCTGTCTAACAGTTACATAGTAACATGTATTGGAGGATGTATAAAGAACATACGTCCATCTAGTCCAACCTTTATACCCTACCGATAATGTCTGTAACAGTTACATAGTAACATAGTATTGGAGGTTGTATAAAGACATACGCCATCTAGTCCAACCTTTATACCCTACCCATAATGTCCTGTCTAACATTACATAGTAACATAGTATTGGAGGTTGTATAAATACATAGTCCATCTAGTCCAACTTTATACCCTACCCACCTAATTTCTGTCTAACAGTTACATAGTAACATAGTATTGGAAGGTTGTATAAAGACATACGTCCATCTAGTCCAACCTTTATACTCTACCCATAATGTCTGTATAACAGTTACATAGTAACATGTATTGGAGGATGTATAAAGATATACGTCCATCTAGTCCAACCTTTATACCTTACCCATAATGTCTGTATAACAGTTACATAGTAACATAGTATGGAGGTTGTATAAAGACTACGTCCATCTAGTCCCACCTTTTATACCCTACCCATAATGTCTGTATAACAGTTACATAGAACATAGTAATTGAGGTTGAAGAAAGACATACCTCATTTAGGGCAAAAAAAAAAGTGTATATGGATACTCTATATTGAGTTATTGGGGGCTTACTGTATATAGAAACTGTATTGTGGGGCTTACTGCATATGGACACTCTGTATTGGGGGCACTTGCTGTGTATTAACACTATCTATCTTCAATCCAGCCATCCGGCTGCCACTCGCTCCGCATGTACTGATCTGCCGGCTGACGTTACTACTCTGCGTCTGTCTCACTTCCCGGGGCCGAGTAGTGACTTCAGGGGGAGGATTCGATTCTCTGAGATGCCCATTGGGCTGGGAATTGATATTGCAAAGCTTTATAGTAAACCAACTCTCTCTCTATCCTGTCAACAGGGTGGAGCAGACACACGTGCCTTGCACTCTACCTGCTGCCAGTGGTACTAGGATACACTGGAAACACTGAAAACATCTCTAAAAACAAACATGTCAAACCAGGGTGTTAGGCCGACCAACCGATTCACGGCACTTTTGGTCAATCGGCCTCTGTGTGGTCTAGCTCCATCTTGTCTAGTCTAGTCCCCCTTGTTTAGTCTAGTCCCCCTTGTCTAGTCTTGTTCACTCTCTCTGTAGTCTAACTCCCCTTGTCTAACAGAAACAGATTATTCCCTCCTGGAACAGAAACAGATTATGCCCTCCTGGAACAGAAACAGATTATACCCTCCTGGAATAGAAACAGATTATTCCCTCCTGGAACAGAAACAGATTATACCCTCATGAAACAGAAACAGATTATAACCTACTGGAAGAGAAACAGATTATAACCTACTGGAAGAGAAACAGATTATACCCTCCTGGAACAGAAACAGATCCTACTGGAACAGAAACAGATTATACCCTCCTGGAACAGAAACAGATTATACCCCCCTGGAACAGAAACAGATTATGCCCTCCTGGAACAGAAACAGATTATACCCTCCTGGAATAGAAACAGATTATACCCTCCTGGAATAGAAACAGATTATTCCCTCCTGGAACAGAAACAGATTATACCCTCATGAAACAGAAACAGATTATTCCCTCCTGGAACAGAAACAGATTATACCCTCCTGGAATAGAAACAGATTATTCCCTCCTGGAACAGAAACAGATTATACCCTCATGAAACAGAAACAGATTATTCCCTCCTGGAACAGAAACAGATTATGCCCTATAGTTCCCTTACAAACAGAACTACAGTATATGTATTAATACCAGTAATTCTCACATATTATATAGTATCCCTGTAGCAACCAGAACTACAGTATATGTATTAATACCAGTAATTCTCAATATTATATAGTATCCCTGTACCAACCAGAACTCACAGTATATGTATTAATACCAGTAATTCTCAATATTATAGTATCCCCGTACCAACCAGATCTACAGTATATGTATTAATACCAGTAATTCTCAATATTATATAGTATCCCTGTACAACCCAGAACACAGTATATGTATTAATACCAGTAATACTCAATATTATATAGTATCCCCGTACCAACCAGAACTACAGTATAGTATTAATACCAGTAATTCTCAATATTATATAGTATCCCCATACCAACCAGATCTACAGTATATGTATTATACCAGTAATTCTCAATATTATAGTGATCCCCGTACCAACCAGAACTACAGTATATGTATTAATACCAATAATTCTCAATATTATATAGTATCCCGTACCAACCAGAACTACAGTATATGTATTAAACCAGTAATTCTCAATATATAAGATCCCTATACCAACCAGAACTACAGTATATGTATTAATACCAGTAATTCTCATATTATATAGTATCCCTGTACCAACCAGAACTACAGTATATGTATTAATACCAGTAATTCTCAATATTATATAGTATTCCTGTACAGACCAAAACTACAGTATAGTATTAATACCAGTAATTCTCAATATATATAGTATCCCTATACCAACCAGAACTACAGTATATGCATTAATACCAGTAATTCTCAATTATTAGTATCCCGTACCAACCAGAACTACAGTATATATATTAATACCGGTAATTCTCAATATTATATATATCCTGTACCAACCAGAACTACAGTATATGTATTAATACCAGTAATTCTCAATATTATATAGTATCCCTGTACCAACCAGAACTACAGTATATGTATTAATACCAGTAATTCTCAATATTATATGATCCCTATACCAACCAGAACTACAGTATATGTATTAATACCAGTAATTCTCAGTATTGTATAGTATCCCTGTACCAACCAGAACTACAGTATATGTGATTAATACCAATAATTCTCAATATTTTCGGTATTCAGCCCAACGAGCCCAACGAGGTTTTGATTGAAAAAAGCAGGAAACGCTGTGTACTCTGCTAGTCATTTTTAAATGTAATAGACTTTAATATGTCTATGAACAGAATAAGCAGAGTGGGTGTGGAATATAACAGCCTTTGTTTGGGTGGATATTTCTGATAAACACCAGACAACAGATCTAATTCAGGCCAACACAATGCGTGATTGGTCACAATGAATTTTTGGTTGTTGTTTTTTTGAATGAGAGCCTAAAGGTTACATGGCCAATGAAATTCTTGTGGGGTTGATCAGTCTGTTCATGTGGTGTTAACTGGGCCAACAGTGGGAGGTAGATTCTGGTTTCCCATATGTTTTCTTTAACAGAAATATGGAATATGCATGCACAATCATATTGCAGTACATTGTAGGACCCATCTGCAATGTGATTACCCCAAGGGCTGGATTTAAAGGTAGACCCAACAATTCCACAGTGTGGCTGTACTGCCTGGGGATACCTACCTTGGATAAGAATATGTTATGACATTTCCCTTAAGGCTTTACTAACATTGCTTGAGATGCCACAGCTCTTGTTTCATGTGCCGTGTTTGGGAGCTAGGGAATCCAGTTGAACCTTGTCCTCTGTTCATCAGTTGTTCCCTCAGGCTATTAGTTTAATGATACGTTGGAGAGGGGTGGGGGTGTTCCTTCGTGTTTGGAGATTTTGTCTCGCTCTCCGGGAATGACTCTCAGTGGAACATATATTGGCTCCTTTCATCTGGCTTTATTTAAAAAATGGTGTATACAGCACTGGAAGGAGCAAACTCTCCTCTCATCCACTGAAATGGGATCTTTCGTGTATTTCTTTGTTACTTACAACGTGCCCTTAGAGAGAGAACTTGCATTTCTTGCGTTATAGATGGATAAAATCTCATTCTCCGCAAAGAAGTTTGCTCTTTGTTCCCGTTTTGTTGCTAAGCAGCGTAGTAGTGTTTTTTATATTACACAATTTATTGTAGACCATGGGGGAAAGACCTTCAATGATGAAATGTTTGGTGATTCATGTTCTTTAGAAGGTGGGGTTCAGGATTAACAGATTTGTTGTTATAGAATTGTGATGCTCGGTGGTAGACGTAATTAGAGTAGATTTGCCCCCACATTCTGGTGGATAACCCCAACATATTACAATCATGATGTAGTAGTCAATATTATCATGATTTAGTAGTCACCATTATCATGATGTAGTAGTCAATAATCATGATGTAGTAGTCAATATTATCATGATGTAGTCATATAGATGTGTAGTCAATATATCATGATGTAGTAGTCACTATTATCATGAAGTAGTAGTCAATATTATCATGATGTAGTAGTCACTATATCATGAAGTAGTAGTCAATATTATCATGATGTAGTAGTCAATATTATCATGATGTAGTAGTCAATATTATCATGATGTAGTAGTCAATATTATCGATGTAGTAGTCAATATATCACGATGTGAGTCAATTTATCACGATGTAGAGTCAATATTATCACGATGTAGTAGTCATATTATCAGATGTAGTAGTCAATATTATCATGATGTAGTAGTCAATTTATCATGATGTAGTAGTCAAATTATATGAGTAGTGTCAATATATCATGATGTAGTAGTCAATTTATCATGATGTAGTAGTCATATTATCATGAAGTAGTAGTCAATATTATCGATGTGAGTAGTCACTATTATCATGAAGTAGTAGTCAATATTATCGATGTAGTAGTCAATATTGTATGATGTAGTAGTCACTATTATCATGAAGTAGTAGTCATATTATCACGATGTAGTAGTCAATATTATCACGATGTAGTAGTCAATATTATCATGATGTAGTAGTCAATATATATGATGTAGTAGTCAATATTATCATGATGTAGTAGTCAATATTATCATGATGTAGTAGTCAATATATCATGATGTAGTAGTCAATATTATCATGATGTAGTAGTCAATATATCATGATGTAGTAGTCAATATTATCATGATGTAGTAGTCAATATTATCATGATGTAGTAGTCCAATAATCACGATGTAGTAGTCAATATTATCATGATGTAGTAGTCAATATTATCACGATGTAGTAGTCAATATTATCATGATGTAGTAGTCAATATTATCATGATGTATAGTCAATATTATCATGATTAGTAGTCAATATTATCATAATGTAGTAGTCACCATTATAATGATGTAGTAGTCAATATTATCATGATTAGTAGTCAATATTATCAGATTGTGTAGTCAATATTATCATGATGTAGTAGTCATATTGTCATGTGTAGTAGTCACTATTATCATGATGTAGTAGTCAATATTATCATGATGTAGTAGTCAATATTATCATGAGTAGAGTCATATTATCATGATGTAGTAGTCAATATTATCATGATGTAGTAGTCAATATTATTATGATGTAGTAGTCAATATTGTCATGATGTAGTAGTCACTATTATCATGAAGTAGTAGTCAATATTATCATGATGTAGTAGTCAATATTATCATGATGTAGTAGTCAATATTATTATGATGTAGTAGTCTCAGCTTGATCAGCTGAATGGACTGAACCAACTCTGGCAAGGTATGTGTCCATTGAGGCAGGAACCTCTTATTGGTCCTTTTAGACTAAGCCGATCTTACTCTCCCTATGCCTCCTTTACATCTTACTGGTGTAACATGAAGCATTGCCAGGAGTCCCCATTACTTTCCTAATGTTCTATGCACAAGAAGGAAACTGTATTTAGCTTCTTCTGACATTTGGGTTTTCTGTGTTTCTCTCATGAGATCTATAAAGATAATATGCTCTGGTGATAATGATTGACGCGCAGAGAACGGGGGAAATAACGTGTTCCATCTGGTACAGACTTTTCTTCATCATATAAATGTTTGTTGTGGGCCAATGATTCTAATGGTAAAGTCTATCCCCAGTGTGACTATTTAGTTGTTCTAATGACACCATTGTCTAGTAAATTATTCAGGGGCAGAGGAACAGCCCTGCCAGTGTCTGTAGAGAAAGTGAACATGCTCGGTATGTTTGTACAGGAAGTTCTAAAATATAGAAATCAGTATTAACCTGCCAGGATCTCAAGAGGAAGAAAAAGTCTGATTTAGTTTTAGTAGAGAATTGTACCGTGTTAGCCATAGATGAAAGTGAAGACATCTTGGATATAAAATAATACCTTTTATTGAAAATGCCAATCATTTAGTTAGCCAATAAAAGGTATTTTTTTATATCCAAGATGTCTCACTTTCATCATGGCTAACACGGTCCAATTCTCTACTATAAAATAAATCCAAGATGTCTTCATGATTTAGTTTATGTTCTCCACATGGGAGGGTGTCCTTAAACAGACAGGGCCAGGCTCATTCTGCATGTTGTGCCTGGTTAAACATATGTGGTCACTCATGTTTGTTCCAGATAAGACTATTTCACGAGAAGTCTGTCTACATTGCCATTTCTAATTTCCCATTTTTACCTCTGTGTGCCCTGCAGAACCATAGAAATTTAGACATGGATGAAGAGGTAAAACAAAGAAAGGGTGGTGAGGAGAAACTAGAATTTAGGAAAGAATTTAGTGGACTTGAATGGAGAGGAACTAATAGATTTTGACTCAGAGGAGTTAAAAACATTTGTGGTTTTACATTTACTCTTTGTCTCTATTGCAGGCAGTGGAACGTTCATCAGAAGGGTCAGAAGATGCCTTCATCGCAAAACTGATGAAGAATCTACTGATCATTATCTCCCGACCAGCCCGTTTGCTGGGTGTTGGTGAGACATAGTAAACTGTTTGCGCTGGACATCCTACTGATAATTATTTGTACAATTGTTGTGTGGGTGATCCTCTATGACAAGTTTACAACATTAGGAAATAAACAATACAATTCGCCTTTGTATGTCTGTATTTCATGTGGGTGTAGGAGTTCAACCTGAAGAATTCTACCAATGGTTGGAAGTTGCAGAAGATCAGGTGAAAGAAGGAATGTTGTGAAAACGGACATCCCCCAATAATACTGAGACAACTGGGATTAACCAGAGACCCCTTCCCAGGTAACTACCAAGCAAAGCCCCAGTTTTTAACTCAAACGTTCATGGAAAAGTCCTTAAACTTGATTATTATGTCTGTTCCCACCAAACAGAGGTAGCAAGTCACGAAGAGCCAGTCACTGTGGAAACACAGACCCCAGAACCTGAAGACACAGCAGATGTAAGATAATTGTTCTATTCTTTTATCTGTCTTTATAAATGATATCCACATGGTGACCCCCAAAGAACTGTCTCTTTCTCCGGGGAAATTGATTTCTGCACAGTAATGAATAGCTGGATCTGCAAAAAAAAAAAAAAAAAGAAGACGCATGAGGTTAGGGTCAAGTTCTCCTCTATGTCATAGAATGATCCATGTGTCATCTAATCACCTGGAAATGCTACTTGTTACTAAGCAACTAAACCTGTACCTAATCATTTTCTGACATCATCTTTGTTTTTTTTAAACCCCTCCAGGTTTAACTAGTCATAGACAAGAGACTTTACTCTTTAAATTTTATGAGTCTCTCATTTTCACTCTCTTTAATTTTCCAGGGTAAAGGTGGAACCACCTGTAAACCCATAAGACCCCCTGAGGAAAGTGACTTTGAGAACATTAAACTGATCAGTAACGGAGCTTATGGGTAAGTAGGAAAGTACACTAAGGGGCTTATGTAATAAAAGGCAAAAAGGTTTAAAGTGCTATCTGCAGTAACCAATCAGATGTAGCTTTTTACTCATCTGATGCAGTTAGTAAACATCTGATTGGTTGCTTCAGATGAATAGCCACAAAATATAATTGGAAACGATTTAGTAGTTCCTCTCCTATGATTCATTTTTTACCTGCAATGTCCATATGCAAACGGGCTACTCATGAAATGTAAAGTGCACGTTTGTCTTTCACTGTTTAACCTTTGCAGAAACGTGTAGTGTAGAGAAAAGATCCCCCTTTACAGTCTCTTGCTTTGTATGCTACTTGCAGGTGTAGGAGATTTTCGTCTTTCAGGCTGTATCGTGCAGCTAGCGGCTATTCTGCCACTCTACAGGCTTACGTCCTTTGAAGTTAGTTGATTATTAAGGGGTCCTGCGGTGATCGTGCTCTCGGGTTGGTACATCAGGAAGAACAGTTCCATCCCTCCTGCGAAGAGAGCTTTGTGGATCAACAAGGCACAGCAGGAAATGGTCTAAGCTCTCTAGAAATGTTTCTGTTCTTTCTGCTCTGTCTTTTATAGCAACCCCTGGCCTGAATACAATTAATGCCAATGATTTGGCATCTCTGATAACACCTGCAGCTCTTCTTGAAGAATGGGCGAGAGGTCTGGGTGTTGCTTTCTCCGAGACATTCCTTGTTCAACCACCTGATGTTCTTTCATTTTATTAGTATCTGTGGTTGTTTGACACTATGACATCCGATTCCCATATTATTGGGATTTGTTATTTCTAAAAATACTGTCAAATCACCAGAACTCGTACTAGCAAGGCCCTATTTTTGTTTTATGACTTTTCTGGCCTTTCGTCCTAGGAAGTGACTTACGGTCAAGCACATATCTCCAATCGTGACCATTTGCTTCATGACGCCTGCTCCGGTTATCTTTAGAGGAATGTTCTCTTCCCCTATATTTCCAATATTTTTAGACCTATTATTTCTTGATAATGGGCCTTATTGACCATTAAGGTTAGAGACGATGTTTGACCAGATACTAAAAGATCAGATGACACGGCATGTTAATAGGGCAGGAGTCCGTCTCCAGTTTAATACAGTGCAGTGTACTGGTCCAGTTTTCAGGATCCCTATATTTATATCAAATATACCAGTTCTAGAGCAATAATCCCTTAATCCGCTTAATCTCATAACCCACATCTGTTTGCCATATTAACCAGTAAATGTTTATTCAGTGACATCGGTAAACATTTAAAGTCACTTATCAAGCAGGAGATGTTTCCTTTAGACAGTTGACTGAGCTGCCATTTGTACTCATCCACATACAACACTTTATTACTGCCCTATTGTTACCCATTGCTAAATATGGGAGACGTGTATATGAGCTGTTTTTGTTTGCAAGGGTAAATCTACTTTGGATTAATCGGTTGTACGGGTAAATTGATCCAAACTATCTACTGTACTCACTTACATAGAGGATAATAATCTGCATGATTATTGGCTGTTTTTTCACTGCTCTGGCTGGTCTATTTGAGTTGACACAGCCATACAGAGTTGATGAATCAGGAGCTCCATCCAGTGGTTTAGTTAGCATTACACATATTTTTATTGATATATTTTCAGTTGCTCTATTAACCATTAAAGATCCATCCAGCAAGGTACTGAAACCTTAAAATCCTCTGTTGGGGTTTCTTAGAAAGATTAATCTCCCAAGATCTGGTGTTTATATATTAAACCATTCCCAGCTGCCCTTGAAATAGGGTAGATTGATATAGTACTGAACAGTGAATAGATGATAAACAGATGCAGGTTTCATAAGAAGAGAAACAGATTATCCCTCTGGAACAGAAACAGATTATAACCTACTGGAAGAGAAAGATTATAACCTACTGGAACAGAAACAGATATAACCTCGTAAACAGAAACAGATTATAACCTACTGGAAGAAACAGTTATACCCTCCTGGAACAGAAACAGATACACCTACTGGAAACAGAAAGAATTATACCCTCCTGGAACAGAAACAGATTATACCCTCCTGGAACAGAAACAGATAATACCCTCCTGGAACAGAAACAGATTATACCCCCCTGGAACAATAACAGATTATACCCTCCTGGAACAGAAACAGATTATACCCTCCTGGAACAGAAACAGATTATACCCTCCTGGAACAGAAACAGATTATACCCTCCTGGAACAGAAACAGATTATACCCTCCTGGAACAGAAACAGATTATACCCTCCTGGAAGAGAAACAGATTATAACCTACTGGAAGGAAAACAGATTATAACCTACTGGAACAATAACAGATTATACCCTCCTGGAACAGAAACAGATTATACCCTCCTGGAACAGAAACAGATTATAACCTACTGGAACAGAAACAGATTATACACCACTGGAACAGAAACAGATTATACCCTCCTGGAAGAGAAACAGATTATACCCTCCTGGAAGAGAAACAGATTATAACCTACTGGAAGAGAAACAGATTATAACCTACTGGAAGAGAAACAGATTATAACCTACTGGAACAGAAACAGATTATACCCTCCTGGAACAGAAACAGGTTATACCCTCCTGGAACAGAAACAGAGTATACCCTCCTGGAACAGAAACAGGTTATACCCTCCTGGAACAGAAACAGATTATAACCTACTGGAAGAGAAACAGATTATAACCTACTGGAACAGAGCAGATTATACCTCCTGGAAGAGAAACAGAATAACCTACTGGAACAGAAACAGATTTAACCTACTGGAGAGAAAACAGATTATAACCTACTGGAACAGAAGCAGATTATACCCTCCTGGACAGAAACGATTAACCCTCCTGGAAAAGAAACAGATTATAACCTACTGGAACAGAAGAGATTATACCCTCCTGGAACAGAAACAGATTATAACTACTGGAAGCGAACAGATTATAACCTACTGGAACAGAAAAAGATTTAACCTACTGGAAGAGAAACAGATATAACCTACTGGAAGAGAAACAGATTATAACCTACTGGGACAGAAACAGATTATAACCTACTGGAAGAGAAACAGATTATAACCTACTGGAGAGAAACCGATTAACCTACGGAACAGAAGCAGATTATACCCTCCTGGAACAGAAACAGATTATAACCTACTGGAGAGAAACAGATTATAACCTAATGGAACAGAAACAGATATAACCTACTGGAAGAGAAAACGATTATAACCTTGGAGAGAAACAGATTATTCCCTCCTGAAAAGAAACAGATTATTCCCTCTGGACAGAAAAACGATTATGCCCTCTGGAACAGAAACAGATTATACCCTCCTGGAACAGAAACAGATTATTCCCTCCTGGAACAGAAACAGATTATGCCCTCCTGGAACAGAAACAGATTATACCCTCCTGGAATAGAAACAGATTATTCCCTCCTGGAACAGAAACAGATTATACCCTCATGAAACAGAAACAGATTATAACCTACTGGAAGAGAAACAGATTATAACCTACTGGAAGAGAAACAGATTATACCCTCTGGAACAGAAACAGATTATTCCCCCTGGAAAGAAACAGATTATGCCCTCCTGGAACAGAAACAGATTATACCCTCCTGGAATAGAAACAGATTTACCTCCTGGAATAAAAAGATTATTCCCTCCTGGAACAGAAACAGATTATACCCTCATGAAACAGAAACAGATTATTCCCTCCTGGAACAGAAACAGATTATACCCTCCTGGAATAGAAACAGATTATTCCCTCCTGGAACAGAAACAGATTATACCCTCATGAAACAGAAACAGATTATTTCCCTCCTGGAACAGAAACAGATTATGCCCTCCTGGAAAACAGAAACAGATTATACCTCCTGGAATAGAAACAGATTATTCCCTCCTGGAACAGAAACAGATTATACCTCATGAACCAGAACAGATTATAAACCTAACCTACTGGAAGAGAAACAGATTATACCCTCCTGGAACAGAAACAGATTATAACCTACTGGAACAGGAAGATCCGTTAATATCCTTTAAATTATATTCTTACAAACTGTGTGTTGCTTTGTAATCCATCAGCAGTTTACATGACTTGCTAATGCTTTTTCTATAAGAGACCATGCACCCTCTACCTTAACATATAATCATATTAGAAGTCTCCTTGCAGTTCCATGTCTTTGATAACTCAATCTGGAGTCCTGTGCATGGATATGGGCACGAAACTCCTTGGTGACTTCTAATATCCTTACATTTTACAATCACATGGGTACATTATTACTATATCTTTAGTGTCCCTTTCATTACTTGGATGTGAACACCTCCAATGACATGACCTCTGTCCCCACAGGGCGGTGTATTTGGTTCGCCACAGGGAGACACGTCAGCGATTTGCCATGAAAAAGATAAACAAACAGAACTTGCAACTGAGGAACCAGGTCCACCAGGCCTTTGTGGAAAGGGACATCCTGACCTTTGCCCAGAACCCGTTTGTGGTCAGCATGTTCTGCTCGTTCCAGACTCGACGTCACCTCTGCATGGTCATGGAATACGTGGAAGGTGAGGGTTCCGTAATGGAACCGGCTGATCTCATAAGATGAAGTATCTGGAGGCCTGTTGAGGTTTCTAAACTGTGGCCTTCCAACTGTTGTTGTGCTGAAAACTCTTATTCATCTGATAGGGGCTTGAGTTCAACACTAACTGGAAGTGCATGTGTCTGACTAACATAATACTGATATTTCAATGCATTAAAATGTTCCTTCTTTAATCTCTATCTGCTTCTATTATACCCTACCTGTTCCTTCCCTTTTGCTAATGTATTCTTGTGCCCCTCCCATTTTTACCTTCTCCATGCACTCTTGTTCCACCAATTACTTGCCTTCACTAATTTATTCTCTGATGCCCCTCCCCTTTTCTCCCCCACCTTCTTTCCCCTTCTTCTCCCCATCACTAATTTATACTCTGATGCCCCTCCCCTTTTTCTCTCCCATGTTCTTTTCCCTCCCCTTCTTCTCCCCATCACTCATTTATTCTCTGATGCCCCTCCCCTTTTTCTCTCCCACATTCTTTTCCCTCTCCTTCTCCCCATCACTAATTTATTCTCTGATGCCCCTCCCCCTTTTCCCCCACATTCTTTTCCCTCCCTTTTTTCTCTCCATCACTAATTTATTCTCTGATGCCCCTCCCCTTTTTCTCTCCAACGTTCTTTTCCCTCCCCTTCTCCCCATCACTAATTCATTTTCTGTCGCATTTATTTTTTACTCTTCTTACTTCTTCTATTAATTCCTTTGTCCCCACCACTTTTTTTTGCACTTCTTTCCCCACTCTGTCTCCCTCCCTCTCGTCCCCACCGATTTACACCCCGTTACAAACAGGGGGTGACTGTGCCACTCTACTGAAGCACATTGGTGCTCTGCCTTTGGAAATGGCCCGGTTATATTTCGCAGAGACAGTTCTAGCTCTGGAATATCTACATAATTATGGAATTGTACATCGCGATCTTAAACCAGACAAGTAAGCAGACCTCTCTATACAGAATATGGCTGTGTGCATAATGTATCCTCCCTCTATTGGTCTGTGTGACGTTAGTATTAAACGTATATTATTAACTTGTATTCTGTCTCTCTCTCTTACCCATAATTCCTCCTTTTCTGTCTTGCTCTTCACTTTTCACCGAAACTGATTTACATATTATACACACGTGCACAAACCCACTTGCACACTCACTGTCACACACTTACACAATCAAACGCACCAACGTTTTCATTTTCAATCTCCGCTCTCTCTCCCTGCATTGTTTTTTTTACTCTTTTTCCGTTAGTCTCCTAATCACCTCGATGGGCCACGTAAAACTTACAGACTTCGGACTTTCCAAGATGGGACTTATGAATCTCACCACCAATTTATATGAAGGTCACATTGAAAGTGAAGCGAGAGAATTCCTTGATAAGCAGGTAGGTCATTCTGGTTTTATGCTAGTCGTGCACTGTTTCTGGGGTTATCATTTTGTGATTGGTTCGATGAACGAAGATTAAAATGAGGTAATAGCCGGGCAGTATACGGCCAATGGAAGGTGTCTTATTCACCTATTCATGACATGATATCATCACAAGGGTGACCTTTCTGAGATTTATCTGGCTTTGACACTGTGTCACCCAGCAATGGGAGGGACAGACTCTATGTCCCATATTTTTTCTCCCATCTGTATCACTATGTCACCCTGCTGAAAGAGCGACTATAGCACTGTGCTGACTCTCACTCTGTCTGAGTCATCATCAAGTGCAGGTAACCAATCAGATCTTCGTTTATCCTCTGTACCAGGCTAGACCTCCTTCAGTTTCTCTACAGCAAGGACTAGGCTCCTAAAGGGTCAGTTGACCCATTGATGTTTATTGTAAATTCAGTTCTGTGTCTAATCTCTTTTTTTGTTGTTTTCTTTTACTTTGTAGGTCTGTGGTACCCCTGAATACATTGCCCCAGAGGTTATACTTCGGCAAGGTTACGGAAAGCCAGTGGACTGGTGGGCGATGGGAATCATTCTGTATGAGTTCCTGGTTGGATGTGTGCCTTTTTTTGGAGATACCCCAGAGGAATTGTTTGGTCAGGTGATCAGTGGTAAGATTTTTTAAGCACTAATTATTCTGTTACACCGTATGTATATATGGGAACCTTACAAACACATTCACATGTATATCCTATATATACACCTTGCAGTGCTAATTGCCATTTACTGTCCTGTGTATCCAGCTTTATCTGTGCCTGAATTTCCCCTTTAACTACAGACACAGATAAAGCTGGATACACACATTAGTGACAAAGGGGCGATCCTGTTGTGTGTATGTCCATAACAAACGTTTACCATGCCGACAAACATTCGGCGTCTATATCGGAACTGCTCATTACAAACAGGAAAATTTACTCGGACACATATTGTCCTCAACTCTAGACCCAGCATTTCCATTCTACTTACCTTTTCAGGCGCTAATCTTTCTTATATTATAACTATCCCTACTATTGTTTAATATACGCTCCCTAGCGTATATATAAACCTGTCACTCTTCCACCCTCTATTTAATTCTCCTTATTAAATTATTATAGTTTTCCGCCCCTTATCTCTACTGGTAGCTGTCACATACAGACCCCCATCTGCCTCTGCCCTAGCTGCCTTCCTTACAGAGTTTATTTCTCTCTCTCTTTCCTCTGACTGACAGGCTATCCTGGCCTTCTCATCTTCCTCCAGCAGTGGACTAACACTAGCACCCTTCTTACTACGTTTCAACGAATGTCCAACACCTTCATCAAACAAAGTCTTAATGTAGCTTTTTCTGGAGCTGAACACTCCTACTTTAACACACATAAGTAATAACAAAAATTAGAACTAACCCCAGGACAACTCACACTTCTACCTCCACCTCCTGCAGGTCTGAAATCTTTAACTGTCACCCATTCTAACCTACAACTTGTACCCTTGATCCCATGCCCTTCTTACTTACTGCGTTAAAATCCTTAACCCACCCCACACACACACACGCACACACACACACTCTTGCTCACATCTTTAATTCTTCCCTGGCCTCTGGGATTTTTCCTGCTGCCTTCAAACCTGTGTGTGTCAAACCTATTTAAAAAACCCTCTCTGGACCCTTTCTGCCTCTTTAAATCCCCCCATCTCCCTTTTTTCTATTTGAATTGAAACTCATAGAACATTTTGACTTTACATTACTAATTACCTCCCTACTCTTTATCTATGGGATCCATTGCAATCAAGATTTTGGCCGAGTCATTCAACTGAAACAGCCCTCTGCAAGACTAAATGACTGAAAACTACAGAGCCAAGTTCAGGCCAAGGGCCAGTTCTTGGTCCTCATTCTCCTCAAACTTTCGTCTGCCTTTGATACTGTGGAGCATCTGTTCTCTACTTAGGCAAATCCTGCATTCTTCAGGAACCTGAAATCAAGCTGCTGCCTGGTTGTCTTCTTATCTTTCTTAAGCTAGGTAACACACAGTACCGATAAAGCCCCTATACCGTCAGATCCAATGGCATTGGGACTGTGTGTACCCAGCTTAATAGATCGTTCTCTGTCTCTTTTGCTCATTTCCCCCCCCCCCTGGGCTCAGTTTTAGGGCCCTTTTCTCCCTCTACATTATTTCTTTTGGGAGACATAATCAGTTCATTTGGCTTAAAGTTTCACCTATACGTTGATTATACCCAAATCAACTTGTCCACCCCAGTAATAACCCAGCAAGTTCAATCTCACATGTCTTAAATGTCTGGTCTCTATTTCCTCCTGGATAGCAGACCGCTGCCTTAAGCCGCCCTTTCCTCTCTCACTCCACTACTGAAATGTTCATGCATGCCATTATACTCTCCCGTCTTGACTACTGTAACATTCCGCTACTTGGTCTCCCTGCCTGTCATCTCTCTCCTCTCACGTCTATCTTAAACTCAGCAGTTTGGATCATTTCACTCTCATACAAGAGAGAACCTGCAACCCCAATACTGCGGTCCATAGGATGGCTTCCCATCAAACATAGAATCACATTCAATACACTTTTTTAACCTTTAAATCCCTTCACTTGTCTTCTCTCCCCCTTATGTTCCTGGCCGTGCCCTGTGCTTCTCGCAAGGCAATCTTCTCTACCAACCCCCTACAAACACTGCTTCCTCCCGGCCTTAAACCATTCTCTCTTGCTGCTCCCTACCTTTGGAACCTTCTCCCTCTCTCACTTCACCAGGTGACATCCATTAATACTTTCAAATCTAGACTGTTAACCTTTCTGAAAACCAGCACTATTAATGATTGTTAGCTGTCTGAGCACTTTGTATCTGTATGTTGTCACTCCCACTTAAATTGTAAGCTCTTTGGGACAGGGATTTCATATCTAATGTGTCGGGGCATACCACACACGTATTCCTAACCTATGAATGAATCTTTATTTAATTTGAATATATCTGCACTTATCCCCGTTTGTATACTCTGTATTTTATAGCATACAACTCTGCGTACACATGTGGCGCTTTATAAATATAATTATATAAACACACAATAGATTTTCAGGGTTATTCAATAAAAGTTCTTATCGTTTAAAATGGTGCTAATTTTGCCCCAACCAATCAGATGTTAGCTTTCAAATGTTAAATAAGATCTGATTGGTTGGGGCAAAATTAGCACCATTTTAAATGATAAGAACTTTTATTGAATCTCCCTGTTAGTAACACTGAGCAGTATCTGCAGAAGCTAATAAAATATTCCCCTTGCAGACTGGCATTTACACTTAACATTGACTCTAATCTCCTGCTTTTTCTGTCATTCTGTAGATGATATTGTGTGGCCAGATGGAGAGGAAGCGCTCCCTGCCGATGCCCAAAATCTCATCTCCAGCCTCCTTCAGACAGATCCTTTACTCAGACTTGGAACGGGTGAGACATCAAAGCAAACAGCAAGACTTCTATCTGCAGAGTCTGTAATCCATATTAAAGGGGACATTTGTCTTAATGTAAATGATGCAAAGTAAACCAGCTGTGGGCATCGTATATTTATTCCCGTTCATTATTTTTGCAAGAGAAGTTGCCACATTGCTTTTCTTTCTGGGTTAAAATTAAATATTGTAGATAAGACTATGGGGCATATTTATAAAGGAACGATGTTAGCGCAAAAAAATTACCGCCGCACATCGCGGCCGCGAAAATAGCGCTATCGCCGTATTTATAACGGCGAGCGCTATTCCCGCGATACCTATCGCGGCCGCGATGTGCTGCGGTAATTTTAAGCCCCTTCGCGGCGATACTATATAGTATCGCCGCGAAGGACTTAAAATCCCTTCCCGACCCGCTCCTAAGGGGGCGGGGCATACGCCCACCCCGCCCACACCCCCGCGGCGGCAGCGCGACCACCCGCCGCCGCCGCCGCTTCCCAGCAGCCCCTCCCACACCGTTCCCCGTTCGCGGCAATCTCGGAACGGGAGGCTAGAAGGGCTGCCGGGAAGGGGCCGCAGCAGTGGTCGCGACCACCCGCCGCGCACCCCCTCCCCGCAACCCCTCCAAGCCCCCCGCCCCGGCCGCTCCCGGGAGGGGACGGGAGGGAGCCGCTGGGGGGGTGGAGGCTCCCTCCAGCGGGCCCTGAGAAGGGCCTTTTGGGGCTTAGGGGGTCCCGCAGCCCGAACTGGGACCCCCCCTCCCCGGCCCTTATAAGGGCCCTTGCGGCACTGACAAGTGCCTTTGGCGGGGTCCCGCAGCTGAACCGGGACCCCCAGTGCGGCTCTTAAAAGAGCCCTTGGGCGACGTCTTCTTTCTTCCAGTCCCGGCGACACCAGCTCCCCGAGGCCCGCCGACCCCCGAGAGGTACCTGCGGCCGCCAGGGGTACCCCCGGCGGGCGCCGGCGACCTCAACGAGGCCGATGTTGCCGGCGCTTGATCCGACGCGACGTCTTCGGGCTGGCGACACCAACCCCACTCAGGTCGCCGATGCCAGGCAGACTCACTGCGGCCGCCAGTGAGCCCGCTGGCACCGCCGGCCTCAGCGGAGCCGATGTTGCCAGCCGCTTCTTTCTTCAGCCATCTACTGCATGGCATCTGAGTTCCGCGGCGGAAAGCTCCTCTTTATATAGGTTTGCAGAAATCCATAATCCGTTTCTGATTGGTCAATTTTTAATACTTGCTTTACATTAACCAATCAGATTTCTGGAAAGTTCTGAAATCTGATTGGTTAATGTAAAGCAAGTATTAAAATTGACCAATCAGAAACGGATTATGGATTCTGCAAACCTATATAAGAGGACTTTCCGCCGCGGAACTCAGATGCCATCGCAGTGATGGCTGAAGAAAGAAGCGGCTGGCAACATCGGCTCCGTGAGGCCGGCGGTGCCAGCGGGCTCACTGCGGCCGCAGTGAGTCTGCCTGGCATCGCGACCGGATGGGGTTGGTGTCGCCAGCCCGAAGACGTCGCGTCGGATCAAGACGCCGGCAACATCGGCCTCGTTGAGGTCGCCGGCGCCCGCCGGGGGTACCCCTGGCGGCCGCAGGGTACCTCTCGGGGGTCGGCGGCCTCGGCGGAGCTGTGGTCGCCAGGACTGGAAGAAAGAAGACGTCGCCCAAGGGCTCTTTTAAGAGCCGCACTGGGGGTCCCGGTTCAGCTGCGGGACCCCCGCCAAAGGCACTTGTCAGTGCCGCAAGGGCCCTTATAAGGGCCGGGGAGGGGGTCCCGGTTCGGCTGCGGGACCCCCTAAGCCCCAAAAGGCCCTTCTCAGGGCCCGCTGGAGGGAGCCTCCACCCCCCCAGCGGCTCCCTCCCGTCCCCTCCCGGGAGCGGCCGGGGCGGGGGCTTGGAGGGTTGCCGGGGAGGGGGTGCGCGGCGGGTGGTCGCGACCACCTGCTGCGGACCCTTCCCGGCAGCCCCTTCTAGCCTCCCGTTCCGAGATTGCCGCGAACGGGGAACGGGTTGGGAGGGGCTGCTGGGAGCGGCGGCGGCGGCGGGTGGTCCCCGCTGCCGCCGCGGGGGGTGTGGGCGGGGTGGCGTGTCTCCGGGCGGGTCGACCACCCGCCGCGGGTTGCCTGCCATCCCCGCCGCGGGAGGTTAGTATCGCGTGACTTCACCTCCTTCAAGGTGGCGAAGTAAAACAGCCGATACTAGCCGACGAAACCAGTACCGGCCGCTTTATAAATAGAAGCGGCGGTAACAGGTAAGTATCGGCGCGAAAGGTTAACGCTTCGTTAACTTTTCGCGGCCGTTTTCGGGCCTTATAAATCGCGGTAAACGCGATTTATGCGTTAATGGCCGCGAAAACGGCCGCGAAAAGTTAACAAACCTTTATAAATATGCTCCTATGTTCCCATGGCTATTTGCCAAGAAGGAAGTCCTTTTCTATCACGTGTGTATATATATATATATATATATATATATATAGATTTGATTGACTGGTTTAGCATTGGGATCTACTGCTCCCCATACTGGAAGTATAATACTATATGGTTCATTGGAGAAATCACTAAAGCAACCGCTGGTTTAAAGGGCAAGTCGACCCTAAAAAAAGTTTGCTTTAAAATATTAATCACCCCCCCCCAAACCTAGGTTTTCGCAATATTCTTATGTTTCTTAAGATTCCCCAATAGGGACTTACCTGACCCGGTCCCTCGCGGCCGCCCCCTTCCCCCCCGTTTCGAGCAAAAACAGGAGCAGGGGGTTTCTGCGCCGACAGCCTCTCTTCTTCCTGGTTGCGGCATATTAACTGACAGCCGCAACCAGGAAGTGGAGCGTCTGTCAGCAGTAGGAGCAGCAAAGGAACCGTCAGGTAAGGAAGTTCTGGGGCATCTTTGAAATGTAAAAATATTGCGAAACCTAGGTTTGGGGGATTGTTAAACATTATTAAGCTAAGTTTAATAAGCTAAGTTCAAGTGTGCCCCTCACATGAATCTTGCTTATTTTAGGGTGGACATGCCCTTTAAATGACAGACTGAGAGATACATACAGGCCTATGTATTAAAAGTTCTTATCCTTAAAAATGGTGCTAATTTTGCCCAAACCAATCAGATTTTAGCTTTCAAATGGTACAAAACATCTGATTGGTTGGGGAAAAATTAGCACCATTTTTACCGATAAGAACTTTTATTACATAGGCCTGATAATATGGGGTTCAAACAGAAAAATAGTTATTACTAAGGAGAATTAGTCACACGCCAGAAATCACAAGACCCTTTTTAGCTCTGGCTCTGACTATTCAGAGCCAGAGCTAATTTCGAAATTTAGAAATCGTAATGAAACGAGGGAGAACTCGGTGGCAGATAGAAAACAGATTCTCAAGATTAGACTGGTTAGGGACTTGCTTACATAGATCAATCCATCATCCATTAAAGTATGAATATACTGCTATCATTGCCCTGACACATTAGCCCCATAATAAAGTTTAGTCCTAGGATTCCCTAATTCCCATGGTTGCTGGTTAGCAGGAGGAAACTGGCACATGCATAGACCAGGTCTTCTTGATCAGACATCAGCTTGATGGGACAATGCGGGTTGATTTTTGGTTTCATCTCCTTACTAGTGTCTCATGGGCACTGGATCAACTCTTTGGGGTCTTAACCTTGGCTTAATTATTTTATATTTTGGAGCTGCGTGTAATCTTCACCCTTTCGGTGCTATAGGAGGCGCTATCGAGGTGAAAGTGCACAGGTTTTTTACCGATCTAGACTGGAATGGATTGCTGAGGCAGAAAGCGGAGTTTATCCCACACCTGGAAGCTGAAGACGATACAAGCTACTTTGATAGTAAGTGTAATGCCACCTTCATTAAGATGTGATAAAATAGGGCTCTGGGTTGCCATTAATAATTACTTCTATTTGCCCAGCTCGATCTGATCGGTACCAACACATAAACTCTTACGATGAAGATGATACGAATGATGAAGACTCAGTGGAGATCAGACAGTTTTCCTCCTGTACGCCGCGGTTTAGTAAAGTAAGTGCCTTTCCCTGTATAGAACGCACAGCCATATTCCTGCACCATCATTAGTATAGAACATATCTAAGGGGCATATTTATAAAGGTTCGTTAACTTTTCGCAGCTGTTTTCGCGGACATTAACGCATAAATCGCGTTTAACGCGATTTATAAATGTCCGAAAACGGCCGCGAAAAGTTAACGAAGCGTTAACCCTTCGCGGCGATACTTACCTGTTACCGCCACTTCTATTTATAAAGCGGCGGTACCGGTTTCGCTCTGCTAGTATCGGCTGTTTTACTTCGCCACCTTGAAGGTGGCGAAGTCAGCCGATACTAGCCTCCCGCTGCGGGGATGGGCAGGCAACCCGCGGCGGGTGGTCGCACTCGCCCCGGGAGACACGCCCACCCCGCCCACAACCCCCCGCGGCGGGTAGTCACCCGCCGCCGCTTCCCAGCAGCCCCTCCCCGGCCCTTGTAAGGGCCCTTGCGGCACTGACAAGTGCCTTTGGCGGGGGTCCCGCAGCTCGAACCGGGACCCCCAGTGTGCGGCTCTTAAAAGAGCCCTTGGGTGACGTCTTCGGGCTGGCGACACCAACCCACTCAGGTCGCCGATGCCAGGCAGACTCACTGCGCCGACAGTGAGCCCGCTGGCACCGCCGGCCTCAGCGGAGCCGATGTTGCCAGCCGCTTCTTTCTTCAGCCATCTACTGCGATGGCATCTGAGTTCCGCGGCGGAAAGCTCCTCTTTATATAGGTTTGCAGAAATCCATAATCCATTTCTGATTGGTCAATTTTTTAATACTTGCTTTACATTAACCAATCAGATTTCAGAACTTTCCAGAAATCTGATTGGTTAATGTAAAGCATGTAAAGCAAGTATTAAAAAATTGGTCTCCGCCGCCACCGCGGGGTGTGTGGGCGGGGTTGGCGTATGCCCCGCCCCCTTAGGAGAGGAGTCAGGAAGGGATTTTAAGTCCCTTCGCGGCGATACTGTACAGTATCGCCGCGAAGGGGCTTAAAATTACCGCGATACATATCGCGGGAATGGCGCTCGCTGTTATAAATATATAATTTTCGTTGCTTTATAAATATGCCCCTAAGTCTCTGACACATTTATTTGTCTTGCTGACTAGAACCTGCTATAACCACCCTCTACTTTTAAAAGGGGGGATTACTAACTTTAGAGTAGCCATCTTGAAACTCATAGGATTTATATACTAGCCAATAAGAGCACTGGCATCCTTATGATGTGTCCAATCAGTGCATTGGTTCACTATTTCAATATTTTGGCATATGAAATTAATTCTAAAGATCCAATACATACAGTCTTTGGGCCTTGAGTGCTAATAATGGCCTTTATATCCAATGTGGAACGTTTCATCCTTTGGGGATTGTTACAGATTGGCCCATGATTTTACTGAAAATGTATTGGAAGTTAAAATGAATGTGATCCTTGCTTGTCCAATAGTTTTATGTTTTGCTGCTCAGTCCATTCTGTGTTTTGTTCTATACTTACTTGCTATTGGCAGGTGTACAGTAGCATGGAGCAGTTGTCCCAACTTGAGCAGAAACCCCCTACGCCTCCTCGCGATGGCAGCAAGCAAGAGAGGTCCGAGAGAGTAACCAAGAGAGAGACACTAGGGGGCGTTACGCTGCGTGAGCGCTGCTGGAGGACCGTTTCTCCTGAAATGTGAGTGGACCATGGTCGCTTTGATTAAACCCTATGGATATGGCAGGATAGTTAGTTACAGTCATTTAAAAACAAAATTTACTGTACAAATTAAATGTAATAAAAACAATGTCTGGGGATTCAGGGGCCCAAAGCTTTAATAAACACTTCAGAAGACACACAAGGAATAACTAAGGGGACAAGATAATATTCCTGTTAAAGGATGTTCATTGGCTGGGGACAGTCTTGATAGTTTCCTCTGTGGGCTCACAATCCATTCACTCAAGAAAACTGCTGAAACATAAATATAGAGTCAATTTGATAGTAAGAAATGCATACCTGCCAATTGTCCTGGATTGTCTGGGACATTCACGGATTTGCCCTGTGTCCTGCTGTCCTGGATCACTTTGTGTTTCCCGTATTTAAGCCTAAGCCCCGTTTTGTTATGGTTCCCGGAATTGTCCCGGACGGCAATGTCAGGTATGAGTAATATTTTTAAAAAAACATGTAAGGCAGCACATAGTGAAATGTTAGAAAATGTGCCTGTGGTAGGGGTAGTGGGAGCTGCTAGTCTGTGCTTATCTCTGAGACCCGCTTACATTGTTCTTCTCTGGCTTCCTTCAAAGTCCTGCCCAGACTGTAATAGAAGTAATAGAAGCAGCACAGCATATTCCTACATATTATTACTTTGTCTGACAGTCTGGGCAGTAATTATAACTACAGCTACATTTAAAGGGCAAGTCCAGCCCCAAAATGAAAACTTACATACAGGTTACATAGTTACATAGTAATTAAGGTTGAACAAAGACATACGTCCATCAAGTCCAACCTATTCACACCCTTTTTTTTTTTTTTATCCCTACCTAACAGTTGATCCAGAGGAAGGCAAAAAACCCAGCTAAAAAGGGGGAAAAAATTCCTTCCTGACTCCAAACGGCAATCGGAAAGTATCCCTGGATCAACCAGATCTATATGCATTAATACCAGTAATTCTCAATAATTTTTAGTTTTAGAAACTTATCCAGGCCTTTTTTAAAGCTATTCAATGAACTTGCCATTACCACATCTGCTGGAAGACAGAAACCTCTCCTAACCTGAAGATGAAACTTCTTTTCTTCCAACCTTAAAGGATGTCCACGTGTCCTCTGATATGACCTATTAGTGAACAATGCACCAGAGAGTTCATTGTATGGGCCATTAATATATTTGTATAAGGTTATCATGTCCCCACGCAAACGTCGCTTCTCCAATGTAAACAGCCCTAACTTGTCTAATCTGCCTGCATATTCAAGCCCCTCCATTCCCCTTATTAATTTAGTTGCCCTTCTCTGAACTGCCTCAATTTCCAAGATGTCCCTTTTGTATATGGGATTCCAAAACTGCACCGCATATTCCAAAGGTAAATCACCCCCCAAAACCCTTAACGGTAATAGTTTGAAATGTGAAATATATAAGTCTAAAGCTGGGTACACACGATGAGATATTTCGGTCCAATCGACCGATTGTTCAGTGTATCGGTCGATCGGACCGAAATTATCGCATCCGAATGTGCCCATGTCCGATCGACCGTTCTTCCGAATCTGACGAAAGGACGATCGGACAGGGTGGAAAACCTCGTCCGATCGTGCGGTCCTCTATGGACCGCACAATCGGTCGCGGTGACTATCGGACGCGGCTGCTTTTGCCGCGACCGACAGTCCTTCCTCCTGGCCGACCGGTCGAAAGTATCGAACAGTCGGTCAGGAGGAAAAATCGCTAGGTGTGTACCTAGCTTTACCTGAAATCCTGCACAATGTCCTGATTCCCCTGTTCTTTCTGGTTCTTCCAGTTAGTAACTGTCAGTTATAGATTTGACAGTTGACATGACTAAATGTTAATCCCCTGTCTGCCTCTTCTGAGCATGCCCAGGCTCAGTACAGGTCTCTAAATTGCTCAGTTTCCATGAGGCATCCAGAAGCATAGCAGGCATACAGTAATGAATTCATAGGACAAACTATGATATATCAACATATTTTAAAGAGGCCATTCTTTCTAAAAGATGTTCTTATGAGGGTGGAGTTGTCCTTTAAACAGTGTCAATTCTTTAAAGTTTAAAAGTTTTCACACTACCGTGGCAGTAATTTACACTACTGGGTGCTATTTTATACTATCGGGGGTTATTTTACACTACTAGGGGGTAATTTACACTACCATGGCAGTAATTTACACTACTGGGTTCTATTTTATACTATCGGGGGTTATTTTACACTACTAGGGGGTAATTTACACTACCATGGCAGTAATTTACACTACCGGGTTCTATTTTATACTACCGGGGGTTATTTTACAGTACTAGGGGGTAATTTACACTACCGGGTTCTATTTCATACTACTGGGGGTTATTTTACACTACTAGGGGGTAATTTACACTACTGGGTTTTATTATATACTACCGGGGGTTATTTTACACTACAGAGCATTATTTCATACTACTGGGGGTTATTTTACATTATTAGGTGTTATGTTTTTACTACAGGTTGTTATTTCATGATACCAGCAGTGAATGTACAACCAGGTGTTGATTTTCTCTGCATCATTAATAATGATTATGGGTGTTATACACATTATAATATAACAGTAATGATCAGGATTTAACATCCGCATTTAAAAAAAACGATAATGCTCATTACATAGCTCGAGAGATCGTTATTTTACAATACCGCAGCTTTACAAATACGGCCCAATCACTGGGAAATCTGACATTGCTATTTATACGGCTTCCCAGTTACATCTCCAATTCCGTGGCTCCAGAAGGGTCGGGTGTAGCAGGGGATATGGATACAAGTATTAGAGGGGTCTGTATCTTCACAGGTTGTGGTGAGTATACATTACATAGAGGGAGGCCTTCCTAGGTGTGGGTGGTTAAAGCACAGGTTATAATTCTTTCCTGAATCATTTTTTAGTTATAATTACCCCCCATGTTACGTAAACCATTTCCTTTAGATTAGGTTTATTTGTTGTTGCAGGAAACAACTATCAGACCAAGCAGAAGCCGACTCCAGCCCACCGCTGGCTGCCAGACGCAGATTCTCTGCACTGGTGGACACGGCACGATTTGTGGCCCCTCTGGAAGGGGAGCTTGAGTGCAGAGTGAGGGGAAGCAGTGGAACACACCACAGCCAAAGCAAGATCCCCCTGGGAGAGCTGGAGACAGGTAAAAAAAGCATCCCTGGCCCTGAACAATATTACATTTTACTTCACCTTTACACTGCTAGTATAGGAAGAAGGAAATAGATGCTGGTTTAGAATAGTTTAGAAGGAAATGAAAGATTTCTCCTTTAACACTGTCCTTGCCTAATACAGTCTCTCTATCCTCTATCGGTTTCCTTCTTTATCCAGCAGAAAAGCCTGTTGACTCTCACCCTCCTCAAGAGCCTGACTCCTCCCCTCGTGCTACAAACGACCTTGTCCTGCGCAGGGCACGTCATCAGCACCTCTCCGGAGACAGTGACAGACGGAGAACCGGCGGAAAAGTAATCAAATCAGCATCGACCACTGCACTCTCTGTTATGATACCTACAGGTAAACCTCCCACTACAAATAGGGGCCGTGTCAAAAGAATCATTGGGGTTTGGTTGGGCGTTCATTCAAGTGATTAGAGGTGTGACTGGGGAGCAAAGTGGGCAGCAAATGCCCCTCCATATAGGCACAATAATGTTGTTAAAGGTTTTCCCAGTTGTGAATGTGTGCCAAAGAGGACAATCCATGATAAGATCCCATTAATAACTATCCTGTCTGTTAAAGCGGATCTCCACTGGGAAAAAAAAGTTTGGCCATTTCGTTTTATTGAAGAACGGGAGGTAATGAGCTGTGCCTTACCTCCCGTTCTTCAATAAAACGAGCGATCGGGTAAGTAGCTTACCTTCTCTCATGGCTCCTGATTGTTTGATTGAAGAACAGGAGGTAAGGCACAGCTCCTTTACCTCCCGTTCTTCAATAAAACTAAATGGCCAAACTTTATTTTTTCAGTGGAGATAGCTTTTAATGCCTTTGGTTGCCACTTTTTGACCAACCTAAAATAGAAAGTTACAGCTCCTCCCTTTAACTTCTTGTTCACCAGGCAAAACTAGTGAATAGAATTAAAGACTTATGGATCTCCCTGTCTCCTCCACAGTTGAACAACACAGCAGCTCCCCTCTGGTCAGCCCCATGTCCCCTCGTTCTCTTTCCTCAAACCCATCATCACGTGATTCCTCTCCGAGCCGCGACTACACCCCGGCAGTGAGCAGCCTCCGATCCCCCATTTCCATCCAACGTTCCGGGAAGAAATATGGATTTACTCTGAGGGCCATCCGGGTTTACATGGGGGAAAGTGACGTCTATAGTGTGCAGCACATTGTCTGGGTAAGGAGTGGTGGAAGAATGAGCTTAAGCTGGTGTGCAAATGAATAGATTCCTTGATATGGCATGACGAACAGCCATTTCGGACGATAATCACGTGTCTTTAAGCTAGGTACACACAGTACAGATCATTGAAAGATGACAGACAGGATCTGCAAGATCTTTCAAAGATCTGCTTACACACAGTCCTGAGCATTCTCCTTAAGAACATCATAGTAGGAACGCTCGGGACTGTGTGTTTCCCTTGGCCGTGGCAGTCTCCTCTATAGGGAGTCTAGCGCGGCCGATGGAAATTTTTGGTCTTTCCCGAACGAGCATTCGGCCGACCCGATCGCTTTTTGTCGCCCGTGTGTGGCGTGGTCAGGGTCATTCGTCGGGTTCAACATCGTACATGTGTATGAGCCTTAAAGGATAGCTATCGTGTGTATGGAGTTTATTTGAAAAACAGTTGAACTGAAAAGTACTTGGGACAGGGATAAAGGATTGGTAATTCCTACCTCCTAATATTGTTTCTGTGAGGAGCGCCAGTCCAAAGAAAACTGACCCTGCCAGTCTTCCTCCTGGCTTCAGCACTATCTTTAATACAGGACTAACCTGGCAAATGAAAACTGCTGGTGCTCTAGCTCCTCAACGAAGCAATATTGTTAGGTAGGAATAATCAATCCGACCTCCCTGCCCCAGGTACTTTATATTTTTAAAAAGTAAATTTTTAGAGAAAAGTTATCCTTTAAAGGGTATGTCCATCAAAAAACTAACTTTCTTTCGAACTGTTTTACTGAAGAACAGGAGGTAAATGCACTATTTCTTACCTCCCGTTCTTCAGTGAATCTTGCAGGAGACTTACCGGGATCGTTCCAGCGCTGACAGAGCCGCAGCCGAAAATCCCCGACGCCTCCGACGCATCTCCAGTCCTGTGCACTGTGCGCACATGCGCACACTGTCCTGTGGTGGAAGCGCTGGGATTTCGGCTGCGGCTCTGTCAGCGCTGGAACGATCCCGGTAAGTCTCCTGCAAGATTCACTGAAGAACGGGAGGTAAGAAATAGTGCATTTACCTCCTGTTCTTCGGTAAAACAGTTAGAAAGTTAATTTTTTAGATGGATATACCTTTTAAGTGTCTATATCTCTTATGTCATTAGCAACGTGTAATACTATACTGGACAGTAATGGACCAATCACACAATGTATCTTTACCCCTAACCCCTGGGGACTCTAAAGGCCATTTAAAAAAGGTTCTCATCTGCAATAATATGCTTGTTGTTTAAAGACCAGAATCCTTTGCTTCTAACTTAGATGGCCATACACACAGGGATACATTCATACTATATCCTTTATACTAAATCTATTCTAGTACAGTAATACCATCATATAGTTAATTATGACTAATAACCAAATCCGTTGTTGGGTCTTTTATTTTGAAAAATGTTCATCATTAACACTTATTATTGGAACAATCAGCAAATTTTGCATATTACCTTGGATGGACAATATTTCTCAGGCTTGCTTGAAACAAAGGATCGTAGTTTATAAGGCGATTCACAAATAAATGTCATGGTTTTGTATTGTTAGTGGTCCATATAACTTACATATAACGTGGCAAGAAAATTCTTTATAAAGGAATGTTCTGAATGAATGGCTTTTAAATTACAAACACCAAACATTCTTAAAATATTCTGCCCACCGTACCAGACCAACTCCGAACATAAACCTTACAGTCTGTGGGTAGATTAGTATCTTTGATTGACAATATTCCATATCTGATTGATACCAAGACTATGGCTACTAAGGTCATGATTGAAGGACTAAAGGGTCATTAAGCTGGATTGGGTCATTCACCTATGGGGCAAGCAGATAAGTTATACATGTCTAATACTGAATCTTGTTTCCTGTTGTGAACAGCACGTGGAGGAAGGTGGACCTGCGCACGAGGCCGGTCTTTGTGCTGGAGACCTCATTACACACATCAACGGGGAACCTGTACATGGTCTGGTACACACTGAAGTGGTGGAACTGATTTTAAAGGTAAGGTTTCCCAGAATCCTTTAAGTGGGATGGAGGCGGAATTCCATGGCTGGTTTTGATACGTTTACATAATTTGCAAATTGATTAATTTTGTATAACCACAGAGCGGTAACAAGGTGTTAGTAACCACAACGCCGTTTGAGAACACGTCAATCAGAACAGGCCCGGCGAGGAGGAGCAGCTACAGGTCCAAGATGGCTAGGAGGAGCAAGAGAAGCACCGGGAGAGAAGGACAAGAGAGGTGAGAGGGAATAAACAACACAGAGAGAGTTATATGGGGTGTCAGAACATTGTAGAGATTCCAGTTAAAAGGTTGAGGCCTGAGATGTTGCAAAGCTAAATAACTTTGGCAGCTATAAAGGGCTGCACTAGACCAGACTGCTGTCCACCCCTAGCCCATGCCCCACCAAGATGCTCCCCTGTGCACATAAGAGGAAGGAGGCTCAATGGTCATGGCTGGGTGTGTGTGTGTGTGTGGTAGGATAGGTTTCCTTTATTAATTAACACTATTAAAGGACAACTATACTGTAATTAACTTTTTAGAAATTAAAAGAGAGAGGTAAGATTGGTACTACCCTAGGTGCTTTTCCTTTTAACTGTTTTTGGAAAAACTTTATATGCATTATTGTTCTCCTTTAACTGTGTTTGCTTCATTCTGTCCTCTTGCTTGTCGTTTACTTCTTAATTAATTCTCCCTACTCCCCATATTCCCTACCTCTTGGTCCGATAGTAAGAAGCGCAACTCTCTATTTCGCAAGATCACCAAACAATCCAATCTCCTTCACACCAGCCGGTCCCTCTCTTCCCTGAGCCGGTCACTTTCCTCCAGCGACAGTCTTCCTGGATCTCCCACTCACAGTCTCTCCGCTCGCTCCCCTACGCACAGCTACCGCTCAGTGGACTCTGCTTATCTTGGTAAGAATGGGGGATTCTTCATGGTTCTGTAGCAAGTGGGACCTTATTACAAATAATCACCTCAAAGGATATAAATAATCAAGGGTTAGAAACCTTAGCTGGGTTTTTTAAACCTTGGTATTCCCTGCCTGTTTCCTTCATCCAAAATGACACTGGGGTTTCTTAATTATGTTAAACACTTGTTTTTATTTCATTCATGTCTAGTGAACAACATTTAGGTTTTCCAACTGCTAAACACAATGATTGGCTCAGCCCAGTAACCTATGGCAACAGGCAGTCAGTTTCTAAGAACTGGACAACACAGTTAAAGGATGGTTATAGCTACTACAGAAGCAAAATGTTGGAAGGAAGAGGTTGGTTATTGCCAAATATTAACCATTTTAAAATTTCTTCGTTTGATCCCTACTTTTAGGTGCATCTTCGCAAGGCAGCTCTCCATCTTCCAGTACGCCCAACTCCCCTGCACCGCCACCACCTCCCTCTACCTCTTCCTGTGCCTCCGCTTCCTCTTCTTCTTCTTCCCCTGCCCCACCATCGCCACACATCCGTCCCAGCACACTGCATGGATTATCGCCCAAACTGCACCGCCAATATCGCTCTGCCCGTTGTAAATCAGCTGGTAATATGCCACTGTCTCCGCTTGCTCACACTCCTTCTCCTACCACCGCTGCCTCTCCACCTCTCCTTCCCAGCCACAGCATTGGTAGCAGCCTAACCACTCAGAGCTTTCCTCCAAAACTTCATCCCTCCCCACCTATTTCTCGACCCCGCCCAAAAAGTGCAGAGCCTCCACGTTCTCCACTCCTCAAGAGAGTGCAGTCTGCAGAAAAGTTAGGGGGAGGAGGTGGTGGGTCACCAAGAAAGCAGGAGCCAGGAGGGGGAGGAGGTATGATAGAGGGAGAAATGGCAGAAACCATTGGTGTGAGGACACAGGCAGTAAGGAGAGTGGGGAGGCAGGAGTCTCCACGGAGTCTTTGTGGAGGGGAAAATCTTCTGGGAGAGAACATAGAGAGGTTAGAAGGGGATGGTTTGATAGGAATATTGCAAACAGGAGATGGTCCCAAAGGCAGCGAGGGCAAAGTTCAGAGCATGGTAAAGGGTGGAGTAGTATCACGAAGTACTCCTCCTTTCTCTCCCCAGGACCCTCCTGCTACTTCAACTGCTGCTCTGCCCCCGCAAAGTGACCCTTCACTTGCCATGGTGGGGAGATGCCAAGTAAAGACGCTAAGTCCTGTGCAAGAGCACGAGGGAAGGAGGGGTGAAGGAGAGGATGGTGGAGCTGAGGGAGAGGGGAGAAAGGGAGAAAGGGGAGAGGATTATGAAGAGGAACGTGTTGGAACAAGAGAACAATGGTATTTGGAGGTAGTGGAAGAACTTACCACTGTGGGTAAAAGCTTTTCTCATGTGTTGAGTAAAACTGGTCCCTCTAATGTCACAGGAGACCCTAGTATCTCTCAGATGTCTCATACTCACTCTTCCAAAAGTAAAATGAGCACTTCAGACACCGGGAAGAGCCTTGTTATAGATAAGATTGACCAGTCTCCCTCTCCGAAGGGAAAGGTGTCAGATGTTGATCCTGAAAGAGAATCTGACCCTACTGCCTGTCATAGTACTTCTCCTCATTCAGTGAGGATCGGTCCAAAAGTTGATCCCATAAAAACAGGTTCTGCTCAACCTACAGAAGATTGCAGTGTTAAGGATAAGGTGGGAAATATCAACATTCCAAAGGGACCTTTAACTTGTTCATCAGTAAAAATCACAGGCACTTTCCCATCTACTCAGATTCGCTCGGTTTCCGTAGAAAAAAGTGATTGCGTAAGTAGGTCTATGACATCCCCACATAGGATAGAGCATGACCCAATGGTAACAGCAAATTCACAGCTTATTACTGTTAAACGGGAAAAGCCAGCTGATGTGAGGGTGCAAGACCCCCTTACACTGGCATCTATACCACCCATAAATTCAAATGCTCACGTTAGCAGAGTAGAAACCAAACAGACAAGAACGACCATAACCGATCAGAATACTAGCAAACTGACTGGAACACCGAATAATCAAATCAGTGTAACCCCTGATATAATAAGCGGAAGAAAAACTGACCAGACTAGTATGTCCACTGTCACCCCAATTATTAATAAAACTGGACAGGAAGAAAGAGATAAAGCAAAAGTCCTAACTGTCTCCCACAGTTTTAATGGAGTCCGTGTACAAGAGAATAACCAGACAAGGGAGATGACTGTTAACCCACCGATTGAGAGAATTAGTGGGGCAGAATGCGTTCATGCAGAGGCAAATGCTGCAGTCTCTAATGGTCAGAGCAGCATGGCTGCCGTTGCAACGATCGGTAATGCAGTAGCTGATTGCATGCAGATAAGGCCGCCCACTACACCTCACAATAATAACGGTATCAAAGGATTAGAAAGTGACATGATGGTTGCACCACCAAAAATGCCAACTGTTGAACAGAAAATTGAATCGGAAGCCAACCAGAGAACAGTACAGTCTATGCCAACAAATGTCCATTCCAACGAAACAGAGCAATCTAAGGGGACATCTATAGTTATTGGGGTGAGTGTTCCCAGTGATGCTCAGAGCAGGGTGCCCCGCCCAAGTAAATCGCCCACATCTCAAACAGTGCCCACACCCACCAGTCATCACCCTCTATAAGACAATAGGTCACATGGCGATACAGGGGTGTAGGAGAATATATTCTCATAATCCCATAAAATATATTCTTCCTAGTCAGGAGGACCAAGTAATGGGTAGAGAAAGGTGTTAACCCCTCTGCCTAATATTGGATACTTGACCTGAGCCTTATTGCCCCCTTTCCTGCGGAATCTAATAGTAGCAGGGGTTGCACAGGCGTGTCTCTGTGTGTCTGTGTGTATCTGTGTGTCCGTGTGTTTGTGCTGTGCCTTAATTGTTAATTAGTCTGGGGAAAAAAATAAATAACCGCACACACGCTAGATACTAAAGAGGTAAATGGACTGATGATCTGCAGGACTGTTTAAATATATTAAAAGGGAGGTTGACAGCAACATTCTGGGCTTTAAAAAAAAAAAAGCTGCGCAGGTCTTGTTCACACCCTCTGCATGACATCACCTCCCTTTCCTGAGATCTTCCTGTGCGCTAGAAAATATTCCCAGCCAATGACATCGCTGAGCAGCCTATTACGTCGTCTCCTGGGATATGATGCCATCAGCCTGCGCCACGCCTGGTGAAGTCACGCCTGTCTTACCTACATATAGAAGCATATGTCTATACATAAATATGAATATATTTATCTGGACACAATCTATATATATAGAATATATATATAAATATATAGAATAAATATTGTCTATGGGGCTCCACTATTTCTATGCAAGATGAGATATGGTAGTGTTGACCCTTTCTGTGCCTCTGGGTTCATCCTGGCAATGGGTAATTTGTGAATTATTGTATTTTTTATTTCTTTTATTTAAATGTGTATTTTTTTAAATATATGTTAATGATTCTGTGCCACTACTATCATTTTAATGTTACACCCCAAATTCTAGCATTCCCCCAAAGAAGACTTCAGCACCCCCCCACCCCCATCTATAAAATAATAAAAGGAATTCTGGGTAAAGATAATACAAAAGGATTTCTGGGAATAAACTTCAGTTCAGAGAAAAATGTACAAACCATCCATTGGAACTGAAATGACCCGAACAACATACAAAACCAGAACAGAAGCCAAAATAAACAAAAAAAAAAACCCCATCATTTTTTAAATATATATATAATATATATAAAGCTTTATGGAAATATTGTATATGTTCCTTCAATTAAAAGTTCTATGAAACAAAAAATGTTCGAACTATGTATTTGCAAGATGTAAAATAGAAGAACAAATCGATAAAAATACCAATTGCTAAAATTTGTACTTTTTTTTGGTTTATTTTTTTAAAAACATTTTTCCGTTAAATAACTTGGCAATGGTTAACCTATTTTGCTCATTTGAAATTGGATTTGGAACGAGAGGCGAGATTTCTGGGTAAATCGCTTACATTAGAGAAGCAACATTTGCGTGGGGACATGATAACTTTATACAAATATATTAATGGGCCATATAATAAACTCTCTGGTATATTGTTACTAATTGGTCATATTAGAGGACACGTGGCCATCCTTTAAGGTTGGAGGAAAATAAGTTTCTTCTTCAGGTTAGGAAAGGTTTCTTTACAGTGAGAACGGTGAAATGGTCTTCCAGCAGATGTGGTAATGGCAAGTTCACTGAATAGCTTTAAAAGTGGGCTAGATACATTTCTAAAACTAAAAAACATTGAGAATTACTGGTATTAATATGCTTGTGAAGGTTCTCATTCATCCAGGTCATGGTATATCTGTTGTATTCAATTAGATCAACTGGACTTGAAGTTTAGTTCTTGAAGACGTTTCGCTAGTCATCCGACTGGATCTTTCAATTCAGAATGACTTGTACAAGTATCTGTGGCAATTATGTACCCTGGAAAATCCCAATTAGCATATCACAGCCAGGTGTTATGGGCGTGATTGAATAGTGGCTAAGAGGTGTTATAGGAACGCCCATGGTAAGGTGTCAAAACAGCATTGTACATGGCATGGAACAACACACTGAGGCAGCAATTGGTACAACCGAAAGACCCAATATTGAAGCACATTTGTATGTGGGGGAGACCAAACAGCAACTGCACCAACGTATGGCCCAGCACAGAAGAGCCAATTCCTCGGGTCAGGAATCAGCCTTGTACCTGCATCTTAAGGATAAAGGACATACCTATAAAGATTGTAATATTAACATATTGGCAAAGGAACGTGACTGGTTCAAGAGAGGTGTTAAGGAGGCCATTTATGTGAAAATAAAGAAACCAAGCCTAAATAGAGGTGGGGGGGTTCGACACCAACTGTCTGCCATGTACAATGCTGTTTTGACACCTTACCCTGGGCGTTCCTATAACACCTCTTAGCCACTATCCAATCACACCCATAACATTTTCCAGGGTACATAATTGCCACAGATTCTTGTACAAGTCATTCTGAATTGAGAAAGGCACAGACACAAACAGATAGAGACATCGACAGACAGTTTCAGACAGACAGAGACACAGGCTGACAGAGACACAGACAGACAGAAACACTGACAGACACAGACATTTTGCAGAACTTTTTTTACATTATACAAGTTATCTGTTGCGATCTATCCAGCTAGAAAGTGCAGAGGCAAAAGCAGCTGGAAGCACTCGTACTCTCTTCAGTTCTGCCAGTAATTGCAACATTGTATCCTCTGCTCCAGATGTGGATTATGGCAATGAAATGCCAGGATTGCAGCCACTTTTATTTGTCCATTAACTGTCTAAGCTGGCAGATATGTTGGTTATAGAAACTAATCAAATGTTTGCTTTACATGTTTTAACTACCACGGACTAGTAAAGGCTGATATGTTAGTGGTTGCCTTAGATTACTAAAACAGGCAACAGGCTTTTTTTTCTTATGTCAGCCCTGAAGTTCTAGGCACAAAGAAAATGACACACCTATCCAGATTTTTATACCTTTTAAAGGGGAACTAAAGTCTATTAATATATTAAAGGGAAACAAAGAAATACCCCCTATACATACCCTAGGAAACACACTTCTTACCTTCTGTTATTACCTATGTTTGGCTTTTTCAAAGATGGCTGTGGCAGAATGACTCTCCTCTCTGTAGGCACCACACCACAAAACATTGGAGATAACGTATTTGTTATTGTATTGTATTTGTAGTCCTAATAACATTTAAATGCAGCTTTAAAGATCAAAATCTCCCCCTTCCAGTGACCCTTTAAGACCAGTTCATTACCACTAGTAGGTTAGCACGTGGCTTCCTGCAGCAGAATTCCATTGTAATCTATTGCGCAATATTAGTTTGAAGGCAAAAAATTCTTTAAAAACTGTAGAGTAGATTCCATTCCTAATGTCCGTGACAGCGTGACTTTCCCCACTCGTGGTACGAAATGTTTAAAGGGCAACTAAAGCCAAGATTCTATTCTAATATATGTACAGGATTGGGATCCCCAGTGAAAATGTAATTAAAGGACACCTGTGGTCAAAAAATACATTACTTGCCGACATTCGATACATATTTAAAGTCTGTGTTACTTTATTATCACATCTATTCTTTATTAATACTGTCCGTGATCTTATCAATAAACCCTGCCCAGATTATAGAGGGATTGTATAACCCATTACTAGCTGATATCTGTAAGGCTGAGGCCCCACTACAACAGAATCACACGTGCAGCGTGTGTGTTAACGTGATTGCGTGTGCGATGGCACATGCAATTTCTCTATTTTTCATCATGGAAACGCATGCGCAAAAATTGGTGATTACATGCATTACCAATCGCATCGGAAAACACAGGAATTTTTGCATTCCTGCCATTTCCATGTTATTTAAAATCACATGTGCAAACGCATCAGTGTGGCCTAGCCATGAGGGCACGGCCACACTGCAACGCAATCGCACACGGAATAGCATGCAATTTCACGTGCGATTATGTTGCATTTGCGCATGCATTTTTTCATTAAGTATTGGAAAACGCATACGATCGCGATTTAAAATGCAGAACGCACCTGAAACGCTCATTTTCGGTGCATTGCCGTGATTCCAATGATTTGAAAAAACGCAAGCGCAAAAAAACAGCAGCATTGTGGCCTAGCCCTAAATGTCACCTCTATAATCAACCGTAATTGTAACGTTTTCTGCCATTTCCTGGTTTCTGTAGGTGAATTATGATTTATCTGTTGTATTCAATTAGATCAACTGGACTTGAAGTTTAGTTCTTGAAGACGTTTCGCTAGTCATCCGACTGGATCTCTCAATCCCCACTAGCACAGAGGTGAAGGCTTAAGAAATGAAACATCTCTGAGGAGCCCTTAAAACTTGTGGATATCCAGACTGGGCCTTTGTCAAAAGAAGTAGAAGGAAAGAAAAGAACACGAATACCAACAGTGAAGGGGAAAAGCAAGACAGGAGGAAGAACATGGTCATCCCATATGTAGCAGGGGTCTCCGAGAAATTAAGAAGAATTTTCAATAAACATCGTATCCCTGTCTGCTTTAAACCGAACAACACACTGAGGCAGCAATTGGTACATCCAAAAGACCCAATACCAAAACACAAGAAAAGCGACATCATATATGCAGTGCAGTGCAGTGAAGAATGCTCTGATTTGTATGTGGGGGAGACCAAACAGCAACTGCATCAACGTATGGCCCAGCACAGAAGAGCCAATTCCTCGGGTCAGGACTCAGCCGTGTATCTGCATCTTAAGGATAAAGGACATACCTTTGAAGATTGTAATGTTAACATACTGGCGAAGGAACGTGACTGGTTCAAGAGAGGTGTTAAGGAGGCCATTTATGTGAAAATAAAGAAACCAAGCCTAAATAGAGGTGGGGGGGGTTCGACACCAACTGTCTGCCATGTACAATGCTGTTTTAACACCTTACTCTGGGCGTTCCTATAACACCTCTTAGCCACTATCTAATCACACCCTTAACACCTGGCTGTGATATGCTAATTGGGATTTTCCAGGGTACATAATTGCCACAGATTCAGATTCAGTCATTCTGAATTGAGAGATCCAGTCGGATGACTAGCGAAACGTCTTCAAGAATTAAACTTCAAGTCCAGTTGATCTTATTGAATACAACAGATATACCATGACCTGGATGAATGAGAACCTTCACAAGCATGAATTATGATTGGTTTTCTCACTGCTCATTCTTGGTCATGGGCAGGTCATCCAATACAGGAACCTGCAGAATTAAAACAGACAATTTTCCCAGAACATTGCTGATTTAAAAGTGAGACACAGCTATATGTAATTCTTTGGTTTACACTAGTGCAGTGCAGAGATGTTGCCCTTGATGCTCCCTGCTGTTAATGATGAGCATGATCACTGATGTTAGGCCATTGATTGGGCATGATCACTGATGTTAGGCCATTGATTGGGCATGATCACTGATGTTAGGCCAATGATTGGGCTTCCTGCGCTGCCTCCACATGTTCAACAATATAGTGCAAATCAAGCTTTATTTACCTGCAATTTTTCTGAATGTGGGAGTCGCCATATTGCCACACACTTGGTTTTAAATGCCACCCACGCACACGATCGCTGAACCAAACCTTTATTTACTCCCACTGGCTGCAGCTCCCAGAAGTTAGAAGGATCATGTTATGAATTCGTGTACATACATAACATGCAATCTGATTGCATACTCCAGCATGTTGAAAGCAGGTTCTAGAAATGTCATTTCCAAAGGAATGAATTAAAGTTGGTATTTTTCTAGAAGGTTTTACATTTGTGTCTGTCAGTGTTAAAGGAATAGTTCAACGCTAAATACTACTTTTCCCTTCCCCAGTAATCTTTCCCGGGAACAGTTTCCCCCATTCATGCTCCTGACTCCTCAACTCTGCTGTAATGTGCGACTATGCAAGCTGTAATGGGCGACTATGCACGACTTCAGGTCACTGAAGTCGAGAATCAGTGACCTCTCTAGCGTGCCAGCAGCCAACTGGGAGAAGGCATCAGGTTTCTATAGTGCATGCTAATAGCTGAAAACAAATAGAAAGTGCTGCAAATTTCAAAGTGTTTATATTGGTTAAATAGTCTGTTTTTTTTACTTATTTATTATATGGGTGGCCTGGTATGGATGGGGAATTTAATCCAAGGATAATTATACTGAATTACGGGTGACAGGGAGTGGGGTTGGAAATTAATGGTCATTTTGGGTGATTTCACACCCAAAGAATTATGGTGGAGGTGGAGAATGTGGGAGGGCATTCTTTTTTCACTTTCATTTTGGCACTTGGACAAGTAGGTCAATTTTTGGAATACTTTACCAATTAATTTGCTACACTTTGCAACACTGAAAGTGATGCACAGGCACTATGGGAAAGGGTTGGGCGTGATGGCTGACTAAGCTTGCTACCTACACTATGCTACACTGAAAGTTATGCACAGGCACTATGGCAAGGGGAAAGGGTTGTGCGTGATGGATGACTGTTTGCTACCTACACTATGCCCACTGAAAGTGATGCACAGGCACTATGGGAAGGGGACAGACCCACACAGTTACACAAACACACTGACAGACTCACAGTAACACACTGCTATACACAAACATATAAATCTATATAAACATTAAAAAATATATTTTATTAATCAGCACCAATTAAGGTGTAAGTTGCGTGTAAGTAATCCCTAATTTCTGTATCTGAGCTGTGCTTATATTTCCCTCTCTATGTACCAGGAAAATGCAGCAAAAAGAGTGCACATGAAATGAGGGAAAAGTCTGTTACATCATAGGGTCAAAGGGGGCATGCTAATACTGCAGATGGAAAAAAAGCAGTGTAGAGTGGAGGCCACCCCCCCCAAAACGAGCAGAACTTTACAAGCTGATTGCAGAGGTTACAAGCAGAATTTTTTCGCAAGAAAGGGATCTTGGGGACTGGGGCACAGGGGAGTTTATTATACAGACGTTTGTAAAATATGTCATTTCTGAGGGAACACTTCCTTCCTAACAAATGAATGGTGGGGGCGGTTCTGTGAATTGGGCATCTGTTAAAAGGTAATATTACAGTATATGTAGAGATACTGGGACACAAAAAAATTAAAGGGTAACTGTGGTCTCCAATTCTTCCAAACCAGTAAGGATTATATAAAAAGCCTTCCATCGTACCTTCAAAATAAAACCGAAATCACATCTCTAGATAAAATTCATGAGAAGTTATTGCTAGAAAGGTTCATGAATATTACTTCCTGCTTAAAATCTTCCTGTTTTCTGCCATGTGACCAGCCTGTCAGCATTAATAGGCTCCCCTTCTCAACTGTCAATTTCCCCCCCAGGTACTTCCTGTTTTCCCCAGCATTAAGTCTTTACTGAGCATGCTTCTCCACCGGGGCGGAGGTCAGTTGATATCACTCGACCTACTGGAAACAGGAAGTTTGAACATTCACCTCAATATCATTTCTCACAGGGTGAAGCCAGAGATGTGATTGTCTGCTCATTATAAAGGAAATACTGCAGGCTTTCATTTAACCCTAACTTGTTTGGAGACCACAGTTTCCCTTTAAGGGCTAGGCCACTAGTTTTATGCTCTGTTTGCACTTTGTGGCCATACCGGACAGATTTGGTAACAGTAATAGTAAGTTGGGTTGTTATCACATGTACAGTGCAATGACTTGAATAGTGACATATATTTTATAAGGTTTTTTAAATGTTTTTATGACTGGTATGTTAAGAAGTTACAAATAACAATGCAGTTTCATGGAGTCTAATGTGGTAAGTGTTACAAGATACAGATGTATCAAGGGAATGTTTACTTAGACACACAGGTGGTCCGGGTGTATTTTAAACCCCAGACCCTTCGCTTCTCCAGAAATATATCCACACAGACTCCATGTGTTTGTAAAAAACTTTTCACAAAGGTATTACTCACCACCCAATAGTGGTGGTCCGGGTGCAGCCTGCCCCGAACACTTCGCCCGGTTTAAATACACAGAAAGTAGTCACCAACAATGGGCTGATCGGCACACCATGAAAACTCCACAGGAAGCTTAAAATCAGGAATCTTTATTTAACAGATATGCTCACATACATTGGCTCCAGCCTTACGGGTTTCGGGCCCCACGTGGCCCTTACTCATAGGCTATAGCCTGGTATATAGCCATGACTGGTATGTCCCTAATGTGATAATAAATAAAGGACTTTTACTGCATATCAGCTTAGGAGTGCAGACAGTGGTTCTTCCCCTTCTATTTTGATAAAACGCAAAGCAGTGCATGTCAATGTGGGTGGCCACACTGCATTTTTTTGCAAACTGCATTCGCTCCGATTGTGCAATATTGTGCAGATTACAACGCAAGCGGACGGTAACGCACGCACTTGTGTACATATGCTGCCCAGCGTAGTGTGGCCTCAAGCCTAAGTAATATTTAGCTGTGGATTTATAAGCATTTTTCTGGATTTCCTATTGTTCTGTTTCCCTTTTCCCTGTGAATTCTATTTCTTCTGGCAGATACAAGCGTTGCAGCTACGGTTATTTAATGCATTTTTATCCACACAGTAACCAATACATGGTAAATAGAAACACAATGCATTTTCTTTGCTCACCTTTATAATTTATCGTTTTCAGCACTGCACAAGCAAGTCCAGAAGGTCATCCTGTAGGAACTTACAGGCCCTAACAAATATAAAAGGGGTGGTCCTAAAAGGACTCACTGAGCATGTGCAACTCTGGATCGTGTCGGTGACCCTAGAAAATCCCAGAATCTCCATTTCTCACATACAGGTTGTTGTTTATTGGTGTAGTTTCTCTTTAAAAGAGAACTAAGAGGTAGCTATGACATACACATGGAGCCACAGCTTTACCTTATAGAGAGGAATGGACTGGGGAAGATACAGGCGGAACCAGCCGCTGTCTCCTCAATGCAAGAAACTGACACGGGCTCAAATGACAACATTTCCGACATAGCGAGAGGGAGCGCGCGGCTTTGAATTTCAACGCTCAATAGGAGACGCGGATGATTCATTTACTGGAGGCGGGTCCAATGTAAAATGGGAAGAAAGGGGAAGGAAGCGAAGTACTGCTCAAAGGGGTGTGGCATTGGCTACGTCCAATGACGAAACAAAGTTAACTGATTGACAGAAGGAGGGACTAGTAACAGGGGAAGTAGGAAGCAGAGTGAGGAGGAAAGTAGCTGAGATGGTGAGTGGATGTCACGGGACTTGGGTTATAGGGTGAGATGGTGATCATGGAACCGGGGATATAGGGTGAGATGGTGGTCATAGGACTGGGGTTATAGGGTGAGATGGTGATCATGGAACCGGGGATATCAGGGGCAAGATGGTGGGTGGATGTCATGGACTGGGGTTATAAGGTGGAGGGTAGGGTGGATGTCTTGGACTGGGGTTATGGGGTGAGATGGTGTCATGGGACTGGGGGTTATAGGGTGAGATGGTGGTCATGGGACTGTGGTTATAGGGCGAGATCGTGGTCATGGGACTGGGGTTATAGGGTTAGATGGTGGTCATGGGACTGGGGTTATAGGATGGATGGTGGTCATGGGACTGGGATTATAGGGTGAGATGGTGGTCATGGGACTGGGATTATAGGGTGAGATGGTGGTCATGGGGACTGGGATTATAGGGTGAGATGGTGGTCATGGGGACTGGGATTATAGGGTGAGATGTTGGTCATGGGATGGGGGTTATAGGGTTAGATGGTGGTCATGGGACGGGGTTATAGGGTTAGATGGTGGTCATGGGACTGAGGTTATAGGGTGAGATGGTGGTCATGGGACTGGTGTTATAGGGTGAGATGGTGGTCATGGACTGGTGGGGTTATAGGGTGAGATGGTGGTCATGGGACTGGGATTATAGGGTGGATGTGGTCATGGGACTGGGGTTATAGGGTGAGATGGTGGTCATGGGACTGGGGTTATAGGGTGAGATGGTGGTCATGGGACTGGGTGGGTTTATAGGGTGAGATGGTGGTCATGGGACTGGGGTTATAGGGTGAGATGGTGGTCATGGGACCGTTGGGTTATAGGGTGAGATGGTGGTCATGGGACTGAGATTATAGGGTGAGATGGTGGTCATGGGACTGGGTTATAGGGTGAGATGGTGGTCATGGGACTGGGATTATGGGTGAGATGGTGGTCATGGGACTGGATTATAGGGTGAGATGGTGGTCATGGGACTGGGGTTATAGGGTGAGATGGTGGTCATGGGACTGGGATTATAGGGTGAGATGGTGGTCATGGACTGGGATTATAGGGTGAGATGGTGTCATGGGAATGGGGTTATAGGGTGAGATGGTGGTCAGGGACGATGGTTGTAGGGTTAGATGGTGGTCATGAGACTGGGGTTATAGGGTGAGATGGTGGTCATGGGACTGGGGTTATAGGGTGAGATGGTGGTCTTGGGACTGGGGTTATAGGGTGAGATGGTGGTCTTGGGACTGGGGTTATAGGGTGAGATGGTGGTCATGGGACTGGGGTTATAGGGTGAGATGGTGGTCGTGGGACTGGGGTTATAGGGTGAGATGCTGGTCTTGGGACTGGGGTTATAGGGTGAGATTGTGGGTGGATGTCATGGGACTGGGATTATAGGATGAGATGGTGGTCATGGGACTGGGGTTATAGGGTGAGATGGTGGTCATAATACATGGGAAACCTGGTTGTTTTATAGGGTGAGGATGGGTGGTCATGGACTGGGGTTATAGGTGAGATGGTGGTCATGGGACCTGGTTATGGGTGAGATGGTGGTCATGGGACTGGGATTTATGGGGGAGATGGTGGTCATGGGACTGGGGTTATAGGGTGAGATGGTGGTCATGGGACTGGGGTTATAGGGTGAGATGGTGGTCATGGGACTGGGGTTATAGGGTGGAATGGTGGTCATGGGACAGGGGTTTAGGGTGAGATGGTGGTCATGGGACTGGATTATAGGGTAGATGGTGGTCATGGGACTGGGATTATAGGGTGAGATGGTGGCATGGGACTGGGATTATAGGGTGAGATGGTGGTCATGGAGACTGGGATTATAGGGTGAGATGGTGGTCATGGGACTGGGATTTTAGGGTGAGATGGTGGTCATGGGACTGGGATTAATAGGGTGAGATGGTGGTCATGGGACTGGGATTATAGGGTTAGATGGTGGTCATGGGAATGGGGTTATAGGGTGAGATGGTGGTCATGGACTGAGGTTGTAGGGTGAGATGGTGGTACTGGGATGGGGTTATAGGGTTAGATGGTGGTCATGGGACTGGGATTATAGGGTTAGATGGTGGTCATGGGACTGGGGTATAGGTGAGATGGTGGTCATGGAGGGGTTATAGGGTGAGATGTGGCATGGGACTGGGGTTTATAGGGTGAGATGGTGGTTCTGGGACTGGGGTTATAGGGTGAGATGGTGGTCTTGGGACTGGGGTTATAGGGTGAGATGTGGTCTTGGGACTGGGGTTTATAGGGTGAGATTGTGGGGTGGATTCATGGGACTGGGATATAGGAATGAGATGGGTGGTCATGGACACTGGGTTTGAGGGTGAGATGGTGGGTCATGAGACCGGGTTATAGGGTGAGATGGTGGTCATGGGATGGGGTTTAATATGGGGTGAGATGGTGGTCATGGGACTGGGGTTATAGGGTGAGATGGTGGTCATGGGACTGTGGTTATAGGGTAATATAGTGATCATGGGAATGGGGTTATAGGGTGAGATGGTGACCATGGGACTGGGGTTATAGGGTCCAGTGTTCTCCCTAGGGTCTTTTAGCCGGGCGGCCCACCCGGCTACTTTTTCATGCCACCCGGCTGGAAAAAGTTTCTTGTGAGAACACTTGTGATTAAATAAAGAATTTAGATGTAGGTTTAATAGGTGCCAATATGTCAGTAAAAACTCCCTCAAAACTGTCCGGTCAAGACCCCTTTTTAACAGCGAGATTATTTTAGCACTTGTTTTTGCAATATCCCCAAGGTCCCATAAAGGTGGAACAGCAAACCTGCAACGCAATCTGTATACTTAATATTACTTAATGTAATATTTGCTTGTGCTGCCATGTTACATCTGTGTTACCTTCGGAAGTTTTAAAACTGCAACTCCCTACATTCTGCAACCAAGGAATGCAGGGAGTTTTTAGTTTTCAAACATCTATGTCAATATAGTTTCAATGTATTATTACTGCATGAGTTTTAAGGGCATGTCAAACCTTAAAAGTATTAGAAAATAATAATAATTAACTAGTAAAAATAGAGCACATTTAATTTTCCCCACCACCAAATTTCCCCGTCCCGTCCCACCCGGCTACGTTTTCAAGCCACCCGGCTGGAAAAAAATTCTGGGGAGAACACTGGGGTCAAATGGTGGTGAGATGGTGGGTGGATGTCATGGGTCTGGGGTTATATTGTGAGATGGTGGTCATGGGACTGGGGTTATATTGTGAGATGGTGGTCATGGGACTGGGGTTATAGGGTGAGATGGTGGTCATGGGACTGGTGTTATAGGGTGAGGGGGTGGTCATGGGACTGGGGTTATAGGGTGAGGGGGGTGTCATGGGACTGGGGTTTGGTGAGATGGTGGTCATGGGACTGGGGTTAGGGTGAGGTGGTGGTCATGGGACTGGGGTTATAGGGTGAGGGGGTGGTCATGGACTGGGTGTTATAGGGTGAGGGGGTGGTCATGGGACTGGGGGTTATAGGGTGAGGGGGTGGTCATGGGACTGGTGTTATATGGGTGGGGGTGGTCATGGGACTGGGGTTATAGGGTGAGATGGTGGTCATGGACGGGGGTTATAGGGTGAGGGGTGGTCATGGGACTGGGGTTATAGGGTGAGATGGTGGTCCATGGGACTGGGGTTATAGGGTGAGATGGTGGTCATGGGACTGGGGTTATAGGGTGAGGTGGTGGTCATGGGACTGGTGTTTAGGGTGAGGAGGTGGTCATGGGACTGGGGTTATAGGGTGAGGGGTGGTCATGGGACTGGGGTTATAGGGTGAGTGGTGGTCATGGGACGGGGTTATAGGGTGAGGTGGTGGTTATGGATTGGGTTTTAGGGTGACGGGGTGGTCATGGGACTGGGGTTTTAGTGGTGAGATGGTGGTCATGGGATGGACTGGGGTTATAGGGTGAGGGTTGGGTGGTCATGGGACTTGGGGTCTATAAGGGTGAGGTGGTGGTCATGGTATTGGGGTTTTAGGCTGAGGTGGCGTAAAATAGCCTTGCACAGGCAGTTGAACAAATAAACACAACCACATATGGTAATAAACTAATGCTTTATATACATTAAACAGCATATAGTGCTCACATATCACCCTTCCTAAAAGTCCCAATACAACCCTTACATCCAAACTATATACATACAAATCAGTACTACACTAGTACAACCAAAAACAGGCAGAGGGACTCGTGCCAATAGATGGAAACAAGAGAATCCTGGCTCACTCCAGATATACAAGTCAGAGAATAAATGTGGAGCTTTAATCCCTTATGAACACAACATAGTTCCATCCAGCGTAGCTTAACTTACTAGCATGTACTGTAACTAGTGTGTGTGGGTCTACAATGAAATGCATCTTTGTTAATTGCAATACCTAATGGGTCGTTAGAGTTCTTAGACTACTCCAATCGTGATATGTATGTTTTATATTAGTCACCCTGCTAAGTAGCCAATTGACTATTATATAGTTTTCTCGATCCTTTATAACAACATCCCTATGTTTCTTACTCTTAACTTATTATTACAGGTGCAACATTTAACCAATCAGATGTTGACTTTTTACTGGTCCACTGCAGTTACAAAACATTTGATAACATCTGATTGGTTGCTGCAGATTAGGAACCCAGGCACAATTTTGTACCTCTTGTTGAATAAGATCTTTTAAGTATCTCCATAGGTTGCTGTTTGAGCAGTTAGCACAGTGCTTTTCAACCGTTTTTCCCTTGCGGAACCCTTAAAACAATCAACATTTTTGGGGACCACCTACATTAAATATTTTTTACTCTCTCAGTAATTCACCAAATACATATTTCTTATAAATCTTCAACATGTAGATAAATACATAATATATATATATATGTATTTAAACAGATTCCTCACTGTACAGTTCCTGTCATAGGGAACCCTGGTTGAGTAAGGCTGGGTACACACCAGCCAATATTTTCAGCCAACCGACCGATTCACGGAACTTACGGTCGATCGGGCGAAAATATCGGCTGGTGTGGGGCGGGCGGGCGGCCGAGACCAACATCGATCGTTTGTTCGTCCGGATTGCATGAACGAACAATCGGGCATGTCGGAAAATTCCGACCGATCGTTCGCAAATCGGCCTCCATGTGTACCCAGTCCCTCCATGTGTACCCAGCCTAACACTGGGTTAGCAGCAGGGAGAGCACCATGCTGGGATCTGTGGAGTGCAAGGAGCCTTCATGCTAGATTACCTTCTATGTCCTACACAATATGCATTACAGTATTAAACCAGTGTTGGAAATTATTACCTCTGTCTGTATTATCATTTAAAAATCAACAAACCCTTATACTCGCACACACACATATACTGTATGTTGGAATTAAAGGACGACTAAAGCCCCAGAACAATACAGAGCACCTTGAAATAAACACAGTAATCTGTGTCTCCTCTCTCATTCTGATGGGGCTGCTGGGAAATTTACCTTTCTAACATGGTGTTTGTGTTTTATTTCCCACCATTCCACTATGGCACAGTGTGGTCACTGACCATTATGTTGTTTTACACACCCAGTCCTAAGCTACTGCAGAAACTCATTGCAGAATGTCAGGCCTACTAGTGGTATCTAGCCAATCCTGTTATGTGCATATGAGACAGGGTACCATGTGACAGACTGTGCCCAGACAGAGCACATACACACAGTTATCCAGTTCTTCAGGGGATTACTGTGACAGAGCACCAGGGGTCTGTAATAACCTGAGTTAGTAAATGCTATGTAAGGGAGAGTGTGGTCCCCAGTCTGTAATAAATAATATAACATTGTTTCATCCAGGTACCACCTCTCCCAGTATTATATCGTGTTTATAATGTATATGTAAAATGTACCAAGCACACTGTAGGGGATATGCAGTTAGTCCTTTGTCCACAAGATGGCTCATTGGGTAAAACGCCTGGGATTGCCTGTTGTAAATCAATTATTCCGGTGCCAACACGTCTGGCCTGTAGGATTGAGTTGTGTAATTGCTGATTGGTCTGCTGCTCAACAAGTCTGATGATTGGCTGCTGGTTGAAAGTTGGTAATTTGCGGAATAAATGTGGGAATAAAAAGAGCAGCTTACACATGGGGGGAAGCACATAGACAAAGGAAGAGCTAGGATACATGAGGCAGTATCCTGTAGCTGGGAGCTGATTAACTCTATCCTGACCCTTAGCTTGAGAGCAAGGGATACAGGAGGCTAGCCTGCAGGAGGAAGCAGACTAGGGCTTGGCTAAGGAAAAGCTAAGCAAGGGAGAACAGAGCTAGGACACATGCTTAGGCAGTGCCTAGCTGCCCAGAGCTGTACACCACTACCCTGCCCCTTAGCTTGAGAGCAAGAGAGCCAGGAAGGCAGAATCAGACCAGGAAAATCTAGATCCCAGGAACTGCATCCCAAGGACAGTGCTTGCTTGGTAGGATAAGGCTGTGCTTGGTACTGGTGCGTTATAATAAAGCTCCTTCAATTGCAAAAGAGCTTGTGTGGCCTTGTTTAACTTATTTCCCACGACCTCAACCAGGGCGTCCTGTGACAATTACATTTACTTTAAAGCCATTTACTAGAGTGATAATTTACAGTTTGTTGGTGTTCTTGGGGTTGGGGGTGGGTGGGCGTGGAGTATGGGGCATAAACATTTACAAATATGTAGAGCTGCTATTTCTCTCCTTTGCCTGAACAAGTAACATGTAACAGGGCTATAGTGTCTCTGTATATTCTTATTCTGTCTTGCAGTTTGTTACCTTTAAAGGAGAAGTAAAGCGTGTTTTGTCTTTTAATATATGCACATACTTACCTCTGCCTCCTTTGTCTGTAATAGCTGCTGGTGCCAGTGATGTCGCAGTGATTCCCGGGGATCTCTGACTGAATAAGCAAAACCACCCACACTTCTTCCTGATATGCACACAGTACTGTGGGAATCACCATGGCATCACCATCACAGCTATTACAGTTACTCAATGTTGTCTTCATAGGATACCTTGTGATCTTCTAACATCAGAACCAGCGAGGCAGAGGTAAGCAATGAATATTAAAAGCAAAAATGCCCTTAGAGGTGTAAGCCAACATTAAAAAGGAATGAAAGCGGCTCCTGAAGCTGCTGCTTGTTTTGTTTTTCCCACGGGTCGTTCGTCGGGTGTCAAATCGTACGTGTGTACGAAGCTTTAGAAGCCACAATCTCATCAGTAGAAGTTCCATGCCCAACGCTCTACCCCCCAGTCTAAAGCATAGGCGCTCTCTGGGTTGTGTCCAGACAGACCCAAAGAACTGAGATTGCGACTTCTTAATTAAAACGAGAGATAGGAGCAACTGCTAATAGGGTTACAATAATCTCACCGGCATTTAGCCTGGGGCAATTTTACAGGCAAATAAAGAAGAATATTAGGCTTTATGAAAAATTCTTCGAAAGCTAAGCCAATGATGAATAAAACTACAAAGTAGCAACTTCCTTTAAATGACATGCCTTATGGAAACAGTAGTAATTCAGCAGTGATAGAAATTTTATTGGATTAACAGAAATTTGCAATAGGCATCAAAACAAAAATAGACCGAGATATTATATCAATACTTCACTTTGCAAATGTTACAGCCTCTAGACACCTCCTAAAGCCTTTCATGAGTGTCTGGATTCTGGATAAGGGTATTTGTGATGATTCTTCCATACAAAATCTCTCCAGTTACATTTGATAACTACTGAGCATGGACAGCCTGCTGTCGGGGGACTGACAGCCATTCTAGACCATTGTACTACTCCCTGTACCTTTGTAGATTGAGAACTGTGTTTTGGGTCATTGATGAAATAAACCTCAAACCACCTGATGAAGGGGGTTGAACCCTCCAAAACGTTGTGTGTTATGGTTCAATAAAGTATTCACAATTTATACTTAGGTGTGCGACCTTCCATATATTCTTGCATCATTGATGAAATATCCAACCCCTGTGTATAACTTTGTGACTGATGCTTAAACATTATTCGGAAGAATTTTTTGATCTTGGGTTGAATTCATCCGACCTACGACTATAACGTTGGCCCCGGTCCCTGAACTAGCCACACAGCCCAACAGCATGATGGAACCTCCACCAAATTTGACAGTAGCAGGTGATATTCTTGGAATGCAATGTTCTTCTTACGCTGTGCAAAGAGCTTTTTGTTATGACCAATAAACTAAAAAATTCTCATCAGTCCAAAGCACTTGAGAGCAGGAAGTACAGAGGAGAGTCAAACAGAAGCACAACTTGCAGTTGTCCACCTTAAATACCTCTTCTCATGATTGGACGCACCAGTCTATGAGGTTACAAGCTAATTCAACCAATAGGGTGTTGCACAGCCATTTTTTTCCGTTTGGTTTGATTTCATATACGTAAATCCTGCCCAGTACTCGGATGTTACTGGGAAAGACTAAACACTGGTATCTTTTAGTAGAGGGGTTCCCAAACTTTATCAAATGACTGAAGAATGTACCCAACCTGTAATTTGTATGTAGAAGAATGAAAAGAAATGAATTGTATTTAGCGGCTGATGGTTGGTAACGTATATAACTGAATATATTATGTGTATAGTTTATATATTTCACATTTTCTTCTGCAGACCTCAACATTGACACAGGGTCTGGAGCGAATCCCAGATCAGATGGGGTACCTAGTGATGGGTGAAGATGGCGGAGTGCTAGCAGTAAGGGACCACTGTCACTTTGCATCCTCCTCCTGTCCTTTTCCCTTGTAATTGTCTTATCTACATCCATTCTCCAGTAATTCATTTAGAATGTTCTTCCCCATACAGAGTGCTGGGGATCTAGAAAATGATGAACGTCTGGCGGGAGTAATTAGGGAGATGGTAGCCACAGCCTGCACCTTCCAAGGACTGGGGGATCAATTACCATTCAAGCGCATGAGCAGTAAGCGTATTGCTTTATTGGCCGTGATGTACCAGCAGGGCAGATCTGTTGGTTGTTGGGTTAATGAAGGTTTTATAGCCAATCAAAACATTGAATAAGGGATCAATCAGGGAGAATTTATCTGTGTAACAGCCCTAATATGTATTGCAGGGGCTTAACTATAGGGTTGGGTGGAAATTAATGCTCAGTGGCATAAACATCTCTCTGTGGGCTGAGCCGTTAGCGGTAGTTAGAAACCTGATGTATCAGGCCTTTCCTCTGGAACTTCATTTCCCCAATCTTCAGTCTGCACCCGGTGATAGGCTGGATAACCCCCTGTGTTGTGTCCTTCGGATTCAGATAAAAGGTCAGTGACCAAATGTCCTAATCTCTCTCTTCCCAGTTGTATTCGGTGAACACACATTCCTCGTCACCATTTCCAGTCAGAAAATATACGTGGTGAAGAGGCAGAACGTAGTGCGGGAGCCAATCAGCGTCTGATGTCCCTGTCCCCTTTGTTTACTGTTAAGCTTTTATTTGTAGTTTAAAACTAATGTAAAATCATATTTAATAAAAAAAAAACGATGAAAGTTAAAAATATGTCCTTGTTATTAACCTTGATTGATCTGCATTTTAGGCCTTTTTAAAATGGACTCTAAATTTTGTTTGTGTTAAATAAAGTTATTTAATAGGGAGGTAAATGAAAGCGGAGGGATGTAAGAACCTGAAATGTTGCCTGATGTTCTGTTACCTTTCTTTCTGCTTTCTGGTTCTTCCAGTTAAAAGATGACATCACAGCCAGTGATTGAAGGATATTCCCCTAGCCACCTCCTCTGGACTTCCACGATGAGGAATAACAACTTACATAGCTGCGATCCCTCACAGGTCTCCCCTCTGCTTCCTGGTAATGACTGTCAGTCATGGCCGTGGTGGTGCCATGATGGCTAACTTCCATTGTAAATAAAGTGCGAAATATATCAGTTAGGTTTGGGGGAAGATAACTGACAAGTCACCAATTTATTTTAAGGGTGAACATGCTCTTTAAATAAAAGTCCAGTTTCAGGCAGTGATAATGTATAGTTCTGAAAAAATTAAGGTTTCCTGCTACTTCTTCAGCCCCTGTCCTAAAGGAAGATTGACTCGATGACTGCTGCCATCATTCCCTACTGCTGCTCAGTTCTTAGACCTTAAGAACTGACGCTTGAAAAAACGAATATTGGATGTGTCTGCCTGTAAACTTTAGACAATGACAGGTTTATGATTTCATGGTTGCTGTTTCTCTATAAATAAAACAAAAACAGTGAGAGCACAGATCTGAGGGTGGTTAAAGGGTATCTCCACTGAAACATACAACATAGCCTCAAATAGTATAGTGAGTTAAATTATACACATACTCTGAATTCCAGCTTCATCTCTGCAATATTTCAGAAGATCTAAATCCTCTAATGTCTGTACGCTATACAGGCATCTTCCTTCTAATGCCCGCCTGCTTGCCAATCTCCCGATGCGCGTGCACAACTTCACACATGCGCACATGTGTCTCTTCCATAGTCGGGATAACTTGACCCCGCTCTGCCTTCAGACAGCCTATGGGAACGTAAGCGTTACGTTCCCTTGGCTACAAGAACAGTCTGCGCGCGCTCGTGCTGCGTAACAGAGGAAAACCTATGTGCAAATTGCAGCTGTGCAGGGACTGTGCAGCCTTCAATCTGCCAACACTCCTATCTGTGATTGTCACAGAAGGGGGGGACTGTCACGGGATTACAGTCACAGAGGGGGGGACTGTCACAGAGGGGGACTGTCAAAGAGGGGAACTGTCACAAGGTTGGACTGTCATGGGGGGACTGTCTCAGAGGGGGGGACTCTGTTACAGACTCACTCTGGCCTTGGGACACTGAGGGGGGTCTCTGGGCTTCTAGCGCCCGTTAATGTAACGGGCTTAATGTCTAGTAAATAAATAATATAAACACAATGGTAAATATTGTACCAGGTATCCCACTACTCCCAGATCTTCCGGGAGTCTCCTGCAAATCGGGGTGGTCTCCCACACTCCTGCGAGACCACCCCAATCTCCTGCAATGGAGAGGAGTCCTGAATCTCCTCCCCATTACGCCCCCTTTATGTCTGCCACGCCCCGGACCGCCCATGCCCACACCACGCCCCTAACCCCGCCTCCCCCACCCCCTAGCATGTATGCCCTGCCCACTGTGTGATGTCAATGACGTAACAGTGTAGCCACGCCCACTCACCACGCCCCCTCGTCCACCCTGCCCGGAAAAACAAAGAGGCAGAGTGTCTTTTGTACATGTATTTATAATATATATATATATGTATATATATATATATATATATATATATAGTAAATAGAACAAAAATCAGGGCACACTCCACTCCAACCTTTCAATGCCCCTGGTGCTACCCAAAAATTCAATAAACAGTCCAATATCTAAGAAAGGTGCACTCAAGGGGTCTATTCAATGTATTTTAATTGTACAAAAAAGGCAACGTTTCGGTCCAAGAGTTAGTAGTAAAATACTTAGTAATAGTGCCCCCTCCTGTAAGTGGAGGCGCCTCATTAGTGTGTACCAAATAGCTAGCTAGGTTACGTCCTCTTCTGTATGTGTGTCTCAATCGTGTGTTGTGGAAAGGGAGATGTTTATCTTTCGTAACTAAATTCCAATACTTATCAGTGACTGCTCTCAGTTCACTGCTATGGGGTGTATAAGTGGTACAGAAATCCATAGTCCAGCTCTTATTATCTGTCTGAACCCCTTCGACACTAGTGTGTCCCATTATAGTGGCCCTAGCCCTATTAAGATCAGAATCCAGCATACCTGAGTAACCTCTCTCTATTCAACAGATTTATTAGTATTTAGTATTTTACTACTAGCTCTCCTAAACTCGGCTGTTATAGGTGTCCTAACTGCATAACCTGTCGTTCTATGATAACAGGCAAGGACTTCGCCCATCCACATAATGGACGTAGAATACCCATCAGACAGAGATTCTCATGTGAGAGCAGATATATTATTAATTTTATAGTCTGCCCCTGCGGTCTATACTACATTGGTAAGACTAGGACATCTTTCAAGGAAAGGATGGCCAACCATCGGTCCTCTGGCAGACACGCCCTTAATATGAGTGTACCTATAGCTTCCAACTACAAATTTGGAGATTTGTCTGTCGCTCGACACTATAGAAAAAAGGGCCACCCATTATCTACTTTGAGATGTATGATTTTCGATGGTTTGACGGCACGAGAGATCCAGTCGAATATAAATCATGATAAGGTGCTTCTGCAAAAGGAAGCACGATGGATACATCGACTTGAGACTGTAACACCTAAGGGATTAAACGAACAACTTCTATTACATTGTTTTCTATAATTGGTCATTTAGTTTAGCGAGTGTCTACATATCAGGGTCTTTTTGCCATTATGAGAGTGTGATATCTTAAGTCCTGAGTATTTTATTTGACTACGGTCCCTTATCATTTCATTGCCTTAGCTATATTGTTACATAACTTAGCGGCATAACACTATTGACACTTTTATATGTATCTTTTTCTCCCTCTGATCTTTGGATTTATAATTGTTATTATGTAGCTATATCTATAGCTGACATAAGGGGTTTGAATATAGTACGTTTTTAGATGTCTCTTTTTGTTTTTATGAGGAATATATTCCTTTTCACAGCTGGTTTGGGGTACAGGGTATAAATTGTTGTCCCACGCATTGTGCGTCACATCCTGAGGACGGCTTACTGTTTAGCCGAAACGCGTTGATGTCTGAGCGTTTTTAACAAGTTTAAATAAAAGACTGAGGACTGCCAACCATTTAGTGACTAAAATGCATTGATCACAGGTACAAGGTGTTCTATTGTATACACATATATATATATCTTATATCAATAAAGTCTGCGTTACAAAGGAAATAGTCAGGTGTACCTAAATGCCAGACTAAACAGGTGGCTAATATATATATAAGAGTACTTTTCATCAGGTCAGGGCAGTACTGATTGAAATTTTTTTTAAAAAAGTCAAATTCTATTGAGATAATATGGAAAACTAGAAAAACTAAATTAAAAAAAAGGGAGGGGGGAACCTGTAAAAAGCAGAATGAACTAAGAAAATTGTAGGGATTATAGAGATAACAGCAATGTATGGTGGCCTGCAGAATGGAGAGGTGAAGGAACAGAAAAAAGAAGTGGGGGAAGGGGAAAATATTATCTATAATTAATTAATTAATAATGAGCAAGGAATCCCATATTTTTAGCCATTGGTTTGTGTTTTTACATTTGTCACATTTCCCCCCCCTCCTACTTGATGTAGTGAATACGGTAGAACTCTAAAAAAGAAAGCTTGTCAACTAAAATAAGCTGTTAGTTAATATCACACTCTACTTTCTTGTGTAATCAGCTGTTAATGTTGGAGGTGTGTGTAGGAGAGCAGGTTGTGGTGTCAGACAAAAATACTGAAAACGTAAGTGCGCACAGCTGACATAAATAGCTAATCTTTCCATATCTAACAAACACATAGAATATTCACTTCTACCTCCTATAATATTATCCAATCAGGTTACATACTTTAAAACAGATTTTTTAAAGTAAAGTAGTCTTTAAATAAGCTTGTGCTGAGCATATTAGTTGCTATATACTGGAAGTTTATCTCTGTGCCCACATTCCTTGTATGGATTTACTGTACTAAGATTTAATTATCTCTATTATTGGTCTTTTTGGTAAACGGCAGATTCCTAAAAGAAACTCTGGTATAAGGGCACATGGGACCACATTAAGGCTGTGTGTTGTGCTACGTACCAATTTACTAGGAACTCAAGCTCACCTAACCTTGTGTGCACTAGTGTTGCCAGTTTGAGCTTGGGACCTCTTCAACATAGGGGGTTGTTTGTTATATATCTCTTTACTGTTTTACTTGCACTTCCAGAGAGATCTACAACATGTTACAAGCCTATAGTCAAATTTACTTAATAAATGTATAATGCCAAAAAAAATAAATAAAAAAAATCAGTGCTTGGGCTTTCTTTCTTTTCTCTACCTAATTTAATTAGTTATGTCATTCTGTGTTTGTGGAGTTCTCATGCATAATATTGCTAATTGTTCTTGTTACAGAACTTTAATTAAAATTAATTGACTAGAGGTTCATAAAGGGCCTATTTTGGTGTCCGAAATTAAAAGAAACAAGTACAATTTTTAATAGTGATGAATTGGAATGATGGGGAAATTTTAAACATGTAAGCGGTTTACTATAGGATGATTTATGTCAATTTGCTAGATGTTTATGGTCAACTTCCTTTTAGGTCATCCCCTATCGAGCATAGTTTTCCATGGAACTTGGTTCACCACTCAAAAGAAGCTAATGAATTAGCTAATGGCAGCATTATGTCTACCGCTTTAAATGCTGGTAAAGGGTTGTAGGACCGAATTCCATTGCAACACTAATCATCTTACCAGGAACTACAGGTTGCAGTTAGGTGCTTCATTAGTGCGAATGTATGCTTGTCTGTTCCTGGTCTTATACAGTAAGTCTCAAAAATATATTAGGGTAGGACTGTGTTAATTGCTTGTAGTTTGTCTCTTTTATATATATATATATATATATATATATTATACAAATAGTAAAAGAAATAAAATGATTTTAGTGCTTTAAATGAGAAAACCTTGTGAGGTCTTAAAGATTGTGGTGAGAGATGAAAATAACACTTACAGTTAGCAGGCAAATTCTAATTTAATTGAACAGTACTGGGAGAAAAGATGGTGATTCTGGGTAAAACAAAACAAATAAAACCACAGAGTGTGTCAATTCCTTGACATATTATATATGGCAAGATGAGCCATTAAAGGGAATATACCAAAAAAAAAAAAAAAAAAAAGTAATGTAAAGGTTTAAATTTTTTTTATTAGAGTAATACATTTAAAATTTCAATTAGTGTCCTTATTTTAATTATTTCATTTAAATGTTGTCAACAAATTGTGTTCTGTGCTCAGTTCACATAAAGCTCTCAAAACAGATGATGAGGCATTAAAGGCATGGGAATTACCCATAAGTCTACTCTCTCACAAAGCTTATTTGTATGATGGGAAAAGGAAGTCTTTCCTTACCTCATTTAGCAATTACATAAAGTTTGCGTTAAGGTCAAATAAAGGAAAAATGTGTCCAATTTAACATAATTTTCTTTTTCTATGCTGATGCATGTCAGTGTCCTACTTCCTCACCTCCTTTATCTCTCAAAAGCAGTCACTTCAAAGATGGCGTTTAGAGTAGAGGATCAGAGTGTGTGCGGGTAGCTTTTAAGATGCCTTATCACGTTTAAGGAAAATTTAACCCTTGGTGGCCGAGTGCCATAAGTGGGCACAAGAAAAGGGCATGTAAAAATGGTTCACTATAAAATATGCACTGCATAGACTAATGTGATGAAATTTTACAATGGGAGCTGCAGTGGTATATATCCTTATAAAAATCTCCCAGCCATGTCACTAAGTGACTCATTTCTTATATTTCTTATATCCCACTGCTTCTCCAGTGTTGCCTTGACAATGACTCAGCATTTTTTTTTGCAGTGTTTAACATTAATGGAACCTGCTGGAGCTGCTGCCTGTCACATAACCAATGTCTCTCTCCTCCTCCACATAGATTTGTTTAACCGCATAGATGCCTGGTTGGGGTGTTCCTTTCCACTGGGTTAAAGATACAGAAGGTAGCTTGGGGGGTTTAAATTAAGGTGGGAATAGGGGTGAATAAATCAGATATTTATGTATTATTAGAAATAATGCACCCCTTTACATTATAATATAAGTATATTATGCCACCAAGGAGTTCCCTAACAATATACCTGCTTTTATACAGGGAAGGGAACTCCTCGGTGGCATAATATCTTTATATTACACTGTATTGGTGGCCATAGACACTACAATCCGATTGTACAATCCGAAGTCCGTACGATTGGATTGCTGGCCAGCCAAAATTATTTTCAACTGGTCCGATGTGGAAATTATTGGAAGATTGTTGAAAGATCTTTCAATGATCTTCCATACATGATCTGACTGTAGTACAATATCGGGATATCCCAACATCGGCAACCATAAGGGGTGCATTATCCCTTATATTACAAATATCTTTTACTTAGTCGAAAAGCTGGTGTGCAGCCTTGCACCAATCTTGCACAGTGATGTCACAGCCAATAACTGACAGCTGCAACCAGGAAACTCCTCACTGCTGCTGTGAGCCCTCAAAACTAGCTCACAAAAGCAACAGGGGGTGGCACCGAGGCAGCGAGGGATAAAGTCTTGTAAGTATTTCCAGAGGCATCTTTTGGGAAGGTAATTATAACAAAACTGGGGTGGGGGGGAGTGTCAAAGCTGTAGTTAAATTTTAATTATATGGATGGAAATGCCCTTTAAGAAGTCAAGAGTAGACTACAACTATATAAAAAAAGGAAATAGCTAAAGAAACATCAATGATTCTCATCATAAATTTAAAAAAAACAACAACAAATGGTTTTATCAAAATGATCCCTACTCTGCCATGGCAATTAAATGTACAAGATTTTAATGTATACCAAAGTAGGAAAACAGCTTTACTATGCATTACTTTATGTGTAAGTCATCTTAGTAATACAGCTCAGGGTTTTCATTGAATCATTATGGAAATTTAGCTTCACATTTATGAGTTCCAGAAATGCACCTTCTGCAATAATCTTTGGGCTGTTTGTATTTGTGCAAATACAAGAAGGTGTACCCTTCTGACTGTTGACTAGTGGCTTGTATTGTAAATACACAATATTCACCAATTTCTCTAGGCTACTATGAATTTTGCAATACATTTAACAGCTTTAAAAATAACTAAAGGGAATGTTCACCCTTAAAAAACTGGTCAACTGCCCCTCAACCTATATATTTTGCACTTTACTACCTGCAATATTATCCAAATATTTATATTACAAGCTTGAACATTCTGCACATGTTCAAGCTTGTAAAAAAGCTATTTGAGCAGAGGGCGGAGGCAGATACCTTTGCCAGAACAGAAGAGAACTTACTAGTAAATATTTGGTTACAAATGAATGTAATAAACTGGACAAATAGCAGTTGGGGTTTCAGAAAGATAAGTAGAGATGAGATCCGGTTCCGACACGAACCCGGATCCGACACAGAACCTCTTAGTTCTGAAATTTCGGGATTTCAAAAAAAATTTCAAAGATTTTCAAAAATGTACGGAGCTATTTTTGATAATTTTCGAAAATATCTTTGAATATTCTAAAATCTACGGAAATAAGATCAGAACGTTCGAGGCTATTTTCGATAATTTTCTAAAATAGCCTCTAACATTCAAAAATCTTGGTCTCCGATCATATTTTTGAGGATTTTCGAAAATTATTTCCGTTTTGGAATCTTTTATCTTCAGGATTTTCCAGAGATCCGGGTATGTTTACCCCCCAAAAATGTTTTGATATGTGGCAGGAAATGGGCACAAACCTTGACCTCACATGGTATCTGTAAGCTTTTCCCAAATGTATTTACCAGCCTTCGTCCCCTCGCTGCCTTCTGCCTGTCTTCTGTGCCTTTTCCTTGCACAGAGAACAAGCAGAAGGGGCTTGACCGGCATCCACTCCTGTGATTAGCTAAGGCACAATATAGCCAATCACAGGAGCAGAAGCCGGTTGAACCCTTTTTAAGCGTGGAAATGCCCTTTATCTTGTACTGTTATCTTCATGTCCAGAATAAACCATATTCAGAGTTAATATTTAACAGAACAAGAAACAACATTGCAGCTTTGGAAACACCACAAATCACTGTCTATAATAAGGTATATGCTGTGATGCCATAAATCTCGCTAAGTGATCACCTCGGAAAGTAAGAGGCAAGTCAAGGTAATATTATATCTCCCCATTTATGTCTGTTACAGCATCACAGGTATGTAGACGTTTAATGTCATATTTGCCTCCTTTTGAGCTAAATATACATAGAATAACATGGTTATGGCACTGATTTAGGGGCGAGTGCCCAATATTACATCTCTCCCCTAGAGTTTACTTTTTGAATATGTGTATTTGTGGAATACCGGCAGAGCTAGAACATCTGTACATGCAAAATTGAGGCATTTCAACTAGAACAAACAAAGCAGGATTGCAAGGGGAAAAAAACAGAATGGTTTAAACTATATTAAAAAAAACAATATTTACAAGTGTTCAAAACTATTACTTACCTGTACACCAATAGGATCATTGTTGATGGTTTTTAATTTGTCCATTGACTTTATGACTGATAAATAAAAGCTTTACCCAATTAAGACAGTGAAAGCTCTCACCAGAGCACCATGGGAAAAAGAGAAGAACTGGTAGTAACAATTACTGTGACTTATGTTTAGAAAACATACACCTGTGCCTTGGAACCCAATATGGTGGACTTTTTCTGTAGTTCTACTATAGGAACTGATATTAACCCACTCAGTTCATGCTGGCATTAAAATAAATTTATACACAGTATATGACATCATTACTGGGACTGTTTCTGCAACTCCCCATCTTGCAGAACTCCTGGAAGAAAGGACAACATGCATAGAACATGCATCTCCAGTGGGCCTTTTTTTCTGGATGAGTGAATTCATGTTTAGCCCATGCACAGTAAGCCTGATGAATATATATATATATATATATATATAGTTTTGTCTGTGGCCTTGTCAGCGCTAACATTATATATACCAGTATATGTATACATGCATTATAGCAAATATAGTTAGACATTATGGGTAGGGTATAAAGGTTGGACTAGATGGACGTATGTCTTTATACAACCTCCAATACTATGTTACTATGTAACTGTTATACAGACATTATGGGTAGGGTATAAAGGTTGGACTAGATGGATGGATGTCTTTATACAACCTCCAATACTATGTTACTATGTAACTGTTATACAGACATTATGGGTAGGGTGTAAAGGTTGGACTAGATGGACGTATGTCTTTATACAACCTCCAATACTATGTTACTATGTAACTGTTATACAGACATTATGGGTAAGGTATAAAGGTTGGACTAGATGGACGTATCGTAGTCTTGATACACCTCCAATACTATGGTACTATGTAACTGTAGACAGACATTATGGGTAGGGTATAAAGGTTGGGACTAGATGGACATATGTCTTTATACAACCTCCATACTATGTTACTATGTAACTGTATACAGACATTAGGATAGGATATAAATGTTGGACTAGATGGACGTATGTCTTTATACAACCTCCAATACTATGTTACTATGTAACTGTTATACAGACATATGGGGGGGTTATAAGTTTGAGACTAGATGGACGTATGTCTTTATAAACCTCCAATACTATGTACTATGTAACCGTTATACAGGGACATTAGGGGTAGGATATAAAGGTTGGACTTGATGGACGTTATGTCTTTATATAATCCTCTGAAATACACCTCTCGTTCCCAACCAACTCCCCCTGCAATAAAGCTGCTAAAATTCCCAGGCATCCACTGAAATGTAATTTATTCCATTCCAAACACCAACCCCCCCCCCCCCCATAATTGGTTCCTATAAATTCTATTACTCATGAAATTGTTAAAAGCAAGTTCTCACAGACTTTTTACATAAAGCTGTGTGGCTAAGCCTTATAACTTCCCTTCTCTGTCTCTCCCTGCACAATCAGCTGTGAAAAGATTGTGCAGAGACACGGTGTAAAGGCTTTCTTTACATAAGGCATCACTGGGGTCAAGTGGGTGTGTTAGAAATCATGAATATGCATGTGATGATGCACATTGACTGACAGCCCATCCAGCACAGTAGCAGACACACACAGCTTGCAGAGGCTGCTGCAAAGGAACAGAGGTGACTTTTGGGGGAATAAAGGTAGGAGGAGGGTTGGGGGAAGGGGTACTTTCAGATAGAAAAAAAAAAGTTTTTCCATCAGTGGAGATACCCTTTAATATTCCATCAATCAGGCAGGAATTCTTGTCTGTTCCAAAAATAATCTGCATTGTGTAGTGTTAAGCTACAGACTATCAGATCCTTCCTCCTGACCAACTGTTCAGCATTTCCGGTCGGCCAGGAGAAAGGACTGTTGGTCAGGGCAAAAGTGTTCGTGGCTGACAGCTTGCCACAACCGAGCGTGTGACCCATAGAGGGCTGCACAATCAGCCGTGGTTTTCGGACAAAGGAATAGCCGCTCACATCTAAAAAAACATGCAATTATTCCAGCCTGATCGACCGACACACTGAACTATAGGTCGATCATCCCGAAATATCACATGTTGTGTACCTAGCTTTACACCACAGTCCACAGGGAGAATGTTGGTAACGTCACCCAATCTCTATGCTGTGTTGTCGAACCTTGGCACTTCAGGTGAAATGGAAAGGGTTCAGAGAAGGGCAACTAAATTAATAAGGGGACTGGAGGAGCTTGAATATGAAGAGAGACTGGATAAGTATATGTACACTAGAGAAAAGGCGCTTGTGTGGGGATATGATTACTGTGTATAAATACATTAACAGGCCATACAATAAACTATCTGGGGCAATGTTCACCAATAGAACATGTCAGAGGACACATGGACATCCCTTAAGACTTGAAGAAAAAAGGTTTAGGCTTCAAGCTCGGAAAGGGTTTTTCACTGTGAGAACGGTAAAACTATGGAACTGTCTTCCAGTGGACGTTGGTCAGTTTAAAACAAAAAGAATCTGGATGAGTTTGCGAACAAGAAGTGTTGCAAGTTACTGGTATTGATACAATTTCCGATTGCCACTTCCCCTTCGTAAATTTTTTGCCTTCCTCTGGATCAAGTTAGACAGAAAATGAGGATATTGCTAGATGGGCTGGACTGGATGGACGTATTCAACCTCAAATACTATATTAACACCCCCCTGGGCACCACCTTTTCTCTTCTTCCTCTTCTCCTTTCCCCAAACAGACATTGGCCAAAGCAGGTCATGCAGGCCTTGGGCCCCACACTGTCCCGACAGTTTCCTATCAAGGACGCCAACCTAATTTCAGAATTTTTATGGATAAAAGGACAAAAATTCCTGGACACCCAAGGTTTTTCATGGACAGGAGGTGGAATTAGTAGCGTCCCTAAGCCATTCCCCCTTTAAAGATTAACATAGAGAATACAATGTTAGGAAGAGTTAAAATTAACAGGCTGACTAACTGTGTCTGCCTAGGCATCTCTGTCTCTCTGGTAATCTGGAGGGCTGACTAACTCTGGTTTCTAAACTGGAGGGCTGATTAACTGGTTGTTTAACTGGAGGGCTAACTAATACTGGTTTGTGAACTGGAGGGCTGACTAATACTGGTTTGTGAACTGGAGGTTGACTATCTCTGGTTGGTGAACTGGAGGGACTGACTATACTGGTTTGTGAACTGGAGGGTCTGACTTACTGGTTGGGGAAGAACTGGAGGGTTGCACATATCTCTGGTTTTGTGAACTGGAGGCTGAACTAACTGTTTGTGAACTGGAGGGTGACTATCTCTTTTGTGACGGAGGGCTATACGGTTTGTGAATGGGGCTGACTAACTCGTTTGTGAACTGGAGGCGTGACTATCTCTGTTTGTGAACTGGAGGGGACTAATACTGGTTTTGTAAACTGGAGGGTTGACTATCCTGGTTGTGAACTGGAGGGTGAATATACTGGTTTGTGAACTGGAGGGTGGACTATCTAGGATTTGGAACTGGAGGGCTGACTAATACTGGTTTGTGAACTGGAGGGCTGACATACTGGTTTGTGAACTGGAGGGCTCTTGACATTTTACTGGTTGGGGAAAGAACTGGAGGGTTGAAAATCTCGCGTTTGTGAAACTTGGAGGGCCTGAACTAACTAGTTTGTGAACTGGAGGGCTGACTATCTCTATTTGTGGAACTGGAGGGCTACTCACGGTTTGTGAACTGGGGGCTGACTAATACTGGTTTGTGAAACTGGAGGGTTTGACTATCTCTGGTTTGTGAACTTGGAGGGCTGACTAATACTGGTTTGTGACTGGAGGGTTGACTATCTCTGGTTGTGAACTGGAGGGATGAATAATACTGGTTGTGAACTGGAGGGTGACTATCTGATTTGTGAACTGGAGGGCTGACTAACTGGTTTGTGAACGGAGGGCTGACTATACTGGTTGTGACTGGAGGGTTGAATCATCTCTGATTTGTGAAACTGGAGGGGTGATTAACTGGTTTGTGAACTGGAGGCTGACTAATATGGTTTGTGAACTGGAGGGTGAATATCTGGTTGTGAATTGGAGGGCTGACTAACTGGTTGTGAAAGGGAGGGCTGAAACTGGTTTGTGAACTGGAGGGTGAATATCTCTGGTTTGTTGAATTGGAGGGCTGAACTAACTGAGTTTGTGAATTGGAGGGCTGACTAACTGGTTTGTGAACTGGAGGGTTGAATATCTCTGGTTTGTGAATTGAAGGGCTGACTAATACTGGTTTGTGAACTGGGAGGGCTGACTAATACTGGTTTGTTAACTGGAGGGTTAATCTGAGCCTAGGATGGTAATTATAAAAATTTGATAAAAATATATCTCTTGCTGTCTGTATTTTGCAATGCAAAATGTCAGTGTTTAAGGGATGAAAACCCAATTTATAACTATTACCCCTAGTGTGTTTGTCAGACTGTATTTAAATAAACAGACTTAAAGTTAATGGACAAAATATGACACTGTCCAAATACAGCAGGTCTGCTTAGAAATAATTCTGTGCTGAAGGATGCTGGGAGTTGTATTTCAAGGTTACGAAACCCCATTCTAACGCCTGCCGCTCGCTCTCCACTATTGTTTGTGCCTCTCCTCTTCCTTATTACCTGTTTCTCCTTCCCCTCCACTTTCTTCCTCCCCCTCCCTCTGCCTCCTCCCGTCTAGTTCCTTCTTGTGGGCCCTGTTCTACTGCATGTTGCTATTGTAATAAGCAGGTCAGGGTGTTATTAGGTGTCACACAGATCTTCAGTGCACGAGATGCTCCCTCACGTGCGCCAGCTACAAACTCCCAATATCAGTCAGTCCACAAAGCATGTAGGGAATTAAAGCGAAGGCTGTAAGGACATGATTAGGTTTCGTAATCCTATTTACCTCACAGCACTGCCTTATTACAGAGCAGGTTTCTGTTGAAAATTTCTGGTAATTTGTGTCAGCGACGCTCTCAGTTTATTTATTTCTCTTAATTTCCGGTTAGAGAAAAACCCCTCAAGTATAGTCAGTATCAAACCAGCCACACACATGACTTCATGATATGGCCGGCCATTTTGTATGGTCTCAACTGGTCTATGATGATAATAACAAAGGCATGACTAAAGGTGGCCATACACACTAATGATAACGGGAAACGACAGGATTTACCCATTATCGTCAGTGTGTAGGGGCTGTGTATGGCCGCACGGCTGACCGATCCCTATACCACGTATGGGGATTGGTCGGGTCCGTGTGTGTGGTTCCTACTACGTGTGCCGACAGATACCAATGTAATCTGTCGGTGCATATGCTGTGGAAATCCCATGTGTATGGCCACCTTAATACTGCAGGGGGCTCAGGGTTGAGGTGGGACCAACTTCTTAATTCCCCTACCACACATACTGCCTTCACAACAGGCAACTTATGTATATGAAGCAGAGTTGGGAGCCCTTTATAGCTTTGCTGTGGGGGCTGGGGAGTTCTAGTTATGCCACAAGGGCTGCAATTGTTGTGTTACCTATAAGACTGACTATAAGATTTAAATGATTTATGAGACCAAATATTAGCAGCTGATGTAATATACAGGCTTCGGCCATCTATAAATAATTCTATGGGGGTTTAGGGTATGTAGCAATGCCACAGTCAATACGTGTCTGTGCCTTTGCTATGTATTCTGGGATATCCCATAATGCTCTGTCTTTGGTTCTGCACTTCATTTCAGGACCAAGAATTTTGACCAACTATATCGTAAGTGAGAAGGTTCTACTTCAGAATGGAATTCTCTCATCCCTTCCCCAACACTGGTCTCATTGTAATTCCAGGCAGCTTCCTTTTCATTGGGGTTTCTGGTTTATTTAATAACAGACAAGACATCACCAGAAATGCCAGCCTATAAAGGTCACCAGTGCGTTATTAGATTTATCAGGCAAGGAAGAGAGCGCTTTAGTGTGCAGTCTAATAAAGGCTTGGAGTGGAATGTGGACTTAGGTAAAGGACAGAAATACTGTTTGGATATTGTAAATATACCAGCCTTACCCTACAAGCTACTATATCTTCCCTGCGGGATAAAAACTACTTACAGAGAGGAACAGATGGAATTGTGTGTGTATCTGTTGCATAATAACGTGAAACAAGCCCTGGCTTACATAGTCATTGGACTAGTCCCCTGTCCTCATAGAGATTTAAAGGCACTGGGAAAAGCACATAGGGAATGTCTGGTATGTTACCTACAAGGAGGGGGATTTAACTCATCATGGAAGATGGTTCTCACTGTAATAGGTCTGGGTTGCTGACAGGTGGGTGGAAGGGATTTAAGATCAGCTTAGTACGAGGCACTAAAATAGCAAAACCCACAAACCAGACTGTCCGGGTGAAAATGGACAGGTGGTAATGCTGGCGGAGGGAGGGGGAGGACAAGTTGCTTTAAACTAACAGGCAGCCATCTTTTAGCATGATGGGATATCAGCAAATGAAATGCCACATATCCGATTAATATATATTCCAACTAGGCAATCCGGGGCCCACCGGAAAGCCTGATATCCGGGGTCTTATTGCACTTTCCTCGACGATAGAAAGGTCTAAAACATGTGCAAGGTCGGCCATACACTAGATTATATAGATCATTTTATTAACTAGCTGCCCAATTGTTTTAGGCTCCCAAAAGGGAGAAAGGTTTAAACTATTGGTTCTCTAGTTGGGAACGATAAATTAAATTGAAGGACTTAGGGTTTTTTTTGGCCCCATTTGTGATACGTATTTTGCAGGGTCTCATTCTTAAGGTGCCCATACACTGTACTTCGGACATTCCTCCGAGGTTCGCACAACATCCATAGAACCGCCTAGCCTGTTCTTTCTTTGATCGAGTTGCAATTGCAAGATGAATGGGCCAGACAGGAACGTTGCAGGAACCGATGTGAGCAAAGTGCGGTATGTTGATGTCTATAGATAAACGTCTAATGTATCTAATGTCTTACTAGTGTATGGCCAGCATTAGGCTGTCTGCACTCCAGCCAATATCACCCTACACATACTATCAATTGTTAAACCCAATTGGTAGTCTGGCATAAATTATAGTAGCACTGGTGATATTTTTCAGTGCAACCAATCGTATGGTCCATTTAAAACCATGTGATTGAGTAAAAATTTCAACCATATCCGATCCATATATTTTCTGTAGTGTCCAACATCAACCAAGTTTTCTTCTACAAAACCAATTGATTATCAGGGGTTTTCAATTTAAAGGGTATGTCCATTGCTTTTTTAATTTTACTTTTTACTGTTTTACTGAAGAACAGGAGGTAAGACATAGTGCATTTACCTCCTGTTCTTCAGTTAAACAATAAAAAGTCAAGTTAAAAAAGCAATGGACATACCCTTTAAGTTTATATGAGTTTGACATTCCCACAGTCAAACAGGCAATTATTGCTTGTAGGACATCTCTGGGTTTAATGACATTTTTAAATGATTTATAACCCAGAAACTGCCGAACTAAACAAAGTATCAATTCCACATGATTTCCTAAAGACATGAGACTGAGCATGCCCGGACCGGGGGCAGACACCAGAAACTATAAAATATAAAAAAAGAAGCAAACTTTATAATATTGTAATGCTTTAGTTTTCAGGCTGTCCATACCCTAGTAGTCCTCTCCCCAGGTAATCCGCTGCGATGTTGCCCAGCATGCCGGAATTTCCTCAACTAGGTGTTTAAAGGGTACAGGGTGGAAAAGGGGAAATAAGTAGACAGGAGAAAGTATTATAAGGGGGCATTTAGCAGTTTTGTTTTTCTTGGCATTTTAATATACAGTGCTGAAAACTACTATGTATATTTGTATGTTCCACTGTTATGTTTATGAATTTATATATAAACAGGGTTATTCAATAAAAAAATGGTGCTAATTTTGCCCCAACAAATCAGATGTTAGCTTTCAAATGTTAAATAAAATCTGATTGGTTTGGGCAAAATTAGCACCATTTTTAACAATAAGAACTTTTATTGAATCTCCCTGTTAGTTTTGAGGATGTTTACAGAGCACAATGCAAACAAGGAAACGTTACTCAGGGTACACATTACCCCTTGAGCACATTCACAAATGTTAATTGGAACAGTTTATTTTACAGCTTCAAAGAAGAACTTTTAACTATTTGAAATATGTTATCTGTGAATAGGGGCAGAATGCTTCCCATCGTGCTAGTCAAACACGGGACTGCACCAACTAGAGTTTCATCAGGTCGAAATATCAAGTCAGTCGAATGAAAAACTCCATTGAAGAAATCTACCAACCTTTCCATTTGAACAGCCGTCCTTCACGCTGAAAATAACCGCTAATATTTCAACCATCTGATTGGTTGTTTGGGTCGATATATCGAACTGTGTGTACACAGTCTAAGGGTGGGTGCAGCTTTTTTTATGGGTTTGTGCATTCATTTACACATTTCTGGGTACCCAAACCGAACCCCAAAAATCTGTTACCCAACCCGGGTGGAGCCATTCTGCTGCTGAAACACTCCCAGGTACATGGGTGGAGCAGTCTCTGTATATGAAGCCCATATCTATTATTACCGGCATATTCTTTTCAGATGGATCACCCCACCTCTTGCGCCTACGGAGATTTCTTTATTCTTTTTAATCTGCAGTCTCACATACCTGCCAGCATTCCTAATTACTCAGGGCCTTTAATTGATTTCCAGCCTCTCTGTCTCACTGTTTGAAATCTCCCCGAGCCTTTCGAAATATTCTTACTTAGGCAGGTGACAGGAGAGTCTCGTGCAGCGTCTGTTGACAGTCGGCCAAGAATTGTGTAATATCCAAACATGTTTTGAATGAGGAGATTTCTTGAGGCTGAAAACATAAACAAAGGTTGCAGTTGGGATGAACTACAGTTCCCAGAATGCTTAGCCAATATTGGGAATAGTAAATGCATTCCCTGGCTACATATAGCCAATATAGCATATAGCCAATATAGCATATAGCCAATACAGTATATAGCCAATATAGCATATAGCCCATATAGCATATAGCCCATATAGCATATAGCCCATATAGCATATAGCCCATATAGCATATAGCCCATATAGCATATAGCCAATACAGTATATAGCCCATATAGCATATAACCAATATAGCATATAGCCATATAGCATATAGCCAATATAGCATATAGCCAATATAGCATATAGCCAATACAGTATATAGCCCATATAGCATATAGCCAATATAGCATATAGCCATATAGCATATAGCCAATATAGCATATAGCCAATATAGCATATAGCCAATACATCGTTCCCCTCGTGTATCATTCCCTCGTGTATCTTTCCCCTCGTGTATCGTTCCCTTCGTGTATCGTTCCCTTCGTGTATCGTTCCCTTCGTGTATCGTTCCCTTCATGTATTGCTTATCATATATCTTTCCCCTTGTGTATCATTCTCTTTCTGTATCGCTCCACTCTTTTTTCGTTCCCTTCATATACACTCTATAGTCCCCTCATGTATTGTTTAATTTGTGTATCGTTCCCCTCATGTATCGTTCCCCTCATGCATCGTTCCCTCTTCGCGTATCGTTCCCTCTTCGTGTATCGTTCCCCTCATGTATCGTTCCCTTCATGTATCGTTCCCGCGCAGGGAAAGGGGGCGCACGGGAAGAGTCGGGGGGAGGACAGGTGGGTGAAGGATTGGTAAGTCAGTGAGTACGAGGCACTAAAGAGCAAAACCCACAAACCAGATCGGGTCCGGTGAAAATGGACAGGGTGGAATGGGCGGAGGGAGGGGGAGGACAAGTTGCTGGAAACTAACAGCAGCCATCTTTTAGCATAGGGATATCAGCAAAATAAATGCCACATATCGATTAATATATATTCCAACTAGGCAATCCGGGGCCCACGGAAAGCCTGATATCGGGGTCTTATTGCATTTTCTTTCCTGACGATAGAAAGGTCTAAACAGTGCAAGGTCGGCCCATCACACTAGATTATTATGATCAATTTTTACCTGCTGCCAATTGTTTTAGGCTCCAAAAGGGAGAAAGGTTTAAACTATTGGTCTCTAGTTGGGAACGATAAATTAAATTGAAGGACTTAGGGTTTTTTTTTTGGCCCCATTTGTGATACGTATTTTGCAGGTCCTCATTCTTAAGGTTGCCCATACACTGTATTCGGACATTCCTCGGTTCGCCACAACACCATAGAACCGCCTAGCCTGTTCTTTCTTTGATCGAGTTGCAATTGCAAGATGAATGGGCCAGACAGGAACGTTGCAGGAACCGATGTGAGCAAAGTGCGGTATTTGATGTCTATAGATAAACGTCTAATGTATCTAATGTCTTACTAGTGTATGGCCAGCATTAGGCTGTCTGCACTCCAGCCAATATCACCCTACACATACTATCAATTGTTAAACCAATTGGTAGTCTGGCATAAATTATAGTAGCACTGGTGATATTTTTCAGTGCACCCCATCGTATGGTCCATTTAAAACGTGTGATTGAGTAAAAATTTCAACCATATCCGATCCATATATTTTCTGTAGTGTCCAACATCAACCAAAGTTTTCTTCTACCAACCAATTGATTATCAGGGGTTTTCAATTAAAAGGGTATGTCCAGTCTTTTTTAATTTTACTTTTTACTGTTTTACTGAAGAACAGGGGTAAGACATAGTGCATTTAACCTCCTGTTCTTCAGTTTAAACAATAAAAGTCAAGTTAAAAAAGCATGGACTACCCTTTAAGTTTATATGAGTTTGACATTCCCACAGTCAAACAGGCAATTATTGCTCTGTAGGACATCTCTGGGTTTTAATGACATTTTAAATGATTTATAACCCAGAAACTGCCGAACTAACAAAGTATCAATTCCACATGATTTCCTAAAGACATGAGACTGAGCATGCCCGGACCGGGGCAGACACCAGAAACTATAAAATATAAAAAAAGAAGCACAACTTTATAATATTGTTAATGCTTTAGTTTTCAGGTGTCCATACCCTAGTAGTCCTCTCCCCAGGTAATCCCCTGCGATGTGCCCAGCATGCCGGAATTTCCTCACTAGGTGTTTAAAGGGTACAGGGTGGAAAAGGGAAATAAGTAGACAGGAGAAAGTATTATAAGGGGGCATTTAGCAGTTTTGTTTTTCTTGGCATTTGTATATACAGTGCTGAAAACTACTATGTATTATTGTTGTTCCACTGTTATGTTTATGAATTATATATAAACAGGGTTATTCAATAAAAAATGGTGCTAATTTTGCCCCAACAAATCAGATGTTAGCTTTCAAATGTTAAATAAAAATCTGATTGGTTTGTGGCAAAATTAGCACCCTTTTTAACATAAGAACTTTTATTGAATCTCCCTGTTAGTTTGAGGATGTTTACAGAGCACAGGCAACAAGGAAACGTTACTCAGGTACACATCCCCTTGAGCACATTCACAAATGTTAATTGGAACAGTTTATTTCAGCTTCAAAGAAGAACTTTGTAACTATTTGAAATATGTTTATCTGTGAATAGGGGCAGAATGCTTCCCAATCGTGCTAGTCAAACACGGGACTGCACCAACTAGAGTTTCACATCAGGTCGAAATATCAAGTCGTCGAATGAAAAACTCCATGAAGAAATCTAACCAACCTTTCCATTTGAACACCGTCCTTCCCGCTGAAAATAACCGCTAATATTTCAACCATCGATTGGTTGTTTGGGTCGATATATCGAACTGTGTGTACACAGTCTAGGGTGGGTGCAAGCTTTTTTTATGGGTTTGTGCATTCATTTACACATTTCTGGGTACCCAACGAACCCCAAAAATCTGTTACCCAACCCGGGTGGAGCCATTCTGCTGCTGAACACTCCCAGGTACATGGGTGGAGCAGCTCTGTATATGAAGCCCATATCTATTATTACCGGCATATTTTTTCAGATGGTATCACCCCACCTCTTGCGCCTACGGGAGATTTCTTTATTCTTTTTAATCTGCAGTCTCACATACCTGCCAGCATTCCTAATTACTCGGGGCCTTTAATTGATTTCGCCTCTCTGTCTCACTGGTTGAAATCTCCCGAGCCTTTCGAAATATTCTTACTTAGGCAGGTGACAGAGAGTCTCTGTGCAGCTTCTGTTGACAGTCGGCCAGAAATTGTGTAATATCCAACCGTTTTGAATGAGGAGATTTCTTGAGGCTGAAAAATAAACAAAGGTTGCAGTTGGGATGAACTACAGTTCCCAGAAGCTTAGCCAATATGGGAAAGTAAATGCATTCCCTGGCTACATATAGCCAATATAGCATATAGCCATATAGCATATAGCAATACAACATTATATAAGCCATATAGCATATAGCCCATATAGCATATAGCCCATATAGCATATAGCCCATATAGCATATAGCCCATACAGCATATAGCCCATACAGCATATAGCCCATATAGCTTATACCCATAGCATAATAGCCCATATAGCATATAGCCAATATAGCATATGCCCATACAGCATATAGCCCATACATATACCTACATATAGCCCATTAGCATATAGCCCATATGCATATGCCCATACAGTCATATAGCCCATATAGCCATATAGCATTATACATAATGCCATATAGCATATAGCCCATATAGCATATAAGCCCATATAGCATATAGCCAATACAGTATATAGCCTCATATCGCATATAACCAATATAGCATATATCCCTAGACATATAGCCAATATAGATATAGCCAATATAGCATATAGCCAATACATTATATAGCCATATAGCATATGCCAATAAGCATATACCATATGCATATAGCATATGCATATAGCCAATATGCATATAGCCAATACATGTTCCCCTCGTGTATCATTCCCTCGTGTATCTTTCCCCTCGTGTATCGTTCCCCTTCGTGTATCGTCCCTTCGTATCGTTCCCTTCGTGTATCGTCTCGTTCCTTCATGTATGCTTATCATAATTCTTCCCCTTGTGTATCATTCTCTTTCTGTATCGCTCCACTCTTTTTCGTTCCCTTTCTTATACCTTATAGTCCCCTCATGTATTGTTTAATTTGTGATCGTTCCCCTCATGTATCGTTCCCCTCATGCATCGTTCCCCTCTTCGTATCGTTCCTCTTCGTGTATCGTTCCCCTCATGTATCGTTCCCTTCATGTATCGTTCCCTTCGTGTATCTTTCCCTCATGTATCGTTCCCTCATCGTCCTGTATCGTTCCCTCTTCGTATCGTTCCCTCTTCGTGTATCGTTCCCTCTTCGTGTATCGTTCCCCTCGTGTATCGTTCCCCTCATGTATTGTTCCCTCTTCGTGTATCGTTCCCCTTGTGTATTGTTCCCTTTCGTGTATCGTTCCCGCTTTGTGTATCGTTCCTCGTGTATCGTTCCTTCGTGTATCTTCCCCTCGTGTATCGTTCCCCTCGTGTATCGTTCCCCTCTGTATCGTTCCCTTTGTGTATCGTTCCTCTACGTGTATAGTTCCCTCGTGTATCGTTCCCTTTTCGGTATATTTTCCCCTCGTGTATCGTTCCCCTCGTGTATCGTCCCTTCGTGTATCGTTCCCATCCTCGTGTATTCTTCCCTCGTGTATCGTCCCTTCGTGTATCGTTCCCCTCGTGGTATCGTTCCTTCGAGTATCGTTCCCCTCGTGTATCGTCTTCTCGTGTATCGTTCCCTTCGTGTATCGTTCCCTCTCGTGTATCGTTCCCATCGTGTATCGTTCCCTTCGTTGTCCATTCCCCTCGTGTATCGTTCCTTCGTTGTACGTTCCCTTCTGTATCGTTCCCCTCGTGTATCGTTCCCCTCGTTTATCGTTCCCCTCGTGTATCTTCCCTTTGTGTATCGTTCCCTCGTGTATCTCTCTTTGTGTATCGTCCCTTCGTGTATCTTTCCCCTCGTGTTATCCTTCCCTTCGTGTATCGTATCCCCTCGTTGTTCTTCCCTTCGTGTATCTTTCCCTTCGTGTATCGTTCTCCCCTCCCCCCCTCGTGCGGTGATCGTACCCTTCGTGTATCGTTCCCCTCGTTGTATCGTTCCCCTCATGTATCGTTCCTTCATGTTCGTTCCCCTCGTGTATCGTTCCCTCTTCGTGTATCGTTCCCCTCGTATCGTTCCCTTCGGTATCGTTCCCCTCGTGTTCGTTCCTTCTTGTATCGTTCCCTTCATGTATCGTTCCCTTCGTGTATCCTTCCCTCGTGTATCCTTCCCCTCGTGTATCGTACCCTTCGTGTATCGTTCCCCTCGTGTCTCGTTCCCCTCGTGTATCGGTCCCCTCGTGTATCGTTCCCTCTTCGTGTATCGTTCCCCTCGTGTTCATTTCCTTCATGTATCGTTCCCCTCGTGTATCGTTCCCTCTGTAACGTTCCCTTTGTGATTGTTCCCTTTGTGTATTGTTCCCTTCTATATATTGTACCCTTCATGTAGTGTTGCTCTCCTTTATGTTTCCCTCTTGTAGCTTTCCCTCTCTCTCCCACTCCCTGAGATTTAAGATCCACGGTCACCCAAAAGGCATCAAGTCAAATCTGCTCACGAGAGATGAACTCACGTGTGTGTGTCTGTTTATCTTCCTTTTGAACACAGACAAGGGCGAGGAGTTTTATTAAATATCCTGCTAAATGTGGAGCTGTGTGAATAATCAAATATTAATCATAGGGGGAGAATGAAAAAAACCTTTTCCCTCTTTGCTTAATTACCTTCCCTGTACATAAACTTATTTTCTGGATAAAGTCAGATTATCTTATGAACTAACACACTTTCACTGTATTCATACTATATATACTATTCATATTCATTCGGTAGTATTCTTCCTAGAATGTAGCTCTGCAGGACACGATTCCCTTCTCCCAATGGTTCCTCTCCCTGTTTGGTATCTGTGTCCCTCTGTATATTAGGTGTAACTCTGCAGGACAGGATTCCTTCTCCCAATGGTTCCCTCTCCCTGTATTGTATATGTGTCCCCTCTGTTATTAGAGTGTAAGCTCGGCAGGACAGGATTCCCTTCTCCAATGGTTCCCTCTCCTGTATTGTTCTATCTGTGTCCCTCTGTATATGATAGATGTAAGCTCTGCAGGACAGGATTCCCTTCTCCCATGGTCCCCTCTCCCTGTATGTATCTGTGTCCCTCTGTATATTATAGTGTTAAGCCTGCAGAACAGATTCCCATTTCCCAATGGTTCCCTCTCCCTGTATTGTATCTGTGTCCCTCTGTATATTGGATTGTAAGCTCTTTAGGACAGGATTCCCTCTTTCAAATGGTTCCCTCTCCCTGTATTGTATCTGTGTCTCTCTTTATATTATAGTTTAAGCTCTGCAGGACAGGATTCCCCTCTCCCAATGGTTCCCTCTCCCTGTATTGTATCTGTGTCCCTCTGTATATTAGAGTGTAGCTCTGCAGGACAGAATTCCTTCTCCCAATGGTTCCCTCTCCCTGTATTGTTATCTGTGTCCCTCTGTATGTTACACGTGTAAGCTCTGCAGGACAGGATTTTCCTTCCCAATGTTCCCTCTCCGTATGTAAGCTACGTCCCTCTGTATATTGTAGTGCCAAGCTCTGCAGGACAGAATTCCCATCTTCCAATGGTTCCCTCTCCGTTATTCTCTCTATGCCCCTCTGTATATTAGAGTGTAAGCTCTGCAGGACCAGGATTCCCATCTTCCAAGTTTCCCTCTCCCTATATTGTATCTATGTCCCTCTGTATATTAGAGGTAAGCTCTGCAGGACAGGATTCCCTTCTCCCAATGGTTCCCTCTCCCTGTATTGTATCTGTGTCCCTCTGTTTATACAGTGTAAGCTCTGCAGGACAGGATTCCCTTCTCCCATGGTTCCCTCTCCCTGTATTGTATCGTGTCTCTGTTATGTTACAGTGTAAGCTCTGCAGGACAGGATTTCCTTCTCCCAATGGTTCCCTCTCCCTGTATTGTTCTACGTCCCTCTGTATATTGTAGTGCAAGCTCTGCAGGACAGGATTCCCATCTTCCAATGGTTCCCTCCCCTGTATTCTATCTATGCCCCTCTGTATATTAGAGTGTAGCTCCTGCAGGACAGAATTCCCACTCCAATGGTTCCCTCTCCCTATATTGTATCTATGTCCCTCTGTATATTAGAGTGTAACTCTGCAGGACAGAGATTCCCTTCTCCCAATGGTTCCCTCTCCCTGTTTGTATCTGTGTCCCTCTGTTTTATACAGTGTAAGCTCTGCAGGACAGGGATTCCCTTCTCCCAATGGTTCCCTCTCCCTGTAGGTATCTGTGTCCCTCTGTATATTAGAGTGTAAGCTCTGCAGACAGGATTCCCTTCTCCCAATGGTCCCCCCTCCCTGTATTGTACAGTATCTTGTGTCCCTCTGTAATTCAGTATAAGATCTGCAGACAGGATCCCATCTCCCAATGGTTCCCTCTCCCTGTATGTATCCGTGTCCCTCTGTATATTAGACTGTAAGCTCTGCAGGACAGGATTCCCTACCCAATGGTTCCCTCTCCCTGTATTGTATATATGTCCCTCTGTTATATAGAGTTAAGCTCTGCAGGACAGGATTCCCTTTCCCAATGGTTCCCTCTCCCTGTATTGTATCTATGTCCCTCTGTTATTAGAGTGTAAGCTCTGCAGGACAGGATTCCCTTCTCCCAATGGTCCCCTCTCCCTGTATTGTATCTGTGTCCCTCTGTATATTAGAGTGTAAGCTCTGCAGGACAGGATTCCCTTCTCCAATGGTTTCCCTCTCCCTGTATTGTATCTTGTTCCCTCTGTTTTGGAGTGTAAGCTCTGTAGGACAGGATTCCTTCTCCCAATGGTTCCCTCTCCCCTGTATTGTATCTGTGTCCCTCTGTATATTAGAGTGTAAGCTCTGCAGGACGATTCCCTTCTCCCAATGGTTCCCTCTCCCTGTATTGTATCTGTGTCCTCTCTGTATATTGGAGTGTAAGCTCGTAGTACAGGACTTCCCTTCTTTCAATGGTTCCCTCTCCCTGTATTGTATCTGTGTCCCTCTGTATATTGGAGTGTAAGCTCTGCAGGACAGGATTCCCTTCTTTCAATGGTTCCCTCTCCCTGTATTGTATCTGTCCCTCTCTTTGTTGAGATTGGGTGGTACAGGCTAGACATCAGTGAGGTGACATTTAAACACACATTGTTGTCTTACACACTATCATTCTATGTCATATGAAATCTGATGAATTACATTTTCTCTCCATGGGACCCTGTAATGTTGGTTCCATTGTGAAAATATCTATTATCTGTTATTCTATCTGTATCATCTGCCCTTCAATATGTGTGAACTGTAACTGCCATTGGTGTTACCCTCTACCAGTGAAATGAATCAGTGACCTGTACTGCAATGTGTTTATTCCGATACTTGCAATTTTGTTGCTTTATTAGATTTTCAGCTTTTTTGGACAGACCAGGATTTTCTCCCATTTCTTTTTAATGAATTTATAATTATTTCCCAATATTGAGATTCTCCATACCCTGTGTTTATTGTTCCCGTTTATCAGGATGGGACCTGTTGTTATTTACACACATCACCTCTTCTGCTGGTTAAAGTGTAGCTGTACCACGTATTCTTGAAACTAATAAATAATATAGTGGATAATGCACCCCCAACTGTAAATTATAAGGATATTAGAAGTCAACAAGGAGTTCCGTGACTATATAAAAGCACGAGGCCGCAGGCCATCTTTACCCAGAGTCCAATGCTCTCTGTATGTTGTTATAGTGTGTGTATTATATACAACCTCCCCTTCCCTCGACATCAAGCTACTCACATCTCCTATTTACCTTCCTGCTTCTCTGCTCTGCCAATTTCCTTTCTCCCGGTGTAACCCAGATAGAAATGTTGGGTGTTGCCGCCTTGGGGGAATAGCGCTCGGCTCTGCACCAGCTGGGCAGGGATATGACCCAATTCTACGTGACCTAGTACGGCTGTGTTACTGGCTGTACAATGGGAGAGGCACAAACTGTACAAGTTCTTGTAACGAAGAACTGAAACTTCTGTCCTAACACTACAAATGTTTAATTGTGTCACAAAATGTTCACTGTAAATATTCCCAATGTACCAAATTCTCTTAATTTGTCCAGGTAAATAATCCCTCCCTATTATGCTATGTAAATCTCCCCATAACTCCACCTATTGTCCGCAGAACTCCACTTACAGCTCCATTTAATCCACCCAAAAAGCTCCACCCACTGCTCAATATAGCTCCACCTACTGTTCCATATAACTCCCCCTACTGCTCCATATAACCCACCCCAGTACCTCTACCTATTGCTCCATATAACTCCACCTACTGCTCCACATAACCCACCTACTGCTCCATATAACTCCACCTACTGCTCCATATAACCCACCCCAGTACCTCGCGCAGGGAAAGGGGGCGCACGGGAAGAGTCGGGGGGAGGACAGGGGGGGGGAAGGGAGGTAAGTCAGCGGAGGACGAGGACGAAAAGAGCAAAACCCACAAACCAGACGGTCCGGTGAATGGACAGGGTGGTAATGGGCGGAGGGAGGGGGAGGACAAGTTGCTGGTAAACTAACAGGCAGCCATCTTTTAGCATAGGGGATATCAGCAAATAAATGCCACATATCGATTAATATATATTCCAACTAGGCATCCGGGGCCCACGGAAAGCCTGATATCCGGGGTCTTATTGCATTTCTTTCCTGACGATAGAAGGTCTAAAACAGGTGCAAGGTCGGCCATACACTAGATATATGATCATTTTATTACCTGCTGCCAATTGTTTTAGGCTCCAAAAGGGAGAAAGGTTTAAACTATTGGTTCTCTAGTTGGGAACGTAAATTAAATTGAAGGACTTAGGGTTTTTTTTTTGGCCCCATTTGTGATACGTATTTGCAGGTCCTCATTCTTAAGGTGCCCATCAACTGTACTTCGACATTCCTCGGTTCGCCACAACATCCATAGAACCGCCTAGCCTGTTCCTTTCTTTGATCGAGTTGCAATTGCAAGATGAATGGGCCAGACAGGAACGTTGCAGGAACCGATGTGAGCAAAGTGCGGTATGTTTGATGTCTATAGATAAACGTCTAATGTATCTAATGTCTTACTAGTGTATGGCCAGCATTAGGCTGTCTCACTCCAGCCAATATCACCCTACACATACTATCAATTGTTAAACCCATTGTAGTCTGGCATAAATTATAGTAGCACTGGGATATTTTTCAGTGCACCCCATCGTATGGTCCATTTAAAACCATGTGTGATTGAGTAAAAATTTCAACCATATCCGATCCATATATTTTCTGTAGTGTCCAACATCAACCAAGTTTTTCTCTACAACCCAATTGATTATCAGGGGTTTTCAATTAAAAGGGTATGTCCATTCTTTTTTAATTTTACTTTTTACTGTTTTACTGAAGAACAGGGTAAGACATAGTGCATTTACCTCCTGTTCTTCATTTAAACAATAAAAGTCAAGTTAAAAAAGCAATGGACATACCCTTTAAGTTTATATAGTTTGACATTCCCACAGTCAAACAGGCAATTATTGTCTGTAGGACATCTCTGGGTTTTAATACATTTTTAAATGATTTATAACCCAGAAACTGCCGAACTAACAAAGTATCAATTCCACATGATTTCCTAAAGACATGAGACTGAGCATGCCGGACCGGGGGCAGACACCAGAAACATAAAATATAAAAAAAGAAGCCAACTTTATAATATTGTAATGCTTATTTTCAGGCTGTCCATACCCTAGTAGTCCTCTCCCCAGGTAATCCCCTGCGATGTTGCCCAGCATGCCGGAATTTCCTCAACTAGGTGTTTAAAGGGTACAGGTGGAAAAGGGAAATAAGTAGACAGGAGAAAGTATTATAAGGGGGCATTTAGCAGTTTTGTTTTTCTTGGCATTTGTATATACAGTGCTGAAAACTACTATGTATTATTGTATTGTTCCCACTGTTATGTTTATGAATTATATATAAACAGGGTTATTCAATAAAAAAATGGTGCTAATTTTGCCCCAACAAATCAGATGTTAGCTTTCAAATGTTAAATAAAAATCTGATTGGTTTGGGCAAAATTAGCACCTTTTTAACAATAAGAACTTTTATTGAATCTCCCTGTTAGTTTTGAGGATGTTTACAGAGACACAAGGCAAACAAGGAAACGTTACTCAGGTACACATTCCCCTTGAGCACATTCACAAATGTTAATTGGAACAGTTTATTTCAGCTTCAAAGAAGAACTTTTAACTATTTGAAATATGTTATCTGTGAATAGGGGCAGAATGCTTCCCATCGTGCTAGTCAAACACGGGACTGCACCAACTAGAGTTTCACATCAGGTCGAAATATCAAGTCAGTCGAATGAAAAACTCCATGAAGAAATCTACCAACCTTTCCATTTGAACACCGTCCTTCCCGCTGAAAATAACCGCTAATATTTCAACCATCTGATTGGTTGTTTGGGTCGATATATCGAACTGTGTGTACACAGTCTAAGGGTGGGTGCAGCTTTTTTTATGGGTTTGTGCATTCATTTACACATTTCTGGGTACCCAAACCGAACCCCAAAAATCTGTTACCCAACCCGGGTGGAGCCATTCTGCTGCTGAACACTCCCAGGTACATGGGTGGAGCAGTCTCTGTATATAAGCCCATATCTATTATTACCGGCATATTCTTTTCAGATGGATCACCCCACCTCTTGCCCTACGGGAGATTTCTTTTATTCTTTTTAATCTGCAGTCTCACATACCTGCCAGCATTCCTAATTACTCAGGGGCCTTTAATTGATTTCCGCCTCTCTGTCTCACTGTTGAAATCTCCCCGAGCCTTTCGAAATATTCTTACTTAGGCAGGTGACAGGAGAGTCTCGTGCAGCGTTCTGTTGACAGTCGGCCAGAAATTGTGTAATATCCAACGTTTTGAATGAGGAGATTTCTTGAGGCTGAAAAATAAACAAAGGTTGCAGTTGGGATGAACTACAGTTCCCAGAAGCTTAGCCAATATGGGAAAGTAAATGCATTCCCTGGCTACATATAGCCAATATAGCATATAGCCATAATAGCATATAGCCAATACACATTATATAGCCAATATAGCATATAGCCCATATAGCATATAGCCCATATAGCATATAGCCCATATAGCATATAGCCCATACAGCATATAGCCCATACAGCATATAGCCCATATAGCATATAGCCCATATAGCATATAGCCCATATAGCATATAGCCATATAGCATATAGCCCATACAGCATATAGCCCATACAGCTATACCCATACATATAGCCCATTAGCATATAGCCCATATGCATATGCCCATACAGCATATAGCCCATATAGCCTATATCCACATATAGCATAATGCCCATATAGCATATAGCCCATATAGCTATAAGCCCATATAGCTATAGCCAATACAGTATATAGCCCATATAGCATATAACCAATATAGCATATATCCTAAGCATATAGCCAATATAGCATATAGCCAATATAGCATATAGCCAATACATTATATAGCCCATATAGCATATGCCAATAAGCATATACCATATAGCATATAGCATATGCATATAGCCAATATAGCATATAGCCAATCAATCGTTCCCCTCGTGTATCATTCCCTCGTGTATCTTCCCCTCGTGTATCGTTCCCTTCGTGTATCGTGCCCTTCGTATCGTTCCCTTCGTGTATCGTTCGTTCCTTCATGTATTGCTTATCATAATATCTTCCCCTTGTGATCATTCTCTTTCTGTATCGCTCCACTCTTTTTCGTTCCCTTTCTATATACCTCTATAGTCCCCTCATGTATTGTTTAATTTGTGTATCGTTCCCCTCATGTATCGTTCCCCTCATGCATCGTTCCCTCTCTCGCTATCGTTCCCTCTCTCGTGTATCGTTCCCCTCATGTATCGTTCCCTTCATGTATCGTTCCCTTCGTGTATCTTTCCCCTCATGTATCGTTCCCCTCATCGTCCTCTTCGTATCGTTCCCCTCTTCGGTATCGTTCCCTCTTCGTGTATCGTTCCTCTCTTCGTGTATCGTTCCCCTCGTGTATCGTTCCCCTCATGTATGTTTCCCTCTTCGTGTATCGTTCCCCTTGTGTATTGTTCCCTTTCGTGTATCGTTCCCGCTTTGTGTATCGTTCCTCGTGTATCGTTCCCTTCGTGTATCGTTCCCCTCGTGTATCGTTCCCCTCGTGTATCGTTCCCCTCGTGTATCGTTCCCTTTGTGTATCGTTCCCTCTACGTGTATAGTTCCCCTCGTGTATCGTTCCCTTTTCGTGTATAGTTCCCCTCGTGTATCGTTCCCCTCGTGTAACGTCCCTTCGTGTATCGTTCCCACTCGTGTATTCGTTCCCCTCGTGTATCGTCCCTTCGTGTATCGTTCCCCTCGTGGTATCGTTCCTTCGGTATCGTTCCCCTCGTGTATCGTTCTCGTGTATCGTTCCCTTCGTGTATCGTTCCCCTCGTGTATCGTTCCCATCGTGTATCGTTCCCTTCGTTGTCATTCCCCTCGTGTATCGTTCCTTCGTTTACGTTCCCTTCTGTATCGTCCCCTCGTGTATCGTTCCCTCGTTTATCGTTCCCTCGTGTATCTTCCCTTTGTGTATCGTTCCCTCGTGTATCCTCTTTTGTGTATCGTTCCCTTCGTGTATCTTTCCCCTCGTGTATCCTTCCCTTCGTGTATCGTTCCCCTCGTTGTTCTTCCCTTCGTGTATCGTTTCCCTTCGTGTATCGTTCTCCCCCTCCTCCCCTCGTATGATCGTACCTTCGTGTATCGTTCCCCTCTTGTATCGTTCCCCTCATGTATCGTTCCTTCTGTTCGTTCCCCTCGTGTATCGTTCCCTCTTCGTGTATCGTTCCCCTCGTTTCGTTCCCTTCGTGTATCGTTCCCCTCGTGTTCGTTCCATTCTTGTATCGTTCCCTTCATGTATCGTTCCTTCGTGTATCCTTCCCTCGTGTATCCTTCCCCTCGTGTATCGTACCCTTCGTGTATCGTTCCCCTCGTGTTCGTTCCCCTCGTGTATCGGTCCCCTCGTTATCGTTCCCTCTTCGTGTATCGTTCCCCTCGTGTTCATTTCCTTCATGTATCGTTCCCCTCGTGTATCGTTCCCTCTTGTAACGTTCCCTTTGTGATTGTTCCCTTTGTGTATTGTTCCCTTCTATATATTGTACCCTTCATGTAGTGTTGCTCTCCTTTATGTTTCCCTCTTGTAGCTTTCCCTGCTCTCCCCACTCCCTGAGATTTAAGATCCCGGTCACCCAAAAGGCATCAAGTCAAACTGCTCACGAGAGATGAACTCACGTGTGTGTGTCTGTTTATCTTCCTTTTGAACACAGACAAGGCGAGGAGTTTTATTAAATATCCTGCTAAATGTGGAGCTGTGTGAATAATCAAATATTAATCATAGGGGGAGAATGAAAAAAACCTTTTCCCTCTTTGCTTTAATTACCTTCCCTGTACATAAACTTATTTTCTGGATATAAGTCAGATTATCTTATGAACTAACACACTTTCACTGTATTCATACTAATATACTATTCATATTCTTTCGGGTAGTATTCTTCCTAGAATGTAGCTCTGCAGGACAGATTCCCTTCTCCCAATGGTTCCTCTCCCTGTTTGGTATCTGTGTCCCTCTGTATATTAGAGTGTAAGCTCTGCAGGACAGGATTCCTTCTCCCAATGGTTCCCTCTCCCTGTATTGTATATGTGTCCCCTCTGTTATTAGAGTGTAAGCTCGGCAGGACAGGATTCCCTTCTCCCAATGGTTCCCTCTCCTGTATTGTCATCTGTGTCCCTCTGTATATGATAGTGTAAGCTCTGCAGGACAGGATTCCCTTCTCCCATGGTCCCCTCTCCCTGTATGTATCTGTGTCCCTCTGTATATTATAGTGTGTAAGCCTGCAGACAGGATTCCCCATTTCCCAATGGTTCCCTCTCCCTGTATTGTATCTGTGTCCCTCTGTATATTGATTGTAAGCTCTTTAGGACAGGATTCCTCTTTCAACATGGTTCCCTCTCCCTGTATTGTAATCTGTGTCTCTCTTTATATTATAGTTTAAGCTCTGCAGGACAGGATTCCCCTCTCCCAATGGTTCCCTCTCCCTGTATTGTATCTGTGTCCCTCTGTATATTAGAGTGTAGCTCTGCAGGACAGAATTCCTTCTCCCAATGGTTCCCTCTCCCTGTATTGTTATCTGTGTCCCTCTGTATGTTACACGTGTAAGCTCTGCAGGACAGGATTTTCCTTCCCAATGTTTCCCTTCTCCCGTATGTAACTACGTCCCTCTGTATATTGTAGTGCCAAGCTCTGCAGGACAGAATTCCCATCTTCCAATGGTTCCCTCTCCGTTATTCTTCTATGCCCCTCTGTATATTAGAGTGTAAGCTCTGCAGGCCAGGATTCCCATCTTCCAATTTCCCTCTCCCTATATTGTATCTATGTCCCTCTGTATATTAGAGGTAAGCTCTGCAGGACAGGATTCCCTTCTCCCAATGGTTCCCTCTCCCTGTATTGTATCTGTGTCCCTCTGTTTATACAGTGTAAGCTCTGCAGGACAGGATTCCCTTCTCCCATGGTTCCCTCTCCCTGTATTGTATCGTGTCTCCTCTTATGTTACAGTGTAAGCTCTGCAGGACAGGATTTCCTTCTCCCAATGGTTCCCTCTCCCTGTATTGTTCTACGTCCCTCTGTATATTGTAGTGCAAGCTCTGCAGGACAGGAATTCCCATCTTCCAATGGTTCCCTCCCCTGTATTCTATCTATGGCCCCTCTGTATATTAGAGTGTAGCTCTCTGCAGGACGAATTCCCATCTCCAATGGTTCCCTCTCCCTATATTGTATCTATGTCCCTCTGTAATTAGAGTGTAACTCTGCAGGACAGAGATTCCCTTCTCCCAATGGTTCCCTCTCCCTGTTTGTATCTGTGTCCCTCTGTTTTATACAGTGTAAGCTCTGCAGGACAGGGATTCCCTTCTCCCAATGGTTCCCTCTCCCTGTAGTGTATCTGTGTCCCTCTGTATATTAGAGTGTAAGCTCTGCAGACAGGATTCCCTTCTCCCAATGGTCCCCCCTCCCTGTATTGTACAGTATCTGTGTCCCTCTGTAATTCAGTATAAGATCTGCAGGACAGGATCCCATCTCCCAATGGTTCCCTCTCCCTGTATGTATCCGTGTCCCTCTGTATATTAGACTGTAAGCTCTGCAGGACAGGATTCCCTTACCCAATGGTTCCCTCTCCCTGTATTGTATATATGTCCTCTGTATATTAGAGTGTAAGCTCTGCAGGACAGGATTCCCTTTCCCAATGGTTCCCTCTCCCTGTATTGTATCTATGTCCCTCTGTTATTAGAGTGTAAGCTCTGCAGGACAGGATTCCCTTCTCCCAATGGTCCCCTCTCCCTGTATTGTATCTGTGTCCCTCTGTATATTAGAGTGTAAGCTCTGCAGGACGGATTCCCTTCTCCAATGGTTTCCCTCTCCCTGTATTGTATCTGTTCCCTCCTGTTTTGGAGTGTAAGCTCTGTAGGACAGGATTCCTTCTCCCAATGGTTCCCTCTCCCCTGTATTGTATCTGTGTCCCTCTGTATATTAGAGTGTAAGCTCTGCAGGACGATTCCCTTCTCCCAATGGTTCCCTCTCCCTGTATTGTATCTGTGTCCCTCTGTATATTGGAGTGTAAGCTCGTAGTACAGGACTTCCCTTCTTTCAATGGTTCCCTCTCCCTGTATTGTATCTGTGTCCCTCTGTATATTGGAGTGTAAGCTCTGCAGGACAGGATCCCTTCTTTCAATGGTTCCTCTCTCCCTGTATGTATCTGTCCTCTCTTTGTTGAGATTGGGTGGTACAGGCTAGCATCAGTGAGGTGAATTTAAAAACACACATTGTTGTCTTACACACTATCATTCTATGTCATATGAAATCTGATGAATTAACATTTCTCTCCATGGGACCCTGTAATGTTGGTTCCATTGTGAAAATATCTTATTATCTGTTATTCTATCTGTATCATCTGGCCCTTCAATATGTGTGAACTGTAACTGCCATTGGTGTTTACCCTCTACCATGAAATGAATCAGTGACCTGTACTGCATGGTTTTATTCCGATACTGCAATTTTGGTTGCTTTATTAGATTTTCAGCTTTTTTGGACAGACCAGGATTTTCTCCCAATTTCTTTTTAATGAATTTATAATTATTCCCAATATTGAGATTCTCCATACCCTGTGTTTATTGTTCCGTTTATCAGGATGGGACCTTTTGTTATTTACACACTCACCTCTCTGCTGGTTAAAGTGTAGCTGTACCACGTATTCTTGAAACTAATAAATATAGTGGTATAATGCCCCCCCAACTGTAAATTATAAGGATATTAGAAATCAACAAGGAGTTCCGTGACTATATAAAAGCACGAGGCCGCGGCCATCTTTACCCAGAGTCCAATGCTCTCTGTATGTTGTTATAGTTGTGTTGTATTATTACAACCTCCCCTTCCCTCGACATCAAGCTACTCACATCTCCTATTTACCTTCCTGCTTCTCTGCTCTGCAATTCCTTTCTCGCCTGTGTAAACCCAGATAAATGTTGGGTGTTGCCCCTTGGGGAATAGCGCTCGGCTCTGCACCAGCTGGGCAGGATATGACCCAATTCTACGTGACCTAGTACGGCTGTGTTACTGGCTGTACAATGGGAGAGGCACAACCTGTACAGTTCTTGTAACGAAGAACTGAAACTTCTGTCCTCAACCTACAAATGTTTAATTGTGTCCACAAAATGTTCACTGTAATATTCCCAATGTACCAAATTCTCTTAATTTGTCCAGGTAAATAATCCCTCCCTATTATCTATGTAAATCTCCCCAACTCACTCCACCTATGTCCAGAACTCCACTTACAGCTCCATTTAATCCACCCAAAAAGCTCACCCACTGCTCATATAGCTCGTAAGCTTTACGTTCCCTTGCTACACAACAGTCTCCGCCGCTCTGTGCTGCGTAACAGAGGAAAACCTATGTGCAAATTGCAGCTGTTGCAGGGACTGTGCCACCTTCAATCTGCCACCTCCTATCTGTGATTTGTCAAGAAGGGGGGACTGTCCCGGGATAAGAGTCACAGAGGGGGGGACTGTACAGAGGGGGACTGTCAAAGAGGGGAACTTTCCACAAGGTTGGACTGTCAGGGGGGCTGTCTCAGGGGGGGACTCGGTTACAGACTCACTCTGGCCTTGGACACTGAGGGGGTCGCTGGGCTTCTCGCCCGTTAATGTAACGGGCTTAATGTCTAGTAATATAAATAATAACACAATGGTAATATTGTACCAGGTATCCCACTACTTCCCAGATCTTCCGGAGTCTCCTGCAAATCGGGGTGGTCTCCCACACTCTGCGAGACACCCCAATCTCCTGCATGGAGAGGAGTCCTGAATCTCCTCCCCATTACGCCCCCTTTATGTCTGCCACGCCCCGGACCGCCCATGCCCACACCACGCCCCTAACCCCGACCGCCATCCCCCACCCCCTGAGCATGTATGCCCTGCCCACTGTGTGATGTCAATGACGTAACAGTGTAGCCACGCCCACTCACCACGCCCCCTCTCCACCCTGCCCGGAAAAACAAAGAGCAGAGTGTCTTTGTACATGTTTTATAATATATTATATATGTATATATATATATAATACATATATATATAGTAATAGACAAAAATCAGGGCAACTCCACTCCAACCTTTCAATCCCCTGGTGCTACCAAAAATTCACTAAACAGTCCAATATCTAAGAAAGGTGCACTCAAGGGGTCTATTCAATGTATTTTAATTGTACAAAAAAGGCAACGTTTCGGTCCAAGAGTTAGTATAAAATCTTTAATATGCCCCCTCCTGTAAGTGAGGCGCCTCATTAGTGTGTACCAAATGCTAGCTAGGTTACGTCCTCTCTGTATGTGTGTCTCAATCGTGTTTTTGGAAAGGGAGATGTTATCTTTAACTAAATTCCAATACTTATCAGTGACTGCTCTCAGTTCACTGCTATGGGTTGTATAAGTTACAGAAATCCATAGTCCAGCTCTTATATCTGTCTGAACCCCTTCACACTAGTGTGTCCCCATTATTGTGCCCTAGCCCTATTAAGATCAGAATCCAGCATACCTGAGTAACCTCTCTCTATTCAACAGATTTATTAGTATTTAGTATTTTACTACTAGCTCTCCTAACTCGGCTGTTATAGGTTGTCCTAACTGCATAACCTGTCGTTCTAGATAACAGGCAAGGACTTCGCCCATCCCTAATGGACGTTAACATCCCATCAGACAGAGATTCTCAGGTGAGAGCAGATATTATTAATTTTATAGTCTGCCCCTGCGTCTATACACTTGGTAAGACTAGGACATCTTTCAAGAAAGGATGGCCAACCATCGGTCCTCTGGCAGACACGCCCTTAATATGAGTGTACCTATAGCTTCCAACTACAATTTGGAGATTTGTCTGTCGCTCGACACTATAGAAAAAAGGGCCACCCATTATCTACTTTGAGTTATGATTTTCGATGGTTTGACGGCACGAGAGATCCAGTCGAATATAAATCATGATAAGGTGCTTCTGCAAAAGGAAGCACGATGGATACATCGACTTGAGACTGTAACACCTAAGGATTAAACGAACAACTTCTATTACATTGTTTTTCTATAATTGGTCATTTAGTTTGCGATGTCTACATATCAGGGTCTTTTTTGCCATTATGAGAGTGTGATATCTTAGTCCTGAGTATTTTATTTGACTACGTCCCTTATCATTTCATTGCCTTAGCTATATTGTTACATAACTTAGCGGCATAACACTATTGACACTTTTATATGTATCTTTTTCTCCCTCTGATCTTTGATTATAATTGTTATTATTAGCATATCTATACTGACATAGGGGTTTGAATATAGTACGTTTTTAGATGTCCTTTTTGTTTTTATGAGGAATATATTCCTTTTCACAGCTGGTTTGGGGTACAGGTTTAAATTGTTGTCCCACGCATTGTGCGTCCACATCCTGAGGACGGCTTACTGTTTAGCCAAAACGCGTTGATGTTGAGCGTTTTTTAACAAGTTTAAATAAAGACTTTGTTTTATGAAGACCCTGAAGTGACTCCGTGTTCTAACTTCCTATATATATATATATATATATATATATATAATATAAATATATAGTTTTTGTCTGTGGCCTTGTCAGCGCTAACATTATATATACCAGTATATGTATACATACATTATAGCAAATATAGTTAGACATTATGGGTAGGGTATAAAGGTTGGACTAGATGGACATATGTCTTTATACACCTCCAAACTATGTTACTATGTACTGTTTACAGACATTATGGGTAGGGTATAAAGGTTGGACTAGATGACGTATGTCTTTTATACAACCTCCAATACTATGTTACTATGTAACTGTTATACAGACATTATGGGTAGGGTATAAACGGTTGGACTAGATGGACTATGTCTTTTATCCAACCTCCAATACTATGTTACTATGTAACTGTTATACAGACATTATGGGTAGGGTATAAAGGTTGGACTAGATGGACGTATGTCTTTATACAACCTCCAATACTATGTTACTATGTAACTGTTATCAGACATTATGGGTAGGGTATAAAGGTTTGACTAGATGGACGTATCCTCTTTATAAACCCCATACTATGTTACTATGTAACTGTTAGACAGACATTATGGGTAGGGTATAAGGTTGGACTAGATGGACATATGTCTTTATAACACCTCCAATACTATATTACTATGTAACGGTTATCAGACATTATGGTTAGGGTATAAAGGTTTGGACTAGATGGACGTATGTCTTTATACACCTCCAATACTATTTACTATGTACTGTTATACAGACATTATGGGTAGGGTTAAAGGTTGGACTAGATGGACATATGTCTTTATACAACTTCCAATACTATGTTACTATGTAACTGTTACACAAGACATTATGGGTAGGGTAAAAGGTTGGACTAGATGGACGTATGTCTTTATACACCCTCCAATACTATGTTACTATGTACTGTTAGACAGACATTATGGGTAGGTATAAAGGTTGACTAAATGGATGTATTGTCTTTATACAACCTTCAATACGACGTTACTATGTAACTGTTAGACAGACTTATGGGTAAGGTATAAATTTGGACTAGATGGACGTATGTCTTTATACAACTTCCAATACTTGTTACTATGTAACTGTTTACAGACATTATGGGTAGGGTATAAGGTTGGACTAGATGGACGTATGTCTTTATACAACCTCCAATACTATGTTACTATGTAACTGTTATACAGACATTATGGTAGGATATAAAGGTTGGACTAGATGGACGTATGTCTTTATACAACTTCCAATACTTTGTTACTATGTAACTGTTATACAGACATTATGGGTAGGGTATAAAGTTTGGACAGATGGACGTATGTCTTATACAACCCCCAAACTATGTTACTATGTAACTGTTACAGACATTATGGGTAGGATATAAAGGTTGGACTAGATGGACATATGTCTTTATACAACCTCCAATACAATGTTACTATGTAACTGTTATACAGACATTATGGGTAGGGTATAAAGGTTGGACTAGATGGACGTATGTCTTTATACAACCTCCAATACTATGTTACTATGTAACTGTTTATACAGACATATATGGTAGTATAAGGTTGGACTAGATGGACGTATGTCTTTTATCCAACCTCCAATACTATGTTACTATGTAACTGTTAGACAACTTATGGTAGGGTATAAAGGTTGGACTAGATGGACTATGTCTTTATACAACCTCCAATACTATGTTACTATGTAACTGTTATACAGACATTATGGATAGGATATAAATGTTGGACTAGATGACGTATGTCTTTATACACCTCCAATACTATGTACTATGTAACTGTTATACGACATTATGGGTAGGGTATAAGTTTGGACTAGATGGACGTATGTCTTTATACAACCTCCAATACTATGTTACTATGTAACCGTTTACAGACATTAGGGTAGGATATAAAGGTTGGACTTGATGGACGTATGTCTTTATATATCCTCTGAAATACACCTTCTGTCTCCCAACACACCTCCCCTGCAATAAAGCTGCTAAATTCCCAGCATCCCCACTGAAATGTAACTTCTATTTCCATTCCCAAACACCAAACCCCCCCCCCCCATAATTTGGTTCCTATAATTCTATTACTCATGAAATTGTTAAAGCAGTTCTCACAGACTTTTTACATAAAGCTGTGTGGCTAACCTTATAACTTCCCTTCTCTGTCTCTCCCTGCACAATCCGCTGTGAAAGAATTGTGCAGAGCACGGTGTAAAGGCTTTCTTTACATAAGGCATCACTGGGGTCAAGTGGGTGTGTTAGAAATCATGAATATGCATGTGATGATGCACATTGACTGACAGCCATCCAGCACAGTAGCAGAACACACAAGCTTGCAGAGGCTGCTGCAAAGGAACAGAGGTGACTTTTTGGGGGAATAAAGGTAGGAGAGGTTGGGGGAAGGGGTACTTTCAGATAGAAAAAAAAAATTTTTTCCATCAGTGGAGATACCCTTTAATATTCCATCAATCAGGCAGGAATTCTTGTCTGTTCCAAAAATAATCTGCATTGTGTATGTTAAGCTACAGACTATCAGATCCTTCCCTCCTGACCACTGTTCAGCATTTCCGGTCGGCCAGGAGAAAGGACTGTTGGTCAGGGCAAAAGTGTTCGTGGCTGACAGCTTGCCACAACCGAGCGTGTGACCCTAGAGGCTGCACAATCAGCAGCCGTGTTTTCGGACAAGGAATAGCCGCTCACATCTAAAAAAACATGCAATTATTCCAGCCTGATCGACCGACACACTGAACTATAGGTCGATCATCCCGAAATTCACATGTTGTGTACCTAGCTTTACACCCACAGTCCACAGGGAGAATGTTGGTAACGTACCCCAATCTCTATGCTGTGTTGTCGAACCTTGGCACTTCAGGTGAAATGGAAAGGGTTCAGAGAAGGCAACTAAAATTAATAAGGGGACTGGAGGAGCTTGAATATGAAGAGAGACGGATAAGTATATGTACACTAAGAAAAGGCGCTTGTGTGGGGATATGATTACTGTGTATAAATACATTAACAGGCCATACATAAACTATCTGGGGCAATGTTCACCAATAGAACATGTCAAGGACCATGGACATCCCTTAAGACTTGAAAAAAAAGGTTTAGGCTTCAAGCTCGGAAAGGGTTTTTCACTGTGAGAACGGTAAAACTATGGAACTGTCTTCCGTGGCGTTGGTCAGTTTAAAACAAAAGAATCTGGATGATTTTGCGAACAAGAAGTGTTGCAAGTTACTGGTATTGATACAATTTCCGATTGCCACTTCCCCTTCGTAAATTTTTTGCCTTCCTCTGGATCAAGTTAGACAGAAATGAGGATATTGCTAGATGGCTGGACTGGATGGACGTATTCAACCTCAAATACTATATTAACACCCCCCCTGGGCACCACCTTTTCTCTCTTCCTCTTCTCCTTTCCCCAAACAGACATTGCCAAAGCAGGTCATGCAGGCCTTGGGCCCCACACTGTCCCACAGTTTCCTATCAAGGACGCCAACCAATTTCAGAATTTTTATGGATAAAAGGACAAAAATTCCGGACACCCAAGGTTTTTCATGGACAGGAGGTGAATTAGTAGCGTCCCTAAGCCATTCCCCCTTTAAAGATTAACATAGAGAATACATGTTAGGAAGAGTTAAAATTAACAGGCTGACTAACTGTTCTTGCCTAGGCATCTCTGTCTCTCTGGTAATCTGGAGGGCTGACTAACTCTGGTTTCTAAACTGGAGGCTGATTAACTGGTTGTTTAACGGAGGCTAACTATACTGGTTTGAACTGGAGGGCTGACTAATACTGGTTTGTGAACTGGAGGGCTGACATACTGGTTTGTGAACTGGAGGGTTGACTGTCTCTGGTTTGTGAACTGGAGGGCTGACATACTGGTTTGTGAACTGGAGGGTTGACTCTCTCTGGTTTGTGAACTGGAGGGCTGACTAATACTGGTTTGTGAACTGGAGGGTTGACTATCTCTGGTTTGTGAACTGGAGGGCTGACTAATACTGGTTTGTGAACTGGAGGGCTGACATACTGGTTTGTGAACTGGAGGGTTGAAAATCTCTGGTTTGTGAACTGGAGGGCTGACTAACTAGTTTGTGAACTGGAGGGCTGACTATCTCTGATTTGTGAACTGGAGGGCTGACTCACTGGTTTGTGAACTGGAGGGCTGACTAATACTGGTTTGTGAACTGGAGGGTTGACTATCTCTGGTTTGTGAACTGGAGGGCTGACTAATACTGGTTTGTAAACTGGAGGGTTGACTATCTCTGGTTTGTGAACTGGAGGGCTGAATAATACTGGTTTGTGAACTGGAGGGTTGACTATCTCTGATTTGTGAACTGGAGGGCTGACTAACTGGTTTGTGAACTGGAGGGCTGACTAATACTGGTTTGTGACCTGGAGGGTTGACTATCTCTGATTTGTGAACTGGAGGGCTGATTAACTGGTTTGTGAACTGGAGGGCTGACTAATACTGGTTTGTGAACTGGAGGGTTGAATATCTCTGGTTTGTGAATTGGAGGGCTGACTAACTGGTTTGTGAACTGGAGGGCTGACTAACTGGTTTGTGAACTGGAGGGTTGAATATCTCTGGTTTGTGAATTGGAGGGCTGACTAACTGGTTTGTGAATTGGAGGGCTGACTAACTGGTTTGTGAACTGGAGGGTTGAATATCTCTGGTTTGTGAATTGAAGGGCTGACTAATACTGGTTTGTGAACTGGGAGGGCTGACTAATACTGGTTTGTTAACTGGAGGGTTAATCTGAGCCTAGGATGGTATTATAAAAATTTGAATAAAATATATCTCTTGCTGTCTGTATTTTGCAATGCAAATGTCAGTGTTTAAGGGATGAAAACCCATTTTATAACTATTACCCCTAGTGTGTTTGTCAGACTGTATTTAAATAAACAGCACTTAAAGTTAATGGACAAATATGACACTGTCCAAATACAGCAGGTCTGCTTAGAAATAATTCTGTGCTGAAGGATGCTGGGAGTTGTATTTCAAGGTTACGAAACCCCATTCTAACGCCTGCCCTCGCTCTCCACTATTGTTTGTGCCTCTCCTCTTCCTTATTACCTGTTTCTCCTTCCCCTCCACTTTCTTCCTCCCCCTCCCTCGTCCTCCTCCCGTCTATTTCCTTCTGTGGCCCCTGTTCTACTGCATGTTGCTATTGTAATAAGCAGGTCAGGGTGTTATTAGGTGTCCACACAGATCTTCAGTGCACGAGATGCTCCCTCACGTGCGCCAGCTACAAACTCCCAATATCAGTCAGTCCACAAAGCATGTAGGGAATTAAAGCGAAGGCTGTAAGGACATGATTAGGTTTCGTAATCCTATTTACCTCACAGCACTGCCTTATTACAGAGCAGGTTTCTGTTGAAAATTTCTGGTAATTTGGTGTCAGCGACGCTCTCAGTTTTTTATTTTCTCTTAATTTCCGGTTAGAGAAAAACCCCTCAAGTATAGTCAGTATCAAACCAGCCACACACATACTGATGATGTGCGCCGGCCATTTTTATGTTCTCACTGGTCTATGATAATAAAAACAAGCATGACTAAGGTGGCCATACACACTAATGATAACGGGAAACGACAGGATTTACCCATTATCGTCAGTGTGTAGGGCTGTGAATGGCCGCACGGCTGACCGATCCCTATACCACGTATGGGGATTGGTCGGTCCGTGTGTGTGGTTCCTACTACGTGGCCGACAGATACCAATGTAATCTGTCGGTGCATATGCTGTGGAAATCCCATGTGTATGGCCACCTTAATACTGCAGGGGGCTCAGGGTTGAGGTGGGACCAACTTCTTAATTCCCCTACCACACATACTGCCTTCACAACAGGCAACTTATGTATTGAAGCAGAGTTGGGAGCCCTTTATAGCTTTGCTGTGGGGGCTGGGGAGTTCTAGTTATGCCACAAGGGCTGCAATTGTTGTGTTACCTATAAGACTGACTATAAGATTTAAATGATTTATGAGACCAAATATTAGCAGCTGATGTAATATACAGGCTTCGGCCATCTATAAATAATTCTATGGGGGTTTAGGGTATGTAGCAATGCCACAGTCATACGTGTCTGTGCCTTTGCTATGTATTCTGGGATATCCCATAATGCTCTTTCTTTGGTTCTGCACTTCATTTTCAGGACCAAGAATTTTGACCAACTATATCGTAAGTGGAAAGGTTCTACTTCAGAATGAAATTCTCTCATCCCTTCCCCAACACTGGTCTCATTGTAATTCCAGGCAGCTTCCTTTTCATTGGGGTTTCTGGTTTATTTAATAACAGACAAGACATCACCAGAAATGCCACCTATAAGGTCACCAGTGCGTTATTAGATTTATCAGGCAAGGAAGAGAGCGCTTTAGTGTGCAGTCTAATAAGGCTTGGAGTGGAATGTGGACTTAGGTAAGGACAGAAATACTGTTTGGATATTGAAATATACCAGCCTTACCCTACAAGCTACTATATCTTCCCTGCGGGATAAAAACTACTTACGAGAGGAACAGATGGAATTGTGTGTGTATCGTTGCATAATAACTTGAAACAAGCCCTGGCTTACATAGTCCTTGGACTAGTCCCCTGTCCTCATAGAGATTTAAAGGCACTGGGAAAAGCACATAGGGAATGTCTGGTATGTTACCTACAAGGAGGGGGATTTAACTCATCATGGAAGATGGTTCTCACTGTAATAGGTCTGGGTTGCTGACAGGTGGGTGGAAGGGATTTAAGATCAGCTTAGTACGAGGCACTAAAATAGCAAAACCCACAAACCAGACTGTCCGGGTGAAAATGGACAGGTGGTAATGCTGGCGGAGGGAGGGGGAGGACAAGTTGCTTTAAACTACAGGCAGCCATCTTTTAGCATGATGATATCAGCAAATGAAATGCCACATATCCGATTAATATATATTCCAACTAGGCAATCCGGGGCCCACCGAAAGCCTGATATCCGGGGTCTTATTGCACTTTCCTCGACAGAAAAGGTCTAAACATGGCAAGGTCGGCCATACACTAGATTATATAGATCATTTATTAACTAGCTGCCCAATTGTTTTAGGCTCCCAAAAGGGAGAAAGGTTTAAACTATTGGTTCTCTATGTTGGGAACGTATAAATTAAATTGAAGGACTTAGGGTTTTTTTGGCCCCATTTGTGATACGTATTTTGCAGGTGTCTCATTCTTAAGGTGCCCATACACTGTACTTCGGACATTCCTCGAGGTTCGCACAACATCCATAGAACCCCTAGCCTGTTCTTTCTTTGATCGAGTTGCAATTGCAAGATGAATGGGCCAGACAGGAACGTTGCAGGAACCGATGTGAGCAAGTGCGGTATGTTGATGTCTATAGATAAACGTCTAATGTATCTAATGTCTTACTAGTGTATGGCCAGCATTAGGCTGTCTGCACTCCAGCCAATACACCCACCCTACACATACTATCAATTGTTAAACCCAATTGGTAGTCTGGCATAAATTATAGTAGCACTGGTGATATTTTTCAGTGCAACCAATCGTATGGTCCATTTAAAACCATGTGATTGAGTAAAAATTTCAACCATATCCGATCCATATATTTTCTGTAGTGTCCAACATCAACCAAGTTTTTCTTCTCACAAAACCATTGATTATCAGGGGTTTTCAATTAAAGGGTATGTCCATTGCTTTTTTAATTTTACTTTTTACTGTTTTACTGAAGAACAGGAGGTAGACATAGTGCATTTACCTCCTGTTCTTCATTAAACAATAAAAGTCAAGTTAAAAAAGCAATGGACATACCCTTTAAGTTTATATGAGTTTGACATTCCCACAGTCAAACAGGCAATTATTGCTTGTAGGACATCTCTGGGTTTAATGACTTTTTAATGATTTATAACCCAGAAACTGCCGACTAAACAAAGTATCAATTCCACATGATTTCCTAAAGACATGAGACTGAGCATGCCCGACCGGGGGCAGACACCAGAAACTATAAAATATAAAAAAAAAGCAAACTTTATAATATTGTAATGCTTTAGTTTTCAGGCTGTCCATACCCTATAGTCCTCTCCCCAGGTAATCCGCTGCGATGTTGCCCAGCATGCCGGAATTTCCTCAACTAGGTGTTTAAGGGTACGGGTGGAAAAGGGGAAATAAGTAGACAGAAAAAGTATTATAAGGGGGCATTTAGCAGTTTTGTTTTTCTTGGCATTTTAATATACAGTGCTGAAAACTACTATGTATATTTGTATGTTCCACTGTTATGTTTATGAATTTATATATAACAGGGTTATTCAATAAAAAAATGGTGCTAATTTTTGCCCCAACAAATCAGATGTTAGCTTTCAAATGTTAAATAAAATCTGATTGTTTTGGCAAAATTAGCACCATTTTTAACAATAAGAACTTTTATTGAATCTCCCTGTTAGTTTTGAGGATGTTTACAGAGCACATGCAAACAAGGAAACGTTACTCAGGTACACATTACCCCTTGAGCACATTCACAAATGTTAATTGGAACAGTTTATTTTACAGCTTCAAAGAAAACTTTTAACTATTTGAAATATGTTATCTGTGAATAGGGGCAGAATGCTTCCTCGTGCTAGTCAAACACGGGACTGCACCAACTAGAGTTTCATCAGGTCGAAATATCAAGTCAGTCGAATGAAAAACTCCATTGAAAATCTACCAACCTTTCCATTTGAACAGCCGTCCTTCACGCTGAAAATAACCGCTAATATTTCAACCATCTGATTGGTTGTTTGGGTCGATATATCGAACTGTGTGTACACGTCTAAGGGTGGTTGCAGCTTTTTTTATGGGTTTGTGCATTCATTTACACATTTCTGGGTACCCAAACCGAACCCCAAAAATCTGTTACCCAACCCGGTGGAGCCTTCTGCTGCTGAAACACTCCCAGGTACATGGGTGGAGCAGTCTCGTATATGAAAGCCCATATCTATTATTACCGCATATTCTTTTCAGATGGATCACCCCACCTCTTGCGCCTACGGAGATTTCTTTATTCTTTTTAATCTGCAGTCTCACATACCTGCCAGCATTCCTAATTACCTCAGGGCCTTTAATTGATTTCCAGCCTCTCTGTCTCACTGTTTGAAATCTCCCCGAGCCTTTCGAAATATTCTTACTTAGGCAGGTGACAGGAGTCTCGTGCAGCTTCTGTTGACAGTCGGCCAAGAATTGTGTAATATCCAAACATGTTTTGAATGAGGAATTTCTTGAGGCTGAAAACATAAACAAAGGTTGCAGTTGGGATGAACTACAGTTCCCAGAATGCTTAGCCAATATTGAATAGTAAATGCATTCCCTGGCTACATATAGCCATATAGCATATAGCCATATAGCATATAGCCCATACAGCATATAGCCCATACAGCATATAGCCCATATAGCATATAGCCCATATAGCATATAGCCCATATAGCATATAGCCCATACAGCATATAGCCCATATAGCATATAGCCCATATAGCATATAGCCCATATAGCATATAGCCCATACATATAGCCAATATAGCCATATAGCCCATACAAGCATATAGCCCATACACATATAGCCCATATAGCATATACCATATAGCAATATAGCCCATATAGCATAACCCTAAGCATATAGCATATTAGCATATAGCCCATATACATTAGCCCTATGCATATGCCCAATGCATTACCTATAGCTATAGCCATACAGTATTGCCCATATAGCATATACAATATAGCATATAGCCATATAGCATATAGCCAATATAGCATATAGCCAATATAGCATAGCCAATACAGTATATAGCCCATATAGCATATAGCCAATATAGCATATAGCCTATAGCCATATAGCCAATATAGCATATAGCCAATATGCATATGCCAATACATCGTTCCCCTCTGTTCATTCCCTCGTGTATCTTTCCCCCGTGTTCTTCCCTTCGTGTATCGTTCCCTTCGTGTATCGTCCTTCGTGTATCGTTCCCTTCATGTATTGCTTATCATATATCTTCTTCCCCTTGTGTACATTCTCTTTCTGTATCGCTCCACTCTTTTTCGTTCCCTTCATATACACTCTATAGTCCCCTCATGTATTGTTTAATTTGTGTATCGTTCCCCTCATGTATCGTTCCCCTCATGCATCGTTCCCTCTTCGCGTATCGTTCCCTCTTCGTGTATCGTTCCCCTCATGTATCGTTCCCTTCATGTATCGTTCCCTTCGTGTATCTTTCCCCTCATGTATCGTTCCCCTCATGTATCGTTCCCTCTTCGTGTATCGTTCCCTCTTCGTGTATCGTTCCCTCTTCGTGTATCGTTCCCTCTTCGTGTATCGTTCCCCTCGTGTATCGTTCCCCTCATGTATTGTTCCCTCTTCGTGTATCGTTCCCCTTGTGTATTGTTCCCTTTTCGTGTATCGTTCCCGCTTTGTGTATCGTTCCCCTCGTGTATCGTTCCCTTCGTGTATCGTTCCCCTCGTGTATCGTTCCCCTCGTGTATCGTTCCCCTCGTGTATCGTTCCCTTTGTGTATCGTTCCCTCTACGTGTATAGTTCCCCTCGTGTATCGTTCCCTTTTCGTGTATAGTTCCCCTCGTGTATCGTTCCCCTCGTGTATCGTTCCCTTCGTGTATCGTTCCCCTCGTGTATCGTTCCCTTCGTGTATCGTTCCCTTCGTGTATCGTTCCCCTCGTGTATCGTTGCCTTCGAGTATCGTTCCCCTCGTTATCGTTCTTCTCGTGTATCGTTCCCTTCGTGTATCGTTCCCCCTCGTGTATCGTTCCCATCGTGTATCGTTCCCTTCGTGTATCATTCCCCTCGTGTATCGTTCCCTTCGTGTATCGTTCCCCTTCGTGTATCGTTCCCCTCGTGTATCGTTCCCTCTCGTGTATCGTTCCCTTCGTGTATCTTCCCTTTGTGTATCTCCCCGTGATCGTTCCTTTGTGTACGTTCCCGTCGTCGTGTATCGTTCCCCTCGTGTATCCTTCCCTTCGTGTATCGTTCCCCTCGTGTTCGTTCCCTCGTGTATCGTTCCCTTCGTTGTATCGTTCCCCTCGTGTATCGTACCTTCGTGTATCGTTCCCCTCGTGTATCGTTCCCCTCGATGTATCGTTCCCTTCATGTATCGTTCCCCTCGTGTATCGTTCCCTCTTCGTGTATCGTTCCCCTCGTGTATCGTTCCCTTTGTGTATCGTTCCCCTCGTGTATCGTTCCCTTCGTGTATCGTTCCCTTCATGTATCGTTCCCTTCGTGTATCCTTCCCTTCGTGATCCTTCCCCTCGTGTATCGTACCCTTCGTGTATCGTTCCCCTCGTGTATCGTTCCCCTCGTGTATCGGTCCCCTCGTGTATCGTTCCCTCTTCGTGTATCGTTCCCTCGTGTATCATTTCCTTCATGTATCGTTCCCCTCGTGTATCGTTCCCCTCGTGTAACGTTCCCTTTGTGTATTGTTCCCTTTGTTTATTGTTCCCTTCTATATATTGTACCCTTCATGTATGTTTGCTCTCCTTTATTGTTTCCCTCTTGTAGCTTTCCCGCTCTCCTCCACTCCCTGAGATTTAAGATCCAGGTCACCCAAAAGGCATCAAGTCAAAGCTGCTCACGAGAGATGAACTCACGTGTGTGTGTCTGTTTATCTTCCTTTGACACAGAAAGGGCGAGGAGTTTTATTAATATCCTGCTAAATGTGGAGCTGTGTGAATAATCAAATAATAATCATAGGGGGAGAATGGAAAAAACCTTTTCCCTCTTTGCGTTAATTACCTTCCCTGTACAATAAACTTATTTTCTGGATATAAGTCAGATTATCTTATGAACTAACACACATTTCACTGTATTCATACTATATATACTATTCATATTCATTTCGGTAGTATTCCTTCCTAGAATGTAAGCTCTGCAGGACAGGATTCCCTTCTCCCAATGGTTTCTCTCTCCCTGTTTGGTATCTGTGTCCCTCTGTATATTAGAGTGTAAGCTCTGCAGGACAGGATTCCCTTCTCCCAATGGTTCCCTCTCCCTGTATTGTATATGTGTCCCTCTGTATATTAGAGTGTAAGCTCTGCAGGACAGATTCCCTTCTCCATGGTTCCCATCTGGTTCCCTCTCCCTGTATTGTATCTGTGTCCCTCTGTATATTAGAGTGTAAGCTCTGCAGGACAGGATTCCCTTCTCCCAATGGTTCCCTCTCCCTGTATTGTATCTGTGTCCCTCTGTATATTATAGTGTAAGCTCTGCAGAACAGGATTCCCATTTCCCAATGGTTCCCTCTCCCTGTATTGTATCTGTGTCCCTCTGTATATTGGAGTGTAAGCTCTGTAGGACAGGATTCCCTTCTTTCAATGGTTCCCTCTCCCTGTATTGTATCTGTGTCTCTCTGTATATTATAGTGTAAGCTCTGCAGGACAGGATTCCCATCTCCCAATGGTTCCCTCTCCCTGTATTGTATCTGTGTCCCTCTGTATATTAGAGTGTAAGCTCTGCAGGACAGAATTCCCTTCTCCCAATGGTTCCCTCTCCCTGTATTGTATCTGTGTCCCTCTGTATGTTACAGTGTAAGCTCTGCAGGACAGGATTTCCTTCTCCCAATGGTTCCCTCTCCCTGTTTGTATCTACGTCCCTCTGTATATTGTAGTGCAAGCTCTGCAGACAGGATTCCCATCTTCCAATGGTTCCCTCTCCCGTGTTCTATCTATGCCCCTCTGTATATTAAGTGTAAGCTCTGCAGGACAGGATTCCCATCTTCCAATGGTTCCCTCTCCCTATATTGTATCTATGTCCCTCTGTATATTAGAGTGTAAGCTCTGCAGGACAGGATTCCCTTCTCCCAATGGTTCCCTCTCCCTGTATTGTATCTGTGTCCCTCTGTTTATTACAGTGTAAGCTCTGCAGGACAGATTCCCTTCTCCCATGGTTCCCTCTCCCTTATTGTATCTGTGTCCCTCTGTATGTTACAGTGTAAGCTCTGCAGGACAGGATTTCCTTCTCCCAATGGTTCCCTCTCCCTGTATTGTATCTACGTCCCTCTGTATATTGTAGTGCAAGCTCTGCAGGACAGGATTCCCATCTTCCAATGGTTCCCTCTCCCTGTATTCTATCTATGCCCCTCTGTATATTAGAGTGTAAGCTCTGCAGGACAGGATTCCCATCTTCCAATGGTTCCCTCTCCTATATTGTATCTATGTCCCTCTGTATATTAGAGTGTAAGCTCTGCAGGACGGATTCCCTTCTCCCAATGGTTCCCTCTCCCTGTATTGTATCTGTGTCCCTCTGTTTATTACAGTGTAGCTCTGCAGGACAGGATTCCCTTCTCCCAATGGTTCCCTCTCCCTGTATTGTATCTGTGTCCCTCTGTATATTAGAGTGTAAGCTCTGCAGGACAGGATTCCCTTCTCCCAATGGTCCCCCCTCCCTGTATTGTACAGTATCTGTGTCCCTCTGTATATTACAGTATAAGATCTGCAGGACAGGATTCCCATCTCCCAATGGTTCCCTCTCCCTGTATTGTATCCGTGTCCCTCTGTATATTAGACTGTAAGCTCTGCAGGACAGGATTCCCTTAACCCAATGGTTCCCTCTCCCTGTATTGTATATATGTCCCTCTGTATATTAGAGTGTAAGCTCTGCAGGACAGGATTCCCTTCTCCCAATGGTTCCCTCTCCCTGTATTGTATCTATGTCCCTCTGTATATTAGAGTGTAAGCTCTGCAGGACAGGATTCCCTTCTCCCAATGGTCCCCTCTCCCTGTATTGTATCTGTGTCCCTCTGTATATTAGAGTGTAAGCTCTGCAGGACAGGATTCCCTTCTCCCAATGGTTCCCTCTCCCTGTATTGTATCTGTGTCCCTCTGTATATTGGAGTGTAAGCTCTGTAGGACAGGATTCCCTTCTCCCAATGGTTCCCTCTCCCTGTATTGTATCTGTGTCCCTCTGTATATTAGAGTGTAAGCTCTGCAGGACAGGATTCCCTTCTCCCAATGGTTCCCTCTCCCTGTATTGTATCTGTGTCCCTCTGTATATTGGAGTGTAAGCTCTGTAGGACAGGATTCCCTTCTTTCAATGGTTCCCTCTCCCTGTATTGTATCTGTGTCCCTCTGTATATTGGAGTGTAAGCTCTGCAGGACAGGATTCCCTTCTTTCAATGGTTCCCTCTCCCTGTATTGTATCTGTCCCTCTCTTTGTTGAGATTGGGTGGTACAGGCTAGACATCAGTGAGGTGACATTTAAACACACATTGTTGTCTTACACACTATCATTCTATGTCATATGAAATCTGATGAATTACATTTTCTCTCCATGGGACCCTGTAATGTTGGTTCCATTGTGAAAATATCTATTATCTGTTATTCTATCTGTATCATCTGCCCTTCAATATGTGTGAACTGTAACTGCCATTGGTGTTACCCTCTACCAGTGAAATGAATCAGTGACCTGTACTGCAATGTGTTTTATTCCGATACTTGCAATTTTGTTGCTTTATTAGATTTTCAGCTTTTTTGGACAGACCAGGATTTTCCCCCCATTTCTTTTTAATGAATTTATAATTATTTCCCAATATTGAGATTCTCCATACCCTGTGTTTATTGTTCCCGTTTATCAGGATGGACCTGTTGTTATTTACACACATCACCTCTTCTGCTGGTTAAGTGTAGCTGTACCGACAGTATTCTTGAAACTAATAATAATATAGTGGATAATGCACCCCCAACTGTAAATTATAAGGATTTAGAAGTCAACAAGGAGTTCCGTGACTATATAAAAGCACGAGGCCGCAGGCCATCTTTACCCAGAGTCCAATGCTCTCTGTATGTTGTTATAGTGTGGTGTATTATATACAACCTCCCCTTCCCTCGACATCAAGCTACTCACATCTCCTATTTACCTTCCTGCTTCTCTGCTCTGCCAATTTCCTTTCTCCCGGTGTAACCCAGATAGAAATGTTGGGTGTTGCCCCTTGGGGAATAGCGCTCGGCTCTGCACCAGCTGGGCAGGGATATGACCCAATTCTACGTGACCTAGTACGGCTGTGTTACTGGCTGTACAATGGGAGAGGCACAACTGTACAAGTTCTTGTAACGAAGAACTGAAACTTCTGTCCTAACACTACAAATGTTTAATTGTGTCACAAAATGTTTCACTGTAAATATTCCCATGTACCAAATTCTCTTAATTTGTCCAGGTAAATAATCCCTCCCTATTATGCTATGTAAATCTCCCCTACACTCCACTCCACCTATTGTCCGCAGAACTCCACTTACAGCTCCATTTAATCCACCCAAAAAGCTCCACCCACTGCTCAATATAGCTCCACCTACTGTTCCATATAACTCCCCCTACTGCTCCATATAACCCACCCCAGTACCTCTACCTATTGCTCCATATACTCCACCTACTGCTCCACATAACCCACCTACTGCTCCATATAACTCCACCTACTGCTCCATATAACCCACCCCAGTAC